>OY855909.1:9180607-9258107 GCA_963693305.1 Meandrina meandrites
AGGGTAAGTATAAGTATATTGTTTTTTTTTTTCTGGAAGCTGATATTTTAAGGAATTTTAAAGGTCCTTAATTTTGCTCCTGAATGAAGACGTGAACCTTTCTTTATTTATTTCAAAATTTAGGCTCCTAAAAAGGCAAAGTTTGAATAAAACTCTACTGTCGGTTCTGTTTGGATAGAATGACCTCAAGGAAGCTTAACGGAAATATGCTAATAAAATATAGCGTATTACGAAGATCGTTCGATACCTTTTAGACCATTTAAGGTTGTCCTCCTAGGAAGCGACCACTTTATTTCAAAAGTTCTCCACAAAAAGAAAGAAGAAAACACACTTCTTTGGTTTTTATTATTGGTTGTACTCCAGATTTTACGGTCAATATCACAGATAACCGAACCCTCGAAACGCTCTTTAACGAGTCCGAAATAAGCACTATTCATGATGCCTATTACCGGACGTATATTTAGCAGGCGAATGTCACAATAACATGAGAAATACACATGTACTAGGTTATAATTAAGATCGTTCGATATCTTTTAGATTCGGACCTTCTCTTTTACAACCATGAGGCATAACCTTTTAACCAGCTCAGTATCGGTTGGTTTTGAATGAAATGAAATTGTTTCTGGAAAATCCAAATTGGCTTTCTTCTATTTTATAGTCAATGACATGTTTAACTGTCATTTGTAATGTTTGGAGCATGTTTGGCTCCTACCTTTCTTTGCTAAAATTTGTTGTCGGACAGGAACAAAAGAGGTCTTGTCCTTAAGATCAAAGAATCGCTATAACCTTTGTATCATAATTTATGACCGACACGTATATTTTGAAATAACTGCGTGAACAGATTGGTTGTCTTGGAATACCCAACAATATCTTCACTTTAATTGGTTTGAACAAGTTATACAAGTCTTCGACCAATAGAAATGCATCGGTCATCACTCCTTGACTCTTGTTTAATGACAAGGCGAGACTGTGCAGCACAACGGATATGAAAACGTGTTTATATCATGCGCTATAAACATAAATATTCGTACTATTTCTTTTTCAGATGGAATCTAGTCGACAGTACTGGACAACCCTCCACATAAACAGCAAAAAATAGCGAGCAGAGCACTGGCATACGCTAAGAAGATCGAACACCGTGCCAATATAAGCATCTTTCCTTTGCTAACCTCTAAATTGAACGCATTGCTGTTGTTCATAGGCAGCGGCGGCAAAACCTCGTTCTATTAGTTGCGTCATTCTTTACGCTCTATAGAGTCCACGGCACAGGTGGTGACAGATCAATGACCTTTCGCTCGTTTTAAAACAACTTTGACTTTCCGTGATCATGGCTCTGAATGCTTTACAATTATTTCAATCGTCTTTCACGAGGCCTAGATAATAGAAGCGGCCTTTGCGAGGCCAAGTCCATGCACAACCTTGGTCAACCTTAGTCGCGGCGAGCAATTCCGTTCTGTCCGTTCTGAAGACATTTGTACGGTATGTATTCACCAAAATACGAAACACAGCGTGGGTGTCTGCTCTCGGACGATGTAATGAGTTTGTTTGGCGTTTGCAATAGATTGCCAGCGGACATAATTTTGCCGTGAGGTTAATTTCCATTTCGTTCTTTTTAGGTCTACCTTAGTGCAGCTAATGCTCGGAAAATCACCAATTTTGCTACTTAAGTTAAAAACGGTTTATTCATAGTTTTCGACTCCTTTGGAAGCGTTTTTCGCTCGCGTATTGAATTCCTTACGAAGTATGTTTTAATATTTAGTCATTAAAGTTTCTTACCCTGTACTTTTCATTTCGTTATTTAAAGGTCTTCCTTGGTACAGCTTTCCCGTAAAAAGCCCAATTTTTGGCAAATTTGCTTCTTAGATTGAAATCGTTTTATTCGTACATTTTAACACCTCTGCAAGCGTATGTCCCCGCGCGTATTCAATTCCTTTCCGAGCATATTTTAATATGTAGTTTTATTATAGAAACTAGAACGAATTAATTACCAGGATTTCTCTCGCTAAGAATAATCATACTTCACATTTGCCGAGATATCATATCATATGGATTTCGTAACGTTTGCTGACGAGTTTGCAATGTTCAAATGAGGAATGAGTCAAGGTTTATCGAAATTAAGTCGAAGCATCTTCGGATCTTCCTCGGCAGTCTTCGGAAATCTTCAGAAACGTTCGGAAATCTTCGGAAAATGGTTGGAAATCTTCGGAAAATCGTCAAAAACCTCGTTATTAGTAGATTTATAAAATAAACAGAATAATACAAGGTTGCTTTTAGATATGAAAATTTCTCTTCTCGTGTTCAAATTGAGTTGAACACTCGAAGATAAATTTCATATCTCCGCGCAACCATGATTATCCTCTATATAAAAATTATTTTATCCTGTATTTTTCATTTCGTTCTTTTTAGGTCTACCTCCGCGCAGCTGGCTTGAAAATCACCTATTTTGGGGGAAATTTGTTACTTAGGTTAAAAACGTTTTTTTCATACTTTTGACTCCTTTGGAAGTGTTCGTTCGCTCGCATATTCAATTCCTTACCAAGTATCTTTTAATACTTACTTATTTAAGTTTCTTACCCTGTACTTTTCACTTCGATATTTTTAGGTCTACCTAGGTGCAGCTTGCCCGAAATAAAACCTATTTTTGGCAAATTTCATTCTTAAATATACATTAAAATTCATTTTATTCTGTGAGCGCTCAGTCCCTCTCCGTAGTTTGCCAGTTAGATTCCTCAATTACGCATTATTTGAAATCTTTTACAATACTGATATGATTGATTTGTTTCTTTAACAGAACAAAATCAATGGTTAGCCTTTTTACCGGCTTCTTTCACAATTGTAATAGACAAGAGTTGTAATTTCCTTTTTCAAATTCTTGTGAATTACTGTGATAGTGTTGTTCGAATTCAGTTAAATTAGGTAATTTCACAAACATTGCATCTCATAAGTTGTGGGCCTATATATGGACGATAATTATGTTCCAAGTTCTCAGTGACTAATATTGTTTAGATTACATTGGGACAAGAGCAAGCGCGCACGCATCTATGGGATCGCTTGGACTTCAAGCTGTAAAAAGAAATTCCGCCAAATGATCTACGATGCCGTGTACACGTCTCTATACACACGGTTCCAAACTAGTTTGTTCTAGATTTGGAAAACGAGAAACTGCATATATATAACCTAAGGGACTCTGAGAATAAATTCAATATTCCATTACCTCGCACAAGCTATTGCAAAAAGTAGCTTTAGCTATAGTGTTGTCATTCTATGGAACAGTTTTCCTTGTAATGTAACACAAGCAGAGTCCCTTGGGCATTTTAATTTCTGTAAGCGTTGTAAACAGAAATCATGATTCATTTTCAACCACTTTTCCAATGTACACACACCAGATTCAGAAGCTTCACTCAACACAATGTGATACAATACAATACAATCTTTATTAATGTAGTCAGCACGCTTAGCTAAGAAGCCAGTTTACAGGTGCGCCACGAAATAAAAATTCAATAGATAGATATCCAAGCACCCTATTCCTTAAATAGACCAAGTAAAGCTGTTATTCTTCAACATCCTACAATTGAACTCATTAAAACTATACAAAAACAAGACACTTCTAAGATTTTAGAACTTTATTTATCCACTAAAAAATAAAATTAAAACTGCTTTACTCAAAGGTGCGTTATACTTTTGCGAGACATTTACAAGGTCCATCTTCCGAATCAATCAATGCCATCTTGTTGTTTTGGGTTTTAGGTAGACATTTCTGCTTTTCACACTCTCTTGTCACTTTGACAACGTCAAGGTGACATGAGGCAAAAACGAGAGCCTCTTCTTGTGGTCACCAGAGAACCAACATTGATCCCCTTTCTTTTTGTGTCTTGTTATGGGTAAAATAATTAGGGCGCGCGCCACATGAAATTCAATTCGGTACAAATGTACGCTTCTTAGATAGAGTAATTTTTGCTTCGTCATCCCTTCTTCTTCTGCCTTAAATTGTAGACTTTAAACTTTCTTTTCATACTCGGCGTTGCCCTTGAACATAGTTAATAGACGGAAATGGTTATGAAGCCTGGTAAAGTTCTGTGTTATAGGTTTTTGTTCCCTATTTTGGGGGTTGACCCTGCACAAAACCTGAAAAAATACAATGGGTGGTTACGTGTGTTCGTACAACTAACCGATAGGAACATTGCGATTACGTAATTCATGCATAGTGTATGAGCACAAAACAAAAGATGTGCACGGTCATGGACATTCCAACCTAAATCTTGGACTCTTTGTTTGCTCCTTTGATATTTGCCGGGCTTCCTGACCATTTCCCTCTATTAACTATTCCTTGAAGTAATAGATCAAACACGAGTGCGACTTTTTCATCAGGAGTTCCAAAATGCCATAATGATTGTTGCTATTTGCATTCTCACTGGCTGTTGCACTTTTCTTGAAGCTTAAAAAAATGAGTAGGAATTTGTAGGTTTTATTTTAAACTGGGCAGACACTATTAAGAAGCAAGCACTACTGGCGCAAGCAATTTTGGGTTTTTGTAGCCATCCCTGAACATCGCTTTAATGCATTTAGCTGTCAATTTCATGTTCAATCAATAGTCCAATTTCTATATTTTAATATTCAGCCCAAAACAATAGACATCACTACGAGGCTCCGGGGAATAAGCCCCACAAACTCTATAGTTTACTGCCCGGAGCCTCGTACTGAGGTCTATTGTTTTAGGCTGAATTTTAATAGAACGAATTGGGCTATTGGGCGCCTTTAACACGTGTAAATGGGAATATTACAAAATTTGCTTCACACTGGGCAATATCTTGTTATTTGATATCAGTCCTGATAAAAAACTTTTAACAAAATTAAAGACAACATCACTATTGACTGAGATTTTAGTGTGACTTCTAATAACTAATTTCAGGCAATTTTTCTATTGGGACAATATAACATGGTTGATGTTGTTGGATATTTCCATAATATTTCAAAATCTTCATTATTGTCAAGGATGCAAAATTTAATTAGAGGCACCTTTTTCTGATCGTAAAGCAATGAGTGCTGGCACGAGTTTTAGCACTCCAGATGTAATGTCTGACTAGCCAATGCATACTATTCCCCTGTACAGCGCTGGCAAGGCTTTGTTCGATCCAATGGTTTTATTAAACAATGACTGAGACAATAAACGGATAATTCCTTAATTTTCCCTAACACTGCCACATCCCCTATCCTCCAAAGATCATTATACAACAGACCCAGCGGTTTTTACGCTTTTGCTTCCACGACGTTCAGTTCCTCCGAATGAAATGCATTTTTCATAAAGCAATATGGATGAAGCGCAAATTCCATTTTAAGTGCCGCTTTCTACAAAAGTCGACTAAAATCGACTTTCGGCGGCACAAGTCGAAAAATCGATTTCGCTCATATTTTGCACAAAGATAGGTCCTAGTGAGAAACTAAACGGACTGCAGTTAGTTTGTCCTGATACAGCTTCCTTTCGTAGAAATATGCAAAAAACAATTTCGCCCCGTTTGGGCTCAAAATCCACTTCCGGTTAGACTGAATTTTGTGAAAATTTGATTGTCTCGTGCATTATACTACAGCTGTTTATGAATCTTTCAATGATATTTATAATGTTTTCAGGTCTTCATTGTATGACTGAGCGAAAAATAAAACAAATCGAGATTAGTTTTGAGCCCGAAACGAGCCAAAACTGACAGACTAAATTTGCAAATGTGTCGCGAGCGAAATAATGCAGTAAAACATTGCCATTTTTTTCTATGGGCGATAACTTTAAATATCGTAAAAACACTTTTTATGGGTAAACTATACACCCATCTGCTATAATAAAAAAAAAAAAAAATCTCTGGGGAGATGGTTTTCAGTGGCCCGCTTTAGCCTGTGCTTATCACTAATTTTGCCGAAAATCTGTTGTTTAAAGTGTAAACAATTGCGTGACATTGATGGTAAACCACGAATAAAATTATTCTTTTTAAAAGTACGTTTGACGTTCTTGTAAGAATTCAGCCAAAAAAAATCACACAAATAAATGGGCCAGTTGGTGAACTCCTTGAAGAAGTAAGAGCAATTTGAGATTTTCTCCGTTCACCCGTCTTGCAAACGTTGCGTGATCTTTACAAACGTTAGACGGTAATTAATTCAGTTAAATTTATTGAAGTTCTCACCATCATTCACAAAACCAGGTCTTATAAAGGAAAGGTTAGCATTTTCAGATTCACTGATAGACGTAATCACGGGTCGATATTGTTTGGTTATTTCTTTACGTGATCTGAAGGGAACTCGAGTAATAATTAAATTATACATTGTGTAATGTTTTTGCCGATCTCGTCAGATCTGATGCCTGTTTTTTTATGCAAATTTGTTCTCACTCGTTTTATTCTAGACCTATATAGAAGGAAAATCTAACACTAAAAAATGTTGGTTTAATTCATCTGCTATAATATCAAAGAAAATCTCTGGGGAGATGGTTTTCAGTAGCCCGCTTTGGCCTGTGTTTATCACTAATTTTGCCGAAAATCTGTTGCGTGACACGGCTGGTCACAATTTCCCGAGAGTTTTCAAGTTTGGAGTGAGAGTCGGTAATAAGATTGGAAAACGAATTGATATCACCTGCTTATTGTAGATAGGAACTTAAAGAGATACTTTTACTTCTTTAATAATTTATAACGAATTTGGATCTATCTTTTAGGTGGTTCTTTTCCCGCGGGTAGCTAAGTGCTGTTTACTTTTCTTCAGCTGAAATTTAAATTAGAAAAACATGTACGTTGTTTTGGGGTGTTACTAAACAGAGTAACGGAGTAACGAGTAACGAGTAACGGAGTAACGGGAAACCGAGTAACGGGAAAAAAATTCCATAGGTAAAAAAAATACAAATTCTAAAAAAAAATTACAAATTAAGCCTTGGAGTAACTTCATTGATAACACGACTACACGACAACCTTTTGTTGCAATGCACAACGGCCGAGAGGATTTTCGCGCCCAAAATGTGAAGTGACTGCGTCTCAGTCAGCAAGCATGGCTCGCCTCGGGGAAGGTAAGAGGTTTTTTTTCTCTTTTTATCGCTCATATTTGTGGAACAGCCGATATAGTCCGCAATAATTACAAAAGCAATGAAGAAAGATGCTGTTTGGGCTGCCTTATTAAGGGTTATGGACTGTTTTCTTTGGCGGTTTTCCTACCACTTTCACTGTTTGTTTTTGATTACCTCCCATTGGGCTTTCTGCCTAGTATAATTTCTCTCTATCAAAACAACAGATGACTACGATGTCATTATTATATCGGATAACTCGGGAGATGAAGGTAAGAGTATTTTATTATTGTCTTTATCGTTGCCACTGCAGGTCTCCTTTGAGGCCTTTGCGGAAACATCCGTGTTCATAAAACAAACACTATGCAAGGAATTCGAAGATACTATAAATAGACTGGGACTTTTATTTGGTACAACGTGCGTTAGGTTGTATTTCTGTGTTACTTATAAATTACAAATTATTTTACCGATCAAATTGTAACCATTATGGCCGAGTGGATAACACATATTCGACTTTAGTACTATTTTTTCATGATTAAATTATCGCGGTAAATATTCCCATCACGGGCGCCAACTTCAGACTTCAGACAGAATTAATGCACGAAAAACTAAAAATACCATTACCGATTTCCCTCGTTGAACTCGAAACCTTAAGTTCTTAATTCACATCTATTGCAGAAACTGAATTAAATAAAGAAATGTTGGTATTCCGGCCATATATTTTTTTATGCGTTGCGCGACCTTTTTCCTATATTTCGATAAGACGATAAGCCTAAAAATATTTAGCCTGCAAGGAGGCTCTCGTATACTCAAAGTGGTCGTGGAATCGATTTAAATTCCATCGCATGTTAGCTGCACTGAAAACAAAAACGTCCTCGCTTACAATATCGTCCGTTTTAACTTCAGAGTCGTCGAACAAGTACAACTCCAAATCAGGTAAAAGGGATAACGAGTCCGCCATTTGTTTTGCTTTCTTAATGCAGCCAACCGGAAAATACTGTTCCATTTGCCACACGGAATACCCGGAATTTCAATCCGGAATTCTAGGTCCTTATTTCTATGTTTTATTTGAATGTTATTATTATTATTATTATTATTATTATTATTATTATTATTATTATTATTATTATTATTATTATTATTATTATTATTATTATTTTAGTATTTTTATTTTTTTTACCTATGGAATTTTTTTCCCGTTACTCGGTTTCTCGTTACTCCGTTACTCGTTACTCGTTACTCCGTTACTCTGTTTAGTAACACCCCGTTGTTTTGTCCATACGTAGTGTATTTACCTTTAATAATTAAGTACTATTAAGAAGACAGCGAGTGATACTGGGGTGCTCTGCTTGATGAGCTTTTTTTATACTATTTTCCATACGACGATAAACTACTCATCCTGACTCATACAAATGGCCGATTTAGTCGATTGACAACTAACCTATTCTCAGTGGTTTCCCACACTAAAATTAGTAACAAATTGTTTTAGGGTGGATTTCACTGTCTGTAAGAACGATATGAAATAGTAATGATCTGTTTAGAGAATTCATAGAGTTCAGCGTCGGCAAAGAAACAATGACGAAACAATGACGATAGGTCGGATAGTCCAGCACACGATTAATAAAAATATTATGACATCGAAAATTTGTTTGCGCTTCAGTTATACTAGGTACACATGTAAAAAAAATCCCCACTTTCACTTCATTCGCTGCATGATCATTCCAGGGATATTTTTGGTCTAGTGTCATTTCTATTCTAGGGTCTTCTAGTACTGTACGTTCGCTAGATAAGCACATTACATTTGTGGACATGAACTGCAATCACTGGTGAATCTAGTGGAGAGGAAGAGTACCAGTTCTTCCCTTTTGTTTTAAAACATCGGAATTTTCTTGTCATGAAATCGGTGCCAACTACATTCCGCCCTCAACTCCCTTTTAAGGAATGGAAAGGCCCCTTTTTCTTCGCCGCTCCTTTTCTCTGGTCCTTTTGATCCGGCTGTCCACAGATAGCGGTTTCAGTTGCATAAGGGCAATTTTCTCTATGCGAAACGTCCCTGAAAATTCTTAGCCAATTTTCGGAGGATGAAGAACTTTTGTACTTAAGATGGGTGGGATGGGGTAGGATGAAGCCAGCAGGACTGTGGAATGTCAGAAGTCGAGGGGGGTGGGGCGTGGGGTGACTTGCGGGGTGGAGTTTCAAAATATTTCAACAACAAACATGTATGTAGAAAAAAGCACCTACCAATCCTACTTAGGAAATACGTAATACTTATCTTGATCAAATGCTAATAAAATGGATTTCTCAATTCTCAAACACTGGGTGGAGAACAAACAACTGCTTTGCAGGTTTTCACTTAGCCTATTCCAGGCTCTCGGTAGTTGGGGGCGAGCGAGGAAAAAAAGGGGGGACTCTCTCGGTAGTTGGGGGCGTGCGAAAAAGGCGGGCGAGCTAGGAAAAAAATGGGGGAAGACTGTCTCGGTAGTTGGAGGCGAGCGAAAAAAGCGGGGGAGCGAGGAAAAAAAGGGGGGAGACTGTCTTGGTAGTTGGAGGCGAGCGAAAAAAGCGGGCGAGCGAGGAAAAAAAGGGGGAAGACTGTCTTGGTAGTTGGAGGCGAGCGAAAAAAGCGGGCGAGCGAGGAAAAAAAGGGGGGAGACTGTCTTGGTAGTTGGAGGCGAGCGAAAAAAGCGGGCGAGCGAGGAAAAAAAGGGGGGAGACTGTCTTGGTAGTTGGAGGCGAGCGAAAAAAGCGAGCGAGCGAGGAAAAAATGGGGGAAGACTGTCTCGGTAGTTGGAGGCGAGCGAAAAAAGCGGGCGAGCGAGGAAAAAAAGGGGGAAGACTGTCTCGGTAGTTGGGGGCGAGCGAGGAAAAAATGGGGGGAGACTGTCTCGGTAGTTGCGGGCGAGCGAAAAAAGCGGGCGCGAATCTGAAGAATCAACATGCCATAAATCTTTCCTAGTGCTAGAAAGTTGCACGTACTCCTACCCTGGGTGTGACACAGTGTGACTTGACCAGATCGAGTGACTTGTGCTGTGTTGTATTTTTAGTGCATGATAGCAGTGGGACTATGGCCATAGACTGCTTTCTGTCTCTGCGATCAAAGGCCAAGCACTGACCACCAACTAATGACTAAAAGAACAGCAAACATCCATTTTGTTTAATCCAAAACAGCGAAGAGTCGAATTTACGGAATTCAATTTAATCTCGTTCACAAAATAAAGATAATTTAATTTGCAATTAAATTTACGGAATTCAATTTAATCTCGTTCACAAAATAAAGATAATTTAATTTGCAATTAAAAACGTCGCCAAAGAAACTAGATTCAAGGCTGGTACAACTTTTACATTAAATTCTGGCGTAAATCATATTCAAAATTTCAGTTGTTTGAAAAGTACTATTCGTGCTGAAAATAGATCTTTGTACCTAACTTGGAAAAGTAATGTTCTGCTTTCAATTGATCCGTCAACCATAAAATTCTTTAATTTTCAGTTAGACGGTTCATGTCAAATTGAAAATGAATTAAACCAACATTTTTTAGTGTTAGATTTTCCTTCTATATAGGTCTAGAATAAAACGAGTGAGAACAAATTTGCATAAAAACACAGGCATCAGATCTGACGAGATCGGCAAAAACATTACACAATGTATAATTTAATTGTTACCCGAGTTCCCTTCAGATCACGTAAAGAAATAACCAAACAATATCGACCCGTGATTACGTCTATCAGTGATTCTGAAAATGCCTAACCTTTCCTTTATAAGACCTGGTTTTGGGAATGATGGTGAGAACTTCAATAAATTTAACTGAATTAATTACCGTCTAACGTTTGTAAAGATCACGCAACGTTTGCAAAACGGGTGAACGGAGAAAATCTCAAATTGCTCTTACTTCTTCAAGGAGTTCACCAACTGGCCCATTTATTTGTGTGATTTTTTTTGGCTGAATTCTTACAAGAACGTCAAACGTTCTTTTAAAAAGAATAATTTTATTCGTGGTTTACCATCAATGTCACGCAATTGTTTACACTTTAAACAACAGATTTTCGGCAAAATTAGTGATAAACACAGGCCAAAGCGGGCCAGTGAAAACCATCTCCCCAGAGATTTTTTTTGATATTATAGCAGATGGGTGTATAGTTTACCCATAAAAAGTGTTTTTACGATATTTAAAGTTATCGCCCATAGAAAAAAATGGCAATGTTTTACTGCATTATTTCGCTCGCGACACATTTGCAAATTTAGTCTGTCAGTTTAGGCTCGTTTCGGGCTCAAAACTAATCTCGATTTGTTTTATTTTTCGCTCAGTCATACAATGAAGACCTGAAAACATTATAAATATCATTGAAAGATTCATAAACAGCTGTAGTATAATGCGCGAGACGATCAAATTTTCACAAAATTCAGTCTAACCGGAAGTGGATTTTGAGCCCAAACGGGGCGAAATTGTTTTTTTCATATTTCTACGAAAGGAAGCTGTATCAGGACAAACTAACTGCAGTCCGTTTAGTTTCTCACTAGGACCTATCTTTGTGCAAAATATGAGCGAAATCGATTTTTCGACTTGTGCCGCTGTTCGGTCGAAATTTGTAGAAAGGCACACTTAAGAACACTGTAAAAAGATCAAGGAACGATCAAAAAACGATCGTATTCGTTTTCTTTACTTAAAATTACGTTTACAAAACAAAGCAAAACAAAAGAAAAAAAAATAACCTTTTCTTACTCATAGTTATCCTTCGCTAACGAACACTTATTACCCGGCATTTGAAAGTAAAAACAAGCAATGAAAGTAATTATTTTGTTGTCAGTGAAACTAAATTGACATGTAAGAAAGCTTTTGATGTATGTCATTCCAAAAAAAAAAGATTCATAATCTCTTGTGATTCACACTACCACCTAACCTTAAAAGCAGAGCGAATTTCTCCGTTTATGCTAAAGCACTTGAAAAAAAGTATTATCCCAATTTGATCTATCACAGGTTCCAAGGAAAAGAAGAAATATTGAACAACTGGATGTAGTGTCGGTCGACACTGTCGGTCAGCGCTCGGTAAGCACTTTCGGTCAACTCTCGGTCGATATGTCGGCCGAGTAGTAGTCGACACTCGGTCGACATGTGTATATCGGCCGAGTGCCGGTCGGCCGATATATCTACCGATAGTGCCGACCGACACTAGGCTTAGCCACAAGTTGCCGATAAGTTCCCAAAAAATTGCCGATAAAAATGAGTTTCTATGGAGTTCAATGGAATTTTCATGGAGTTCCATGGAGTTTCTAAGAAGTTCCATTGAGTTTGTATGGAGTTCCTGGATTTTCCGTGTAGTTACATGGAATTTCCATGGAGTGTCCGTGGAGTTCCATGGAATTTACATGGTGTTTCTATGCAGTTCCATAGAATTTCCATGGAGTTTCATGGAGTGGCATGGTTCCATGGAGTTTCTATGGAGTTCCATGAAGTTCCAAGGAGTTCCTATGGAGTTCAATGGAGGTTTCTATCGGCTGATAGTTCGCGTAGGGCAAACTATCAAACCCTCCTATCGAGCCAACTATCAAAGTAAACGATTAAAAAAATATTACACATTCAAATTAACAGGTAAGTTATTCAGTTTTGTCTCATATGGTGTTTGGCCTTATCCAGATAAGATTTACTCCCAACCCCACAACTGTCCTAGACAGACGAACAGTAGTCGAACAATGGCCAGGGTAAAGTATTATAGAGTATTAGACAAGTAGATTTGGGAAGACCCTTGCGCGCTTGACGTCTAATACCTCATGAATGGAGTTTTTGAGGAGTGTCCATAAAGTATGCAGGGATTTTCCATAAAATTCTATGGTCGTTCAATGGGTATTACATGAGGTTTTTATGCAGTTTCCATGGAGGCTCCATAGAGTTCTATTCAAGGTTCCATGGAGTTCCACGGAAGTCCAATTGAGATTCCATAAAGTTTCATGTAGGCTCCATGGAGTTCCATCCATCCAGTTTCCATGGAGTTTCAGTGAGGGCCAAAAGAACTTCTATATATGGAAGTTTCATCGAGTTCCCTTGAGATGCCATGGATGCCATGCCATGCCAGAGTGTGCATGGAGATTAGAGGGAGATTCTATGGAGTTTCCATGGAGTTGCTGTGAAGTTTCTATGGAGTTCCATGGAATTTCCATGGAGTTGCTATGGAGTTTCCATGTAGTTGCTATGGAGTTCCATGGAGTTTCCGTGGAGTTTCGGGGAATTTCCATGGAGTTCCAAGAAGTTTCCGTGAAGTTCCATGGAATTTCCATGAAGTTTCTATGGAGTTCCATTGAATTTTCATGGATTTCCATGGAGTTTCCGTGGAGTTGAATGGAATTTCCATGGTGTTCCATGGTGTTTGTTTAAAGATTCTATGGAGTTCTATGGAATTTTCTTGGAGTTCCATGGAATTTCCGTGGAGTTCCATGCAATTTCCATGAAGTTCCATGGAGTATCCGTGGAGTTCCATGGAATTTCCATGGAGTTTCTATGGAGTTCCATGGAACGTCCATGGAGTTCTATGGAGTTTCCATGGAGTTGCATGGAATTTCCATGGAGTTTCGTGGAGTTTCTATGGAGTTCCATGCAGTTTCAATGGAGTTCCATGCAGTTTCAATGGAGGTCAATTAACATGTGAGTTATTCAGTTTTGTCTCATATGGTGTTTGGTCTTATCCAGATAAGATTTGCTCCCAACCCCACAACTGTCCTAGACAGACGAACAGTAGTCGAACAATGGGAAGTCTAAAGTATTATAGAGCATTAGACAAGTAGATTTGGGAAGAACCTTGCGCGCTCCACGCCCGTTCAGTGGAGATTACATGAGGTTTTCATACAGTTTCCATGGAGGCTCCATAGAGTTCTATTCAAGGTTCCATGGAATTCAACGGAAGTTTAATTTAGATTTCATGAAGTTTCATGTAGGCTCCATGGAGTTCCATCCATCCAGTTTCCATGGAGTCTCAGTGAGGGTCCAAACAGCTTCTATAATGGAATTTCCATCAAGTTCCATGGATATGCCATGGATGCCATGCCATGCCAGGTGACCAAATTCGATGTCATCTTTCATTTGGTTGTGTCCGTTTATCGATTGGTTAAAATTTGAAATTCTGGAATGGCCAATATACCAATTTGAACAAAACTGTGTCGATATTCTTGTTAAGAAGTTGCCTTCCTTTTGCGTTCTATAAATCATCTACTATGTTCTGTAGATTTTGAAGAAAAATAGCTGAAAAAAGGGGAAAAGAATTGCTATTCATTAGGCGAACTTATAAAGAGCTATTATGTCAGCTTCACTTTATATTTGAATTCATAATGCTGCAGGTTTGAAGTATACATTGTCTTCCCTGAAAGACAAACAAACCTCTCACATTCTGCCAAAACACTTGGAAATATTTAGCAATTGAAATTGCCTTTACTAGTCGTCCGAGATAACATCAAACTTAAAAACCCAGTTTAGCTGCTTACTGGATTGATCACTGGATTGAAAAACACCTCGGGCAATTCGTCTTTCTTAATTGACTGTTACCTTTGAAGGATTGCGATATATGGCTAATAAGCTATGCACCGTTCGGAAAACACGCAAATGGAATGAACTTAGTTTCAAGATACCGAATTTTGGGTATGTTTTTAGTTTTGCAGTTTCAAATTACTTGAGCATTTATAACTATCAAATGTCAGAGATGTCGATGGCCGAAACTTATTAAAATATAACAAAGCTAAGTAATTTTCATAACTTGTTGATGTCTAAATTAATAGCTGGTCTCCCACCACTTGAGATATTGGCGCCACCACTGAGTGACCTTGAGTGCTCAATATTCAAAGGCCAAGGCGAGAATATTTTACGTGTATATCAGAGGAGGTTGGACAGCAGTCACGTGGCCAATTTTGGCCAATGAGAATGGCCGTTTTACATGACGTTTGCGAACCGTAAAAAATATTCCACAGCGACAGAAGGTGGCAGTTATTTGCGTTTTTCTGATTTGTTTTGGACGCTAGTCGTCTGAAAATTGTTCGGTGGCTTCATTTAATATTAATCCGTCCGACTGTGTAGTAATTTCAGAGGTTAGTTGATTTTTCATTGCATATTTTTGTCAACATCTGAAGAGCTATTGAACGGTGTTGTTAGTTTCATACGTGTCATATGACACATTTTGAAGGAAACCTTTCACGCGTTTGGTCGGGTTTTAGGCCGTAATCTTTCCATTAAGGAATAAAAGGTTCGTTAAACTTTGTTTTTACACCGTTTACCCCCTTTGACCCCGCAACCGTTTTTGAGATATTTCAAGTTAAACTTTGCCATGTGTAATAGTTGATGTGACGAAAATACATGGCGCTAGGTGTGAATACTTTCGCTGACTCCACGTTTGGAGAATAACGTCGAAAACTTCTGCTTTGATTAATATTAAGTAATATTTGTTATTCTGACTAACGTTTGATTTATTTGGTGTAGTCTAGTAATGAGCAATCGCTCAAAGCGGGGGAAAATAGAACTGTTTCAGAGCGGCAAGAACATTGCGTGACAAGCAAAGCGTTGTGACAGTTTCGTTTGTGGTAATCTAATATCTTGATTGTTGTATGTTGAATAAACGAGTGTTACAATGATTTGAATATTCGTTTTATTTTCGCCGCTCAGTATTGTGACAGTTCGAAAACGGAAACAACAAGAACCATCCCGACACCCAAACAGAACAACGGCAACTTATATCCGTCAAGTCTGTGGAGAAGTGCCTCGCTAAACAGCAAAATACACATTCGCCTTTCCGACGGAAAATCAACAAAACTGAAATAAGCAAAAGGCCATTGAGCCTAAGAAAAGGCAAACTCGGTACAGTAAAGATAAATAAACTTGAAACTTCGCAGCAGTGTATAAATACTTCCAAGAGATCAGCTTGTGACTCTTGTTGGTCGAAAGCATCCATTTTGTACGACAGCGTGATGTTCACGGATGTTACTAAAGGGAGGAATGGGGAATGGGGAATGGGGAATGGGATGATTCCGGGGAATGGGAAATTGAAATGGGAATTTGAAAAAAAAAATAAAAAAAAAATCTATTTTTTTTAAATTGAAAATAAAGAAAACAAATTAAAAAATTCAGCGGCGATTTTCGCATAAAAGTTTTGTGAAACATTCTGCGGCAAATCTAAAAGAAGGGGATTGTCGCCACAAGGAGCAATTCACTACCTGAAGTTTAGAAAGTAACGAGGGAAATTTTACCAGGTATTCTCAATCTCGTTCTCAGAGGTCGCAAACCTCTTGGACAGCATCAAAGCAGCTGACCAAAGGTAGTGAACACGAAAACGCGGCGGGTCTGGAGGTTGCAAAAGAAACGAGTGATATAAATTTTTAAGGGCCCTCTAGATCGGCAAGTACGTTACATCTGCTGAGGGTTATATTTCTACGATATTACCAACTGCATGATCACAGTTGTGTATCAATCAAGCTTAATTTTGAATGAAAACGAAATTGACAGTTTTTAAAATGCATAGCGAATTGTGTAGCCTGCAAATACAGCCGCCTCTCATTTGCTCCCGCTACGAAGAGCGAATGAGAGGCGACTGTAATCGCAGGCTACGAATTGTGTGCTCCTTTGTCGTTCGGAGATGAGCAGTGATGTCCTTAAATTTTAAGAAATTCAAGAATTTCAGAAAGATCGTCCAGGGCAAACGAAATGAAACAAGAAAAGTTATGACGCAATTGAAGGTACGACTTCTTTGAAAGTTGTCATTTTATTAGCGTACAAATAAACAGGAACTTTTTAATTGAGCTTAAGAAATGTAAACTTTTCTTATCACTAGTTAACCAATAGAGTTTGGTTTAACATGGCTTTTTTCATTAATACTACAATATAATTAACGCTGATTTCCAGTCCGTACTTGGCAGTCTCGGGGTTTGTTTTCATGTTACACTTCGGTAATAGCGTACATGAAGGTTTCTAATTTAGTCTGATATAAACTCTTAACCTTAAAAAATTTAACAAATAATCAAGTTCACAACTCTTACCTTCCATCTCGAGAGCTCTTCCTTGTGCGTACCTTCTAGCAACCACGTGCAGTCAAAAAATCGTATTACGCCGACGCCGAATAGTGTTGGTAAACGCTGACCACTATTTCCCATTTATTTATTTTCTATTTCATTTTTTTAATTTGTTTTCTTTTTTATTTGACATATATCTTATTATTATTATTGTATTGTATTTTTATTTTTTCAATTAAAAAAAAAAACAGATTTTTTTTAATTTTTTTTTTTCAAATTCCCATTTTTATTTCCCATTCCCCGGAATCATCCCATTCCCCATTCCCCATTCCCCGTTTTGGTAACATCCGATGTTCACTCTTTCGCGTCTGTGTTCAAATGAAGCCGAAATGACGCTCTACCCATAATTCTTCGCGGGGTGCTGTCCAACCTCCTCTGGTGTATATCCCGATTATAGAAACTAGCTTCTGCTTGCCCTAAACAAAGAATTATCTGAAAAAGGGGAAAAAAATATCTATTCATAAGGCGAACGTATAAATTAGTTGAAAATTAGATAGATCGAATAGCTATTATATCAGCCTCACTTTATGCTTGAATATATAATGCCTGCAAGTTCAAAATATGCAATGTCTTCCCTAAAAGACAAACAAACCTCTCACATATGGGCGAAAACACTTGAAAATATTTAGCAATACAAATTGCCTTTACTAGTCGTTCGAGATAACATCAAACTTAAACATCCAGTCTAGCTGCTTATTGGATTGATCAGTGGACTGAAAAAACACCTCGGGCAATTCGTCTCTCTTAATTGACTGGTTCCTTTGAAGGATTGCGATGTGTGGCAATACTTTCTAAGCTGTGCGGCGTTCGGAAAACACGCAAATGGTATTATGTAGTTTTAAGGTACCGAGTTTTGGGTTTGATTTAGTTTTGCAATTTCAAATTACTTGCGCATTTATAATTTGTATCAAATGCTCGCAGTTAAGTCACTTGATCCAAACTCGCTTTAATGGAACGCTGAAGCATAAAATTTATTCACGAAATTTTTGTTTATGTCTTCCTGTCAGTTTAGTAAGAACTCAAGAGGTGGGAATACTTAAAGTGATTCACGCAACCCGCGCCCTAACGAGAAGGGTATCATCTTTGGCTATGTCCCTCCAAGAAAGATCTCTTTTGTTAGAAATTGGAAAGCATTTCCTAAAGTCGATTTTCTTTTATTATTTGAACCGCGAACCTCAGCCACAAAAAGGGAAGAAAAGCGAAACTCCGAGAGGGAAAGACATTATTATTCATTCCAAAGTCTTACGAGATTTCAAGATCAAGATCATAAAACAAACTTAGACCTTAAAAGTGTTTGTGGGTTTAAATAACTTCTTAGTGTTTCGAAATTGTAAAGTCATGTTCCCTTTTCATTGATAATTATAGAGTCTCCCTCCCTCAGGGGGATCGGGTTTTTTTAATCACAGCATAGACGACTGTAATTTACCAAATTGAAGAGAACTGTGTCAACATTCTTAGGAATATAAATAATCTACTTAGACTTTTTAAATGTCGCTGGCTTCTCGCTTCCGGGTTTGACAGTCTCGCGCTTTGCGCTCTGTGTGCTCGACTTGTAGACAAGTCTATCATCTACTATGCTCTTTAGATTTTCAGGATGAAATTTGAAAAAAGCGTATTTTCCAAACATCGCAAACAATCTGCTTTAGACTATGGTTCAAGACTGCGGGGGACTTCATTGCGATGCGACATTATTTGATTTATCAGATAAGAACTTTTTTGTCCAAGAGAAACAGAGCATGAATTGAAAGGGTTTCTTATTTTTACAAGAATGTCACGTATCATCTATTAAAGAAGGCAGCCAAGCAAAGAGGATTAGTGTGGTTTCTTGAGCTTGTAGCTTTAACATCTCGAAGTTACATCTCCATAGGTAAGTGTCTTGCTCATCAAGTAGGTTCAATTTTAATCTTCTGCCGCTTAATCTACTTTTGAAAGTAAGTTTAAAGCCAATGTTACGAACGGTCAGTCGTTCTAGATCTCGGCGACAAGGGCCGAAAAATGAATTTCACCTATAATTATTCTTAACTTGGTAGGCCTTGATGTGAAACAAATCACTGCATACCTAGTTTGGTTATTTTTTTATTGATATAATTTTTAGACAAAATCGATAATAACTGGATACGATCAAAATGCCACCTTTCCAGCTTAAAATGTAGACCGAGATTCTTCGATTCACGTGAGGTGATAAAGCTCTGGAGAATCGACTCGAGAAGGAAACTCTCTGTCATATGTTGGAGACTGACATCAAGAAAGTACGTTGACAGCGAATTCAGCCCTTTGAGTACTTTTTATTCAATTAACGATGGTTTTCACTAGGGACGGACTCGTAAACGAAGTGATAAGAGACCTTACGACCTAGTGAAAATGGAAAATCGAAGTCCTAAGCGTAAGCGTAGTCATGAGCTCGCCAGAATCATATCTGTGTCGTTTGATTCAGAACTTTTTAATTTTCTTCCAATTCCTCCTAGTAAATAGATTTAGCAAAACCTGAAGGCAGAGCCCTCCCAATTAGTTTCTAACGCCTTTAATACTTAATTTACGTAATGATACCATTTAAAGTTTTGTCAATGAGAGAGATTTCGATAAACAGCTCGATAAACACAAGTAGTCTTATTCTGTTTACGGTTAAGAATTTGTTATTGACAGTCCTTCCTCGTGCAAACGTTAAAATTCAATACTCCTCGGAATTCGAAAACGTCGATATAGGTCACAGTTCCAGCAACCGCTACTTGATACAGGATACCAATGCAATAGAAGCCGGTGATGTGATTCAGTTCAAAGCAGTTTTTCCTGTGTAAGCGAATTTGGGTTGTTTGCTTCTTTCATATTTCTTCAGATTTGACCCTCAACAGACTGCTTTGAAAATCACTGAACCCAACAAGCCGACCAATTTAACGAGAGCTTAGTTAATAGCCTCATGTTGCGCCAGCGTTAAAAGGCTAATAACTGCTTGACGCTTCTAGAAAAATGTTTACACTACACTGAGCTGTTCTCAAACAGTCACCAGTACATTCACATTTCTCATGTTTATATAGCATCTTAGACTTATACTTTGGAAGTGTTTGTGGCTTTATCTTCTTGTTTCGAAATTGTGCAATCATACCCTATGTGGGGAGAAGTTACACTGATATTATACCATCCCCCCTCAGGGTGATGATTATTAATCACGGCATAGACTGCTGTAATTTACCAAATTGTGTCGATTTTCCAAGAAATCGCCTTCCTTTTGCCCTTAATAAAACATCTACTATGTTCTTTAGATTTTGAGCATGAAGTTTGGAAACAGCGGACGTGCTACAAATCCAAAACGATCTGTATGCTTTAGACCGTCTTTCAAGACTTGAAAAACTTGATTGAAATGCGGTATTATTTGATGTAGTATTACTTAATAACTTTTTTGTCCAAGAGAACAGAGCGTGAATTGAAATCATCTACTATGTTCTTTAGATTTTAAAGAAAAATAGCTGAAAAAGGGGAAAAGAATTGCTATTCATTAGGCGAACGTATAAATTAGTTGAAAATTGGATAGGAAGAAAAACTATTTAGTCAGCTGCACTTTATACTTGAATTCATAATAGCTGCAAGTTCGAAGTATACATTGTCTTCCCTGAACGACAAACAAACCTCTCACACTGTGCGAACATTGCCTTTACTAGTCGTCCGAGATAACATCAAAGTTAAGCATCCAGTTTAGCTTCCTATGGTTGATCACTTGTTTGAAAAACACCTCGGGCAATTCGTCTTTCTTAATCCTTTGAAGGATTGCGATATATGCAATACTTTCAAAGCTATGCACCGTTTTCGAAGACACGCAAATGGAATGAACTTAGTTTCAAGATAGCGAATTTTGGGTTTGTTTTTAGTTTTGCAGTTTCAAATTACTTGAGCATTAATAACTATCAAATGTGAGGGATGTTGATGGCTGAAACTTATTATAATATAACAAAGTAATTTTCATAACTTGTTGATGTCTAAATTAATAGCTGGTCTCCCACCACTTGAGATATTGGCGCCACCACTGAGTGACCTTGAGTGCTCAATATTCAAAGGTCGTATATATCACGATTATAGAAACTAGCTTCTGCTTGCCCTAAACAAAGAATTATCTGAAAAAGGGGAAAAGAATATCTATTCATTAGGCGAACGTATAAATTAGTTGATTTTTAGATCGATCGAATAGCTGTTATATCAACCTCACTTTATACTTGAATATATAATAGCTGCAAGTTCAAAATATACAATGTCTTCCCTAAAGAGACAAACAAACCTCTCACGCATAGGCGAAAACACTTGAAAATATTTAGCAATTGCAATTGCCTTTACTAGTCGTTCGAGATAACATCAAACTTAAACATCCACTTCAGCTTCCTGTTGGATTGATCAGTGGATTGAAAAAAACACCTCGGGCAATTCGTCTTTCTTAAGTGACTGGTACCTTTGAAGGATTGCGATGTGTGAAAATACTTTCAAAGCTGTGCGGGGTTCGGAAAACACGCAAATGGTATTATGTAGTTTTAAGGTACCGAATTTTGCGTTTGATTTAGTTTTTCAATTTCAAATTACTTGCGCATTTATAATTTGTATCAAATGCTCGCAGTTAAGTCACTTGATCCAAACTCGCTTTAAGGGGACGCTGAAGCATAAAATTTATTCACGAAATATTTCTTTATGTCTTCCTGTCAGTTTAGTAAGAACTCAAGAGGTGGGAATACTTAAAGTGATTCACGCAACCCGCGCTTTAACGAGAAGGGTATCATCTTTGGCTATGTCCCTCCAAGAAAGATCTCTTTTGTTAGAAATTAGTGAAATTGCAAAGCATTTCCTAAAGTCGATTTTCTTTTATTATTTGAACCGCGAACCTCGGCCACAAAAAAGAAAAAAAAGCGAAACTCCGAGAGGGAAAGACATAATTGTTATTCATTCCAAAGTCTTACGAGATTTCAAGATCAAGATCATAAAACAAACTTAGACCTTAAAAGTGTTTGTGGGTTTAAATAACTTCTTAGTTGATAATTATAGAGTCTCCCTCCCTCAGGGGGATCGTGTTTTTTTATCACGGCATAGACGACTGTAATTTACCAAATTGACGAGAACTGTGTCAACATTCTTAGGAATATAAATCATCTTCTTAGACTTTTTAAATGTCGTTGGCTTCTCGCTTCCGGTTTGGCAGTCTCGCGCTTTGAGCTCTGTGTGATCGACTTGAAGACAAGTCTATCATCTACTATGCTGTTTAAATTTTCAGGATGAAATTTGAAAACAGTGCATTTTCCAAACATCGCAAACAATCTGCTTTAGACTATGGTTCAAGACTGCGGGGGACTTCATTGCGATGCGACATTATTTGATTTATCAGATAAAAACTTTTTTGCCCAACAGAAACAGAGCGTGAATTGAAAGGGTTTCTTATTTTTACCAGAAGGTCACGTATCATCTCTTAAAGAAGGCAGCCAAGCAAAGAGGATTAGTGTGTTTTCTTGAGGTTGTAGCGTTAACATCTCGAAGTTACATCTCCAGAGGTACGTTTCTCGCTCATCTAATAGGTTGAATTTTTAGTTTGTGCCGGTTTATCTACTTCCAGAAAGTAAGTTTAAAGCTAATGTTACGAAGGGTCTGAGTCATTCTCGACGGCAAGGGCCGAAAAATGGATAGCACTTATATTCTTAACTTGGTAGGCCTTGATGTGAAACAAATCACTGCATACCTAGTTTGGTTATGTTTTTATTGATTTAATTTTTAGACAAAATCGATAATAACTGGATATGATCAAAATGCCACATTTGGAGCTTAGAATTTAGACCGAGATTCTTGCTCTCGACTCGTACTTTGAAATCAAATTCAGCTCTTTGAGTCCTTTTAATTCAGTTAACGGTGGTTTTCACTAGGGACGGAGTCGTAAACTGAGTGAGACATTGCGACCTAGTGAAAATGGAAAAACGGAGTCGTAAGCGTAGTCATGAGCTCGCCAGAACCATATCTGTGTCGTTTGATTCAGAACTTGTTAATTTTCTTCCAATTCCTGGCCTCCTAGTTCACTAACATTATACCATCCCCCTCAGGGGGAAGATTATTAATCACGGCATAGACGGCTGTAATCTACCAAATTGAACAAAACTGTGTCGATATTCCTGAGAAATCGCCTTTCTTTTGCTTTTAATAAATCATCTACCATGTTATCATTTAGATTTTGAGGATCAAATTTGGAAACAGCGGATGTGCCAAAATTCCAAAACAATCCGCTTCCGACCGTGATTCAAGACTTGTGAGACTTGATTGAAATGCGGCATTATTTGATGCAGTTAATAACTTTTTTGTCCAAGAGAAACAGAGCGTGAATTGAAAGGGTTTCTTACTTTTAGCAAGAATTTTTAATATCATCTGTTAAACAAGGCAGTCAAACAAAGAAAATTAGTTTGTTTTCTTGAGCTTGCGGCGTTAACATCTCAAAGTCACGTCTCTGCAGGTAATTTTCTTGTTTTAATATTCAGCAAATTAACCTCAAATTAATGATTGGAAAGCTCTTCCTGTTTGTGTTATTTTCAACCTTACATTCCAGTTTTTAGTTCAATCGATAATACTCGTCGGGTTATCGATTGGTTTCAGTCACGATCTCGCGCTATTTTTGGGTGCTGCCCTCGACGACATTTTATTTCAATGAGGCACTCGACAGATTATTCCCATCTAGGTTGAATTCTAATTTCCTGCAGCTTTATCTTAAAATGATTTAATGATTTAAATTTTTGAAAGGCAAGTTACGAGCCAATGTTACTAACGGTAATAAACAACTCTGTTTAGCGATCAGAAACTTATTCCGCATCTCTCTAGCAATATCCAAATTCCAAAACAAAACACTGTCAATTATTTGGAGGATAAAGGTCTAAGGTACTTGGACATGATAAAGATGCCAGGAGAGGTTACCGTGTCCAACATACAATACGAAAACATGGAGAACGCACAAACGCTGGAAAAACTCGTCAAGACCAATCTTATCATTTGATGAACTTTTTAGAGACCGATCAAAGAAAATATATCAAATCTTTATAGTCTTAGAGCTGAACTTAACACGATTACGGATCGTTAATCAAAAGCTTAAGCGCAATAATAAATGCCAGAACGCGCTGGCCCGAACCAAGTGCGAAAAATACAAGTATTTCTTGAATTTAGAGAAAAGACCACTCTAAGACGCATATTTTCAAACTGAACACAAACGATGATAGAGAAATCAGTGCTCTAAACGAAATCTTAAATTAAGGAACTGCAGTACAAATTTATTTAAATCTCTGACAATTACGCGTTTGATCACCAACATTGAAGCATGACACAGAAACAAGGACTTATCAAAGTTATACCTAGAAAACGTAATGGCGAATCATAAATTGGAGACCGCTGACACAACTCGACGTTGTTTACAAAACTGCAACTTAAGCTATAGCTCATAGGATTTCAAAACATCTTCCTAGCATAATCAATGAAGATTAAACTGGATACGTTAAAGACCGTTTTATCGGTCAAAATATAAGGCTCACTATGCATATAAAGGTCATAGAATTGGAAAACATCTTTTGCTTGCCAATGTTTATCGATTTTAAGAGAAACCTTTGACTGCTTGGGCTAGAATTTTCTACATAAGACGACCCAAGACCTTCAGACTTTTAATTTCTGAGCTTTTCAAAGCAGGGAGGGGCGTTCGCCAGCGCTGTCCGCTCTCAGGTATTTTCATTTTTATTAGCGAAGAAATTCTAGCCAAATATCTATAACAAAGAATTTAAATTGTCTCGCTATGCCGATAACACTACTGCCTTTTTTGCTGACATAAAATCTAAAAATAGTGTAACTATTTATTTCACATTTTAGTGTACAACTGACGATGGATGATGTTTCATGTTTTTAGCACTTTAAGTGGTATATACACCTAATTGCAATAACGTTGTCCTATTAAAAAAAGAAAAATGAAAAAAGCCAAATAGGAATTAATTAACTTAATCATCAGAGCTGGCAGAAGTTAATGGAAGCTCTCGAGTTTATGTAGAAATATTGATCGTGTTATAAGACAAATTGGTTTACGTGGATGTTGAGGTGTTTCGAGACCGTATCGTCGGGCGAATTTCAAATATATATTGGTAATGCCTAATTAATTCCTATTTGCCTTTTTTCTTTTTGCTTGCAATTAGCTGCATCTTTAAAATAATTCTAATGCAGACAACGAAGGCAGACAGCGCCTATTCCGCATAAGACAGGTGTCAGTTTAACCGAGATGGCTACGATGGCGTCACTTTTTTTAAGACTCCACTGACACATCAAAGGGTTAAATAACAAAAAAAAACCAGGCCTTTTTAATAACTGCAACTAAAAATAAGAAGCTTACTACTTTATTGTTTCGTCTCAGTTACACAAATTATGGATAGAACCGAACTACAACGAAATTAAGTGATGACGTCATACACTCCAAAAACGCTTTAACTTGACTCAGCACTTATTCGTCATAACCAACCTTTTAATAATCTACTGATTTCTTTTTCTTCATTGTGCAGGACTATGAAGTGTTTTACTTTGTTCATAATCACTTGGGCCGTGGCGCCATCCGTTGCACGTAAGCAGGCTCAGGTAAGTGTGTTTGCCCAATCCCCCTCCTTACTTTGCCAGTTAGATTCCTCAATTACGAATTATTTGAAATCTTTTGCAATACTGATATGATTAATTTGTTTCTTTAACAGGACGAAATCAACGTAAAAGACCCTGGTTAGTCTTTTTAACGGCTTCTTTCACAGTTATAACAAACAAAAGTTGTTATTTCCTTTTTCGAATTCTTGTGACAGTGTTGTTCGTATTTTAAATTTAGTAATTTAAAAAACATTCCATCTTATAAGTTGTGGACCTATATATGGGCGATATGTTCCCAGTGCCTATGTTTTTTAGATTACTTTGGGACAAGAGCAAGCGCGCACGCATCCATGGGATCGCTTGGACTTCAAAGCTGTAAAATAAAATTACGTCAAACGATCTCTCCGATGCATACGTGCTTGCTGTTGTCCTAGGCATGCACCACTTTCCAAAGTGAGCTGCTATTTTTCCATTACTCGCGCAAGGGGCTAACAGGAAAGCTCGCATGATAAAGCAACTTTTCCATAGTAGTTTTAGTTGTCTCCTCTTTATACCTTTGTAATCATATTTATTTTCTGGCGTAGTTAAATCAAAACCTTTTTGTTTTCTTAACCTTAGACATACTGGAAGAAGTTATCGAGAATCCAAAGGAATCTCACGAAACGAATTTACAAATTTTTGACCGGGAAAG
Organism: Meandrina meandrites; assembly: GCA_963693305.1. Taxonomy (NCBI): domain Eukaryota; kingdom Metazoa; phylum Cnidaria; class Anthozoa; order Scleractinia; family Meandrinidae; genus Meandrina; species Meandrina meandrites. Next base: position 9,206,960 of record OY855909.1, read on the forward strand.
TAAGTAGTTTAATTATTAATACATCTAGCATATAAAAGAGTAGTCTTCCGATCGTCATCAAAGATCTTTTGCACACACAGAAAGTGCCTCCAGTAGGTTTTACGTAATAAGTTACAAGACTTTTAAAACAGACATGGCCAAGGGATCTGTTTTAGAGGACCTGTACAGTTTTTCCCAGAAAATCGCTCGTAATTTAAGCCGAAACTATACAAAAGGAAATATAAAATATTCGGTTTCCGTTAAGTGCCACCATTTCAAGCCAAGGATGTCATGAACACTAAAGAATTCGATTGAAAGAGTGTGTCACATGATATAACTACTACGAATATTAAGTTCTTCAAAGAGAGGGACAGTGTGGAGAAACTGCTTATTAATCTAGCCCTGCGTCTTTGAATGCTAACGAGGCGACAGAGATGCGATTTGTAGGCTAAGGCACACACTATGTTGTAGTAGTTGTGCGAATACAATATAAAATATGGGTAAACCAATGAGACGTAAAGCGTTTTTAGCAAATTTTGGGAAAGTTGTAGGCTCAATATTTACTGCAAGGTCTAAAAAACTCAGTCAGACCATGATTAAACGTCTTCGTTACATTTGAATTCATCTTTTATGACTGGCCCATGTAATTTCAGCAATGTTTGGTTTTGTTTTATTTGCTGATTTTAAAGCCACTGCAATGCAGTCTTGAAAGAGAATCAATTTGAGCGGTTTTCATTTCTCCGTAGTATTCTTACTTTATATTTTCTCTATGACACTCCGAAGTTTTCCAAGGGACTACACGCTTTCCTAGAGATCTTAAAAACAACGAAGCAAAAATATTTCCGCAGTCCAGAAAAAAAGTTGGTTTCGTGGAAGTTCTGTACAGGCCCGCAAATGATCCCGGGATCGCAAATAATCCCCAAATTGGACCGCAAATGATCCCAGGACCCGAAATGATTCTTGCAAGTCATACCGCAGAAAAATAGAATGGCGTGGACATTTTTTTTTTTTTTTTAATTATCGTAGGTAAAGAGGCAAGAGCCTCAGGCATGAAATCAACCGTACAAGAAGGTAAACATACTACGCGAAATAACAAAATTACAGCTCTCCCTCCAATCCATACTAAGCTCTCTTATTTTAGCAATTTTGAAAAGTGTACCATCCCTTTGCATTTAAAGCAATAACTCTCAAATTTAGTAAACTTACTTGTGTTTGGATGCTCTTTCAGATGACGGCCCCCATTTTTTAATTCAATCGATTTGAAATATTCGTACCCAGTCCCCTGCTCGTTTAGAACTATTTTTTTTCCTTGCACTCTACTTGGACTACTTGCGTCCTTTGCACACACGAGCTTCCATGGGGACGTTCAAAAGATTTCTACATTTCTAATTTATTGTTAAATGAGCAGTATAAATAAATGCAAAACTGTGGTGTAACAGCATAATTAACTCAATGCAGCAAGCAAGAGCACCTTGATACACCACATTCGGCGGACAATACTCTTTGATACGTTTCCTGGTCACGTCCGCATTGATTGAAATACTATAACATGAAGTCTAAAATCGTACAAAATAAGAACACTCAGCCTCAGCCCCAAAATTAGACGTCCTTATAGAAAGAAGACTGTATCACACGCGTGTGCGTTGGAAACCACAGGCACTTTTTTTCGTGAGAAATTTTGGTTGTTCCGTTTTGCGGTCACGTCTAAACATCCATTCTAATTTTCTTGCGCTAGAAATTCTTGTCTTCTCCCGTTGCCATTTATCTTTTGTGTTTTTATTACTCAAAAGACGCAAAACTCAGTTTAGGTTAGGTAACGTCTTTATTTATAGAGGGTAGCACTTAATAGCTATAAAGCTAATAAACCTGTGGCCCTCCTATTTACAATTATTAAAAAACTAAGATATACAATAATATATCAGAAACGAAATTATTAATCACAAAACTAATTAAAAAGTATTCTAAAAAGGATAATCTTAAATTAAAATGGTCAATAAAATGTTGTTGTAATATATAAGAAACGAAATTATTAATCACGAAACTAATTAAAAACTATTTGAAAAACGATAATCTTAAATTAAAAATGGTCAGTAAAATGCTGTTTTCTTAAAATTGAATTGGAAAAACTATTTCGAAAACTGTTAAGTGAAGGTTTTTTCCTTAGGTCAAGTGGCAGGCTGTTCCATGCTTGGCAAGCCGGTTAGAACTGCAAAGGTTCTTCCTCCTTCAGTTTGTCTTTTAAAAGAAGGGCAAAGTAAATTGTAGTTCGAATATCTCGTGTGCCTACCATTCATACTACTATTTAACCTTAGACTTTCGTGAAGATATGAAGGCAAGAAACCTAGAACCCTTTTGTATGCAATTGCACATCTTGTCACTTTTGCATCTTCATAAAACGGAAGCCGTTCAGAATTATTCTCGCAGCCCTCTTTATTATATCATCTAAACAACAGTTCGTGAATAATCCGTATCAGGGCAGTCTCGGTACTATGGCGTTTCCGAAAACCAGATTGGCGAGGATAGATCAAATTATTATCTGTCAGGTAGTTATACAGAGCATCATGGATGTGCCATTCAATTACCTTGGATAACACAGGTAGAACCGAGATTGGACGAAAATTAGATACATCATCAAGGTCCCCTCCCTTGTGTAGTGGCGTTACTTTAGCGGTTTTCCAACGACTTGGAAACACACCAACCTGAAATGAGTAATTGATCAGTCGTGCTACTGAAGGGGCGATCACTGAAGCAGCTATTTTTAAAAAACGGGCATTGATGTTGTCTATGCCTGACGCCTTCCTTGGACTAATCTTCATAAGATAGGATACCACCTGAGTCGTTGAAATTGGAGGGATTTCGAATGACACGTTAGGATCCTTTCTAGACTGTACAAAGTTCCACAGCTTGTCGATATTTATATGTGGGCAACGTCAGGCATTGTCAATCTCGAACGATCAGCAATAGTTGAAAAATGGTTATTAAATTTCCGCGCAATGTCCACATTGTCCTTTAGTTTGTTAATCGTCTGTTTATTCTTCGTATTTCCAGCCAAAGATTTAATTGCCTTCCAAATGACTCTTGAATTGCTTTTCCCATTATCGAATGCCTCATTGTAATACAAACGTTTGGCGTCTCGTAGCATACTAACGACCTTGTTTCTTTCTTTCCGAAATCTTTCCCAAGCTTCAGCCGTGTTATTTAACCTTGCAGTTTGGATTTTTTGTTATCGTTGGGTCATTTTTTACAAAGATCTGTTCCCGTTAAGACTTTTGTAACTTTATTTCTTGCTTTAGATCATTAATTGGTGCATATTGAGACGCTATAATAACACAAGTAAGAAAAAATATTTTTATGTTACAGTTACAGTTTCATTTTAATACTGAGTATAATTTTTAAAGTTGGGATATTTAGATTCAAATCCTTCAAATACTGTACATTTTGTTGGCGTTGTATTAAAATCGCTGTAGATTATGTAGTTTTAAATCCATTGTCCAAATTCGTGAGTTCACACTTTTCCATCATTTACGGGGATGCTATCATTTCCGGTCCTGGAATCATTTGCGGTCCAATTCGGGAATCATTTGCGGCCCTGAGATCATTTGCGGTCCAATTTGGGAATCATTTGCGGTCCTGGGATCATTTACTGTCCAATTTGGAGATCATTTGCGGTCCCAGGATCATTTGCGGCCCGGGATCATTTGCGGGCCTGTACAGTTCCCTTAACATACTAATACTCAAACTGTTTTCGCTGAAACAGTCGCGGCATATCCAGTCCGCTATCAAACCCAAAACAGTCGGTCCCCATAACACACGACGTTAGAATGGCACTGAATAGAAGGGCCCGGGAGGAGTCTCACATTTGATGTTCTTTTTTTATTTCATGTAAAAATTGATTGATCTGTGAGTTACCGTTGTTGTTTCTCGCCCTGGAAATAACTTCACCTTTGTCAATATCGTAATTTTCTTCTTAGAGTTACTAAACAACAAACCGGAGAACCTTCAAGACGATTATGTACTGAGGGGTGCTATGAAAGGTAATAACGTTATTTCATACTTGAATTATTTATCTTATTTCCCCCGTCCGTTACTTTTGACGAAGAAAATAACTGTCACTTTGATAAGTCTTCTACTTATTTTCTAGAAATTTAGAGGACATTCCGGATATAGCAAATATTTCCGGTTCGTACAATGACACAGCGATAGATCGGAAATTCGGTAAAAGAGCTATAATATAGGAAAGAGGGCTAAGGATTTATTCCTTGTAAAAAAATTCTCGACGGAAAATGAAAAACAGAGCATCGAAAGTTTTATAAAAGAGTAATACAATTCCCTCAGGTTTTTTCTAAACGCTGATAGTCGAAGTCCGGACCACCTTTAGTGATATTTGCAAGTGAACAAATTATTTGATGGTACGGGTAGAAACAACGTGGCATGTCGAGAGACAGTGAGAGTATTATTCAGTTATTAAGTTAACTTTTGTTCAAAATATCAACTTTTAGCACTTTATTTCAACAAAGCACTATTTCTTACGTGAAAAATGGCTTTTTGATTCTCTCTGTATAGGATTCATCGCTTATGTAAAGGTTGTAGCGTTGACGGGAGACGTTTATGGAGGAGGGCAGAAACGCCGCTATGGTAATAATCCAGAACTAGTGATCGTTCTGAACAATGGGATGAAATATCGTGCAGAATTGAAAAACGACAAGTATCAAGGTACGCAATACAAAATAGTGCTGAAGGCTCACGGTGATTTTACACCCCAACTTATCTGCACCGACAAAGACATTAAGGAAGTTTATCTCGAGGCTCGAGGCGATGATGGATGGTACGTGGCATCCATCGACACCTACACTGCGGGCTGGAAGGAGATGTACACCAAACTGACCACCGACCCAGGTTTCGGTATGTGGGTGGACGCCGATGAAGAACATCTTTTCCCATATAATGCCAAAAAGCACCTCCTTACCAAAGCGGTCGCAGGGTCCTGTATCACTTACATCCGTGTAGATGCAATGACTGGTAACAAGTATGGATCTGGTTTCTCGCAAAGGTGGGGCAAGAATCACTTCATAGTTATCTTGTTATCAAATAATGAAAAACACCAGGCAGAACTTGAAGGACCTATGAAACGTCGTCAACCTTATGTGCGAGAGTTACACTTTGCAAGCCGGTTTCAAACTACGCAGTGCGTATCATTACCTGACATAAAGGACATTCACTTACAAACTCAGAATGGAGGAGATGACGGATGGTACATAGCATCCATTCGCATTTCTGCAAAGGCTGGTAATAAAAAGTACGAGGCTCTGACAAACGATCCACAACTAAACAAGTGGCTTGATGATAATGAAGAGTACAAGTTTCCTTACAATGCGAAAGACATCAAACTAACATGGGTAGCTCAAGAAACCCCCAATTGTCTATAGGGCAATCCAACTTGTGAGTGCAGTGCACATGCGAAGGTTTGCCGATTTAACCTTGAGATTGACGAAATTCGAACCTTTACCAGCTATCAAAAATTGTCCGTGGATGAACCTACAGGAATTGCTCTACGAGGAGCCCAAGGAGTAATCTATTATTTGGACGACAAGGATGGGACAGCTGTGCCACTGCAAGAAGGTCGAAAATGTTCAACATTGGACAGCACCAAATGCACTGATCCCCAGTTTGTTGATGGTAAGACGTTCCGTTTGGCGATAGCCGTCAATGGACAGATTCCTGGACCTACCTTGATAGTCCACGAAGGGCAAACAGTTGTAATTCACGTTCACAACAACCTTACCACAGAGGGTATCTCAATTCATTGGCATGGGATGCACCAGACTGGAACACCTTGGTTTGACGGTGTAGGACAAGTGACCCAATGTCAGATAGGGCCGTCATCGAGCTTTTCATACATGTACACTGCTAGTCCCGCTGGGAGCTTTTGGTATCATTCTCACAGCGGTGCCCAGAGAACAGATGGCTTCTATGGTTCACTCATAGTTAGAGAAAAACCCGAAAGTATGAAGGAAATCAAAGCTAGACTCCAGAAACATGGTGCATTTGACGACCTTCCAGAAAAGCACACCATATCGCTTCTAGACTGGCAACATGAGGCATCCTTGGACCTATTCACACAGATCCATGGAAGCTTAGGTTTTTATCCAGACAAACCGCTTGGCGAGGTGCCCACTCCGGATGACCACCGATATGAATCCACACGCAGTTTTGAAGAAGGAGAGGTTGGACCTGTTCCGTATTTTTCTGGAATTATTAATGGAAAAGGCAGGCATGCCGATGTTCCTTACATCCAAACTAGACTGAGTATATTTACTGTTGAGGCAGGAAAGACATATCGCTTTCGTTTAATTGGAGCACAAGGGCTATATGCTTACAGATTCTCCATTGATGGCCATAAACTGACTGTGGTAGGTACTGACGGCTATTGGATTCAGCCTGTAGAAGACGTTGATTACATCATCATTCATTCTGGAGAGAGATACGACTTTCTGCTCAGTGCGAAAAATACTTTCGGACGGAAAGACTACTGGATGCGTGCGGAGACTCTGGAGATTGATAGAAGTGGCGCTGGACCACCCTACAAGTCCCTAGGACATGTGGCAGAGGCTATTTTGCACTACAAACAGGATGGTGACTCAAATGATCCGGATGTTAATGTACCGTCAACAAAATATGAAGAAATCAAAGATGACTCTCCTTCCATACGCTGCACCAGAAACAACCCATGCAAAGCAGTGAACTGCCCATTCAAGGACTTTCATCCATCATATTACATTACCTGTATTAATGTTTATAGCCTGCGTTTGCTTTTGCCAACTCCACCTAATCAGCTTCCAAATGCAAACCCTAAACGTGTCATGCATTGCAAAGATTGCCGACATTTCATCAACTTCAATTTTGAGGGTGACTCTCAAACAAGTGCAGTCAATGGGCGCAACTTTATCCTTCCCTCCTTTCCTCCCCAAACCCAAAATGAAGAGTTCCAAAAATCGGACACCAAGTGTGACCTTAAGGCAGACTGCAATCCGTCGACACCCGAGTGCTCATGTGTCCATGTCATAGACATTCCCTATCAAGAAACTATTCAAATGGTGTTTTCAGCTTTTGGTGCTTGGCACAACGCTCATCCAGTTCACCTTCATGGCCACACATTTCACGTTGTTGGTGTTGGATATCCAGAATATGACCAAACAACTGGTTTCATTAAAAGCCACAACAGCGATATATACTGCGATGATGAACACTGTACTAAGGAGGGATGCGACAAGAGAAGATGTACAAGACCAAGTTGGAAAAAAGAGCCAATGTATTTTCATATCGACAGTCATACAGTCAGAAAAGACACAGTTATGGTCCCTGCTGGGGGATATGTTGTCATCAATTTCCTATCCGACAACCCTGGCTACTGGTTTCTTCACTGCCACATAGAGGTGCACCAGCTAGAGGGAATGGCACTAATTGTCAATGAGGCTCCTGAAAGGCTGATTCAACCACCAAAAGGGATGAACAAGTGTGGAGACTACGAGATAAGTGTCAAAACTTTCTCTGAACTAACTCAAAATGTGAACCATTAACTCAAAAAGGGACGGTCTTAGGGACGGACCATTAGAAATTACCGGAGGTTGGGTAAAAAAAAATTGTTGCGGGATTTTTTTGTCTTACTTCTCTGCAGGATTTTTTTTTCTGTTGCATTAATATTTTTTAAAGGCACAACCGCTTGCAATTTTGTTTTAGTGTAGTTTCCTTGGAATAACTTTTATGGGAAAGTCACCCCTCCCCCCTCCGGTTATTTCTAATGGTCTGTTCCTTAGTATTTGCAACAGCTTTTGGTGTTATGAAAACTAGTTATAAGAGAACACTCTATGACATGGCACGTGCAAAACTTCTCTAGCACCGTTAGTTTAGAAACACACAACTAGCTGCATGTCAGGAGATATTTTATTCACTTTCTTGGGGTTTTCATTTAAAGGATATTATTGGTATGTTAAGCTAATCAGAAGTAGTATATTATTATTCGGGTATTGCCAGCTTGGCTTTTTGCTGTCATTGTGGCGTTTCAATATTTTGTTTAATGGCTAAAATTACTATTCGCTTAAGTTGGGCTTTGCTGTTTTGTTTTCAATAAGTTACCGCCATTTTGTCGCCTTCGGCTGAATTAATGATGCTGGTGCGTTATCGCAGTCTCTGCTTGAAGGAGAAGTTCGCTCTAAAAAGCCTACGTTTTTTCTCCTTGCCAATAAAAAGTATACGTACAGTTAAGTTACTCTCTGAAGTTTAAGCTGCTAAAGTCCATGCTAACCCACTGAAATTCGCGTCGAAAGAAGCCCAAAATTCGACATTAGCATCTGCCATTTTGAAACAGTACTTAGTTCCCAGGCGAGTTTCCGTGACGTCATTCTGTGCAAGGGTATGGCTGCCGTTGAGCCTTTATCTCGTTTCGAGTCAGAAAGTGTTCGTTATTCAGATGATGAGAAAAGTTAAGTAATATTTAACTAGTTAAATGATGTTAATGTGAGCTACTACTTTGACAGACTGGAATCTCGTATTACGTAGTGGCATTGAATTTTGACCGCGCTGATCAATTCGTGTCTCGTCGCGTGTAACATCTTTCGATTCGCTTATTTTTTCTTTATTAGTTTTCTTTTGGAGTATGTCATTGAGTAAAGGAAAGTGCCCGAGGTGCAAAACCCCAAAATCAAACCATCAGTTCGGTTCGCCAGGTAAACATGGCCCTGGTCCTATTGAAAATCCAGCCGATGATTCGGAGCACGAGGACACCTCAGACGAACCTTCGACATCCGTGGTTTGCTGGTCGCCGGTTTATATGTTTGATATTCACTCTAGACGAAGAAATGAACGATCGACTGCAAGGTATATTTTGGTATATTCTTTTCTGATCGATTTGTGCAACCCTGGGACGAATTTCACTCAGAACTGAATGAGAGCGAAGGAAAGCGCTAGGGAATCAGCTGCACGTCAAGCTTCCCACCAACTTTAGCCGGACACTGATGTCACGGAAACGATAGCGACTAAGATGGCGGCTGCCGATATCGAAATTTGGACTTCTTTGGACGCGAATTTCATGGGGTTAGCATAAACTTTAGAGGTTGAAGCTTGTACTTTTTATTGGTAAGGACAAAAAAAAACCTCTTTCTGGAGTGAAATTGTCCTTTAAACTGGGAAATTATATTATGGAATTTAGGGTGGGACTTTTCTGACTCTTGAAAAGAGATGGGACATTTGTCCTTATTGTGCTAACAATGAAACTAATTTGGGATTAAATCATGAAATGTGTTTGGGAAAAATAATAATCACTAGTTTAGATAATTGAAGTCCATATGTGCTCTCAATTGCTGCTCTGATGTGTCACATTGAGACTCTCATATTCTCTATACTACAGCAAATGACACAGGCCAGTAAAGAAGAGATTCTAAGCAGTTATACTTATTTGATTATGATTACTGTTATTATATCGAGGCTATTATTACAGGCTTCATGTAAGTTTTTCTTAGATTTAGTACCAATACAAAGGAAATAAAAGTACATGTGGAATACGTGGTGTGGACTTTTATATATGCAATATATAAGTGATTACTAGGGGCTATATCGCATTTTATTTTTTATTGGCTTGTGAGCAAGCGGAATTCTCTAAATCCAGCAATCTGATTGGTTCTGGGAGTGGGCGGAAATTTTCAATCTTGCCCGCTCACGGAGCGATTCCGCCCGGCTAGCTCGCTGTGTTTTCGTTTCACGGCGAGACGAACGAGCCTATGAAAAGTTTTGCTCTCCAAAATTAATGTAGTTGTTCACCAACCGTTGTACTTATGAAAGGAAAAATTAGCAGTGGAATTAAAGGCCTTGAAGGTCTCCAAAAGGCGAGTATTCATTATCTCTATTGACAAAATCAAGTTATAGTTTTATGGCCGTAGTTTTGTCGATCGTTGTTTGTGCATCCGCACTGATTTTCACGTCATTGCGGTTATTCATTGCAAGTCATTGGTTTACAGATTTGATTTACGCTTTAAAACTTCTTCCTTTTCTGCTACCTTTCTCCAAAACCGAATACTGCTTATCGTCATTCAAGAATATGAGATGCTTTGATAAAGAACAGTCCAATTAATTCTCGCAATATTGTGCCGTATGCCGGCCGAGACCAAACTACACATTTCAGCTTCATTCAGTTTCACTTTCGGAAACTTTTTATCAAAATAAAATACTGTGGGAACCAACACAGAAGTTATTGACTCGTTAACTACAGAAAATTGACGTAAATATAGCTAGAAATATTACGTTGTAAGTGCTTTTCACTCCGAGAACTAGGTTTAATTAACTTAAACTTTTAAAGAACTCACAAGCCGAAATGGAGTTAAAAGTGTTTCGTGACTCGCTGATTTTTTTGTGCTCTGTTTTGGTACAACAGATGCTTTCCTCTTTTTTTTTCTGATGACCTTTGCCGTGAGTACTGTTCACTTTATCGAAGTTATCTTGTTTGGCGGTAAAGAAATCATTCTTCACTTTTGCCGCAGCTTAGCGATCGACTCAACATTGGATGCGCGCGTATAATGCAAACACATTTTGCAAAACAATCTTTGTAGGTTTTTTTTTTAACCAAACACATTAAAGTATGAAAAAATAAACAAGTTATTTACCGGCTTTTGTCGATCCGTATAGTGAAAAACTGTGGGCTCGGTCTGGAAAATGCAGCCTTCGGCCTGCGGCCTCGGGCAGCATTTTCAAGACCTCGGTCGCAGTTTTAATTTCACTATACGGACCTCCCAGCCGGCAAATAACATATATACATGGTAAGAACATATAGACATTTAGCTCCGCAGACACCAACAGAGTGGTATTTGGTCCCGCTATCTTGAATGAGAACCTTGAGCGAATATACTGCATAACCATTCAAAATTAATTAAGTAACGGACTAGTCATCATTTATCGCCTGGGCGGAGCGGAGGATTTTGGGAGGGGAATCACATGGTTTTCTGAAGAACCGAAACGGGGGATCAGCCATTAAGACTGACAACTACCATCTTTAAATTACAGGCTAAGTTTGTGTATCTGAAAAACTCTATTTTTCAGTAGCTAAAACAGAAGTTCCAGATAAAGACGCCTGATAATTTCCCGGTAAAGTCAGCATTGATGGCCGGGTTGCGACCCTTGTAAAACTGTTCTCCGTTTTGATTGAATCAAAAACCTCTTCAGTTACCTCTCTGGGGGTAACAAGCACATATATAGCCAACTGGTCTGCCTCCAGCCAGTTGGGATTTTTAACCATGTTATGTTCATTTAATGTTATTTGTTTCCTATGTTTCAGTGGCATGCCTAAACTAGCTATCTCGAAGCTAAGTGCATGACCACTATAAACAACATTTACATTTACATTTTTTTACATATATTCTCTCTTTTCTCACTGTTTTTTTTTTTTTCACTTTCCTTTCTCTTCACGATTTTTGAGCTTTCCCCATGCGAGATGGAAACGTCCTCGTCAGGTTCATTACAGTAGTTGAGGCTTTCTGAAGTTTATCGTAGAGCGCCTTTACTCGTTCTTGAGATTCCTGAAAATTAAATAGAGGAGGGGGGTGGGGGGGGGGGGGGGGGAGGAGAGCGGGGATCACGAAAGCTGCCACCACCAATGAGGGCGATCATTAAAATGCTTTATACTTTATGGGGGATCAGTTGAATGCTACGGTGTAGCAACGAAAATCCTCCGCACCCCCTCCCCCCTCACCCAATCCCCAGGCGATAAATAATAACCGGTCCCTAAGTTATGTTACAGGCAGGTGTACAAGGAAAATAAACAAGTTTAAAAACTGGGCGCAATGAATCTGCAATGAAATTAGTACAGTTGAATACCGATAACTCGAACCCTCAATAACTCGAACCTCCCGCCAACTCGAAGCTTTTTTGATTCCCCTCCAGCTCATTTTCTTACTAATTTTACTCTCGATAACTCGAACCGCGATAACGCGAACCTTTTTTGATTTCCCTTGAAGGTTCGAGTTATCGGGATTCAACTGTAACAATATATCCCCACACCTGAGGTCTATCGGATGTTTACTGTGAATGGCTCCCTATTTCATTCACATGCTCCTCATACAGGTTTTGCTACACTTTTCATGGAGTCCAAACATTTTAGGCCTAAAAATCGTCTTCTTGGTAGTAAGATATTCATTCGAATCAATAACTTTTTAGAAATCGATTTCGTAATAAAAGTGAACGCTAAAACAACACGAACGACGTTTCGACCTTTCAACGGTCATTTTCAAGGTCGGTAAAAGAATGAAAAACTACATGTATAAATATATAATAAAAACGCTAAAATATGCACATGGAGACAATAGGTAATAAGAATTAAAAGGTGAAGTAAAATAACTTATTCTGCGAATGGAATGCATATTTGTAAAATATATAATTAAAATCATAAAAAGAACTAGCTAATTGTAGGCAAGGCGAAAGAAAATATAAAAATCTAAACTTACAAATAATTTCGCGCGAATTGAGTCACACTGTTTGTTGAGTTTCGGCTTCAAGACTCTAATCGATCCAAGGGGACCGAGCGATCCCTCACAGGCTCCTTATGACTCCGACGATCTTGACATTTGTACATTTAACGTTCTGTATTGGATTTCATGGTCCAACTTATTTCGCTTCTCAGTTGTTTACAAATGGCACTATATGCTGTCAGCTGTATATTTAGGAGGCGTTCTAAATTCAAAATTGAGTAGGAGCCGCGAGACTGCCGCCCAGCAAATGAGAGGTCATATAGGTCTGTACGGTTTCCTGTTGACACCCCTGTATCAAATTCTATTGCCGTTTGCTTTGGCTCATTCATATTTACACGATGCATTTAACGTTTTTACCTCCCAAAATGTTCGTTCTGGACGAAAGGCAAGATCGATCTTAAATTTTCTGTGAAGATGATGATTACTTGCATTTTATATCTAACGCCGTAGCCGGCCGTTTACTACTGTTGTAAGATGTGCTGCTTCTTATCAGGGATGACATATTTATTTTTGTCAATTTCAGCGAGCGTTGCTTTACTTCGAAAAAGCTATAAATTTATTTTAGACAACCGTTACGTGTCGTCAAGGTTATGTTTTTTGCATCAATCAGTTTAGTCTTTTGAGCGCGATGTTTAGGTTTCTAACGCCCTCGTCCCTCGTTCGTTGTGTGACATTCTTGCTCACTAATTCAATGTTGATTAACTGCACATCTACCACAGGCAAGTCTGTTGACTTTTTTTGCATGTTGTATATGCCACACTATAGTTCAGGATCGCTCATTTGCTGTAAGAGCCGATCCAAGACGACCATACACATAAATTTTCTCTCGAGACTCCGCCACCTTGCTCTTGTTATGCGATCTTAGATTTCGTCTGTAAATTATTACACCCAGATTTTTTGGGAGTCAGATGGGCACGTAACCAGCCGATGCCAGGGTCTTTTCCCGCCCGTCCCCACAAAGAAGGGAAACGCCCTGGGAACGAGGTTGGCCAAACGCGTCCAAAATGTTGTGCGCAAAAGTGCTGCGATATGCTGCTTCGAAATGTTGTGTCCGTTTGGCCGGGCCTCACGTATTATAAAAACCATCTCAAAAATGAGACAATCAGTGCCAAAAGAAGTGTTAAAACAAACTAGACTGGCTCATTTTTGAGATGCTTAAGGAGTGGTTGTTGAGTCACTATGTAAAAACAACTTTAAAATGATGGAGAGCAAAAACTCAGATGTACCCGAGAAAGGGCCTCCCACCCAGTAATATCGAGGTTTCCGAAATGTATTGTAATTCATTAACAGTTATTATCACTGCTGGTCTGCTCCAACACAACCTCTAGGGATTAACACCTTCAAGGCTGAGTGCCTTATAGTGATCGAGTTTCATAGCAATCGGTGATGTGACATTTTGGTCGTATAAGGGACGGACCATTGGGAACAAACGGAGGGGGGTGACTTTTTCCAAAAAAAATTCTTGCAAGGGAAACTTGACTAAAAAAAATTCCTACAAGCGGTTGTGACTTAAAAAAAAAATAAACGTGCATAGGAGAAAAAAATTCCTGCAGACAAGTATAGGAGTTAAAAAATATTCCTGCACCAAAAATTTTTACCTCCCCCCTACCCCTCCGGTAATTTCTAATGGTCCGACCCTAAGTATCATGAGGTGTTCCCTCAAGGTTATGAAACTGCGCTTTCAAACATTCCATCTCTAGAAGACGTTTAAAATACAAAAACTACAAAAGAGGGGCTTCGATTTGCGTATCTTTGGTGAAAATTAGACTCAAAAATGTAACTCGCTTTCAAAGAAGAGCCGCCTTGAGGTCTAAGATCTAACCACAACAGGATAGCAATAACTTGACGTTTGGTTCCAACAGTAATTTTAATCTCCAAGCTTGTGCAATCACAAGATGAAGGCGTCTATTGTTACAGAACACATTAAGTGAGAGTCTAAGCTAAATTTTACTTCCTCGCTCTAAGCTTAACTGCAATTTCAAGATGAGAAAAACTTATAACAGGTGGCAATTGAAGTTTAAGGAAGGACACTTGCCGCTTTGTGCCACGTTGATAAGAAACTACTAAAATATCCGGAAGTGAAAACAACAGCTTAGCTTAACTATTCATACAGAAATATGGTGAGGCGAATAATTATAGTTGAACTCCATCGCTTTACAAAGTCCTTAATTAGTTCTATTGACCTAACACAACGGTCCCTACAAAGCGCAACTCGTTACAAACATATGTACCAACCCGACACAAGTCCTTCAGCATAAAGGAAACACCTTTAGTTACGTTTGAATAGAGCCGGTACAAACTATTAAACCCAAAGTAATGCAACACTTACAGACTTGTTCAATTAAGTTTAAGTAACCGCTTATTATGCGAGTAACTACTGTTGGCTTTTGAAATGCTTTCTTAATGATGGTGATTCTAAAAGTACGACCCAATAACATCATGTATTTAAGAACTGACGAAAAGAAAAACTGCTTGAATATAATTATACAGTTTAAAGGAGAAATTCACTTCAGAAAGAATATTTTTTGTCCCTACCAGTCAAAAGTACACAATGAATTTAGTTACTCGCCAAGTTTCAACTTCTAAAGTTCATGCAAACGCAATGAAATGAAATAAAACGAAATTCGTGTCCAAAGAAGCCCGCATTTCGACATGGGCAGCCGCCATTTTGAAACAGTACTTAGTCCCTAGCGATTCTATGACATCATTCCGTCCGGCTAAAATTGATGAAAAGCTTAAAGTGCAGCTGATTCCCCATCGCTTTCCTTCGCTCTCATTTAGTTGTGAGTGAAATTCGGCCCCGGGTTGTACAAATCGATCAGAAAAGAATATACCAAAATGTACCTTGTAGTCGGTCGTTGATTTCTTGCCTTCACTTTTCTAATCATCTGGATAACGAACACGCTCTGACTCGAAATGATATAAAGGCTCAAGGGCAGCCATGCCATCGGACAGAATGACGTCACGTAAATTAACTAGGGAGCTAAAGTACTGTTTCAAAATAGCGGTAAATTATTGAACACTAAATGCAGCAAAGCGCAACTTATTAGCCATTAACTAAAATATTGAAACGCCACAATGACAGCATAAAACAAAGCTGGTAATACCCGAATAAAAATATACTATTTCTGATCCTGGCATACCAATAATATCCTCTAAATGAAAACTTAAAGAAAGTGAGTAAAATATCTCCTGACATGCAGCTAGGTGTGTGTTTCTAAACTAACAATCGCCATGTCATGGAGTGTTCTCTAATTACTATTTTTTATAAGACCAAAAGCTACTGCAAATACTAAGACCGTCCCTTTTTGAGTTAATGGTTCACATTTCGCGTTAGTTCAGAGAAAGTTTTGACACTTATCTCGTAGTCTCCACACTTGTTCATCCCTTTTGGTGGTTGAATCAGCCTGTCAGGAGCCTCATTGACAATCAGTGCCATTCCCTCTAGCTGGTGCACCTCTATGTGGCAGTGGAGAAACCAATAGCCAGGGTTATCAGATAGGAAATTGATGACAACATACCCCCAGGCAGGGACCATAACTGTGTCTTTTCTGACCGTATGGCTGTCGATATGAAAATTCATTGGCTCTTTTTTCCACCTTGGACTTGTACATCTTTCCTTGTCGCATCCCTCTTTAGTACAGTGTTCATCATCGCAGTATAAATCGCTGTTCCGATTTTTAATGAAACCAGTTGTTTGGTTATATTCTGGATATCCAACACCAACAACGTGAAATGTGTGGCCATGAAGGTGAATTGGATGAGCGTTCTTCCAAGCACCAAAAGCTGAAAACACCATTTGAATAGTTTCTTGATAGGGAATGTCTATGACATGGACACATGAGCACTCGGGTGTCGACGGATTACAGTCTGCCTTAAGATCACACTTTATGTCCGATTTTTGGAACTCTTCATTTTGGGTTTGGGGAGGAAAGGAGGGAAGGATAAAGTTGCGCCCATTGACTGCACTTGTTTGAGAGTCACCCTCAAAATTGAAGTTGATGAAATGTCGGCAATCTTTGCAATCCATGTAACCTTTAGGAAGCTCATCAGTCGGAGTTGGCAAGAGCAAACGCAGGCTATGAACATTAATACAAGTAATGTAATACGATGGATGAAAGTCCTTGAATGGGCAGTTCACTGCTTTGCATGGGTTGTTTCTGGTGCAGCGTATGGAGGGAGAGTCATCTTTGATTTCTTGATATTTTGTTGACGGTACATTAACATCCGGATCATTTGAGTCACCATCCTGTTTGTAGTGCAAAATAGCCTCTGCCACATGTCCTAGGGACTTGTAGGGTGGTCCAGCGCCACTTCTATCAATCTCCAGAGTCTCCGCCTGCATCCAGTAGTCTTTCGGTCCGAAAGTATTTTTCGCACTGAGTAAAAAGTCGTATCTCTCTCCGGAATGAATGATTATGTAATCAACGTCTTCTACAGGCTGAATCCAATAGCCGTCAGTACCCACCACAGTCAGTTTATGGCCATCAATGGAGAATCTGTAAGCATATAGCCCTTGTGCTCCAATTAAACGAAAGCGATATGTCTTTCCTGCCTCAACGGTAAATATACTCAATCTAGTTTTGATGTAAGGAACATCGGCATGCCTGCCTTTTCCATTTATAATCCCAGAAAAATACGGAACAGGCCCAACCTCTCCGTTTTCAAAACTGCGTGTGGATTCATACAGGCGGTCATCCGGAGTGGGCACCTCGCCAAGCGGTTTGTCTGGATAAAAGCCTAAACTTTCATGGATCTCTGTGAATAGGTCCAAGGATGCCTCATGTTGCCAGTCTAGAAGCGATATGGTGTGCTTTTCTGGAAGGTCTTCAAATGCACCATGTTCCTGGAGTCTATCTTTGATTTTCTTCATTCTTTCGGGTTTTTCTCTAACTATGAGTGAACCATAGAAGCCATCTGTTCTCTGAACACCGCTGTGAGAATGATACCAAAACGTCCCAGCAGGGCTAGCAATGTACATGTATGAAAAGCTCGATGACGGCCCTATCTGACATTGGGTCACTTGTCCTACACCGTCAAACCAAGGTGTTCCGGTCTGGTGCATCCCATGCCAATGAATTGAGATACCCTCTGTGGTAAGGTTGTTGTGAACGTGAATTACAACTGTTTGCCCTTCGTGGACTATCAAGGTAGGTCCAGGAATCTGTCCATTGACGGCTATCGCCAAACGGAACGTCTTACCATCAACAAACTGGGGATCAGTGCATTTGGTGCTGTCCAATGTTGAACATGTTCGATTAATTTGCAGTGGCACAGCTGTCCCATCCTTGTCGTCCAAATAATGGATTACTCCTTGCGCTCCTCGTAGAGCAATTCCTGTAGGTTCATCCACGGACAATTTTTGATAGCTGGTAAAGGTACGAATTTCGTCAATCTCAAGATTAAATCGACAAACCTTGGCACGTGCACTGCATTCACAAGTTGGATTGCCGTATAGACAATTGGGGGTTTCTTGAGCTACCCATGTTAGTTTAATGTCTTTCGCATTGTAAGGATACTTGTACTCTTCATTATCATCAAGCCACTTGTTTAGTTGTGAATCGTTTGTCAGAGCCTCGTAGTTCTTATCGCCAGCCTTTGCAGAAATGTGAATGGATGCTATGTACCATCCGTCATCTCCTCCATTCTGAGTTTGTAGGTGAATGTCCTTTATGTCAGATAATGATACGCACTGAGTAGTTTGAAACCGGCTTGCAAAGTGTAACTCTCGCACATAAGGTTGACGACGTTTCATAGGGCCTTCAAGTTCTGCCTGACGTTTTTCATTATTTGATAACAAGATAACTATCAAGTGGTTCTTGCCCCACCTTTCTGAGAAATCAGCTCCATACTTGTCTCCAGTTATTGCGTCTACACGGATGTATGTGATACAGGATCCTGCGATCGCTTTGGTAAGGAGGTGCTTTTTGGCATTATATGGGTAACGATATTCTTCATCGGCGTCCACCCACATACTGAAACCTGGGTCGGTGGTCAGTTTGGTGTAGACCTTATTCCTGCCGGCAGTGTAGGTGTCGATAGATGCTACGTACCATCCATCATTGCCTCGAGCCTCAAGATAAACTTCCTTAATTTCTTTGACGGTGCAGGTAAGTTGGTGTGTAAAGTCACTCTGGGCCTTCAGTTCTATTTTGTATTGCGTACCTCGATACTTGCTCCTTTTCATTTCTGCTCGGTACTTCAATCCATTGTTCAGAACGATCACCAGTTCTGGATTATTACCATAACGAAGCTGCTGACCTCCTCCATAAACGTTGCCCGTCATCGCTGCAACCTTTACATAAGCGATGGATCCTATACAGAGAGTATCAAAATCCCAATTTTTATCGTAAGAAATAGTGTTTCTGTTGCAATAAAGTGCTAAAAGTTGATATCTTGACAAAAATTTAACTCTTTATGTTTGTCTACCCGTACCGTCAAATTATTCGATCACTGGCAAATATCACTAAAGATGCGACTTGCAGCGTTTTGGATAAAGGCTGAGGGAGTTGGATAGCTCTTTTATGAAAACTTCTATGCTCTGTTTTTCATTTTCTGTCAAGAAATTTCAACAAGGAGTAAATCCTCAGCCCGCTTTCCTATATTGCTCTTTTACCGAAGTTCCGATCTATCGCTGTGCCACTTTGCGAACTGGAAATATATGCTATATCTGGAATGTCCTCTGAGGCTTATTCCTTCAAAGTGACAGTTATGTTCTACATCTAAAGTGAGGTGTGGGGAAATAAGATAAATAAATAACAATAATAAATAATGTTATTACCTTTCATAACACCCCTCATTGTATAATCGTCTTGATCATGAAGTTTTTCCGGTTTGTTGTTTGGTAACTCTAAGAAGAAAATTGTGATATTGACAAAGGTGAAGTTATTTCCAGTGCGAAAAGGTAACTCACAGATCAGTCAATTATTTCATCAAGTAACAGAACATCAAATGTGAGATTCTTCCCGGGGCCTTCTATTTAGCGCCAGTTTAACGTCGTTTGTTATCGGGACCGACTGTTTTGGGTTTTGGGGACTGGGTCTTTCTGGCATCGTATAGAGTAAACACCGTTTTCGGATGGCTTAGCTGATCACTGATCAAACTTTGAACAACTGATTGAATTTTCAACCCGGCTCGAAAATGTTGTGACTGCTTCAGCGAAAACAATTTGAGTATTGTTGTATTAAGGGAACTTTCACGAAACCAACTTAAATTTTTCTGGACTTAAGAAATATTTTTGCTTCGTTGCTTTTTTAAATCTCTAGTAATCCGTGTAGTTCATTGGAAAGCTTCACAGTGTGAGAGAGAAATAAAGTAAGATTACTTCGAAGAAACGAGAACCGCTCTACAATTGATGCTCTTTCAAGACTGCATTGAAGTGGTTTTAAAATCAGCATTAGACCCGGCTTTAAACAAAAACAAACATTACTGAAGTTGCCTGGGCCAGTCATTAAAAGATGAATTCAATTGTAACGACGAAGTTTTATCAGGGTCTGACTAAGTTTTATGGACCTTGCAATAAAAACTGAGCCTAAACCTTTCCCAAAAATAATTTGCTGAAAACGCTATACTTCTCATTGTTTATTCATATTTTATATTGTATCTTCACAACTACTACAAAATAAGGTGTGCCTTAACCGACAAATCGCATTCCATTAAAATTCAAAGATGTAAGGCTAGAGTAATAAGCAGTTTCCCCACACTTTCCCTCTCTTTGAAGAACGTAGGATTCATAGAAGTTAGATCATGTGACGTACTCTTTCAATCGAATTCTTTAGGGTTCAGGCCGTCCTTAGCTTGAAATGATGGCACTCAACGGAAACCAAATATTTTATAATTCCTTTTGTAAAGTTTCTGTTAAACTACGAGCGTTTTCTCGAAAAACTGTACGTGTCCTCTAGAACAGATCCCTCGGCCATGTCTACAGTAACTTATTACGTGAGACCCGCTGCATGGAGGCACTTTCTACGTGTGCTATAGATCTTTGATGACGGTCGAAAGACTACTCTTTTCTATGCTAGATGTATCAATAATAAAAGTACTTACTTTCCCGGTCAAAAACTTGGAAATTTGTTTCGTGAGATTCCCTTGCATTCTCCAAAACTTCTTCGAGAACGTCTAAGGTTTAGAAAACAAAGATGTTTTGATTTGCTACGCCAGACAAAAATGATGAGACAAATATATGATTACAAAGATATAAAGAGGAGACAACTAAGACTACTATGGAAAATAAAGTCCCTTTATCATGCGAGCTTTTCCTTTTTTAAGGTTTTAAGTCTTCGAAATGTATAATACTTTCACGATGTTTGTTAAACTGTTTCTCGACGATGCCAAAGTGTTTCTACCCGTAAACATGAAATTATTTGTTCACTGGCAAATATCACTAAAGGTGTATTCGAAATGCGACTGTCAGCGTTATGGAGAAAAACTGTGGCAGTTGGATAACTCTTTTATGAAACCTTCTATGTTCTGTTTATCATTTTCTGCCAAGAATTATTTACATGGAATAAATCCTCAGACGGCTTTCCAATATAACTCTTTTATTACCGAATTTCCGATCTATCCCCGTGCCATTGTACGCACCGGAAATATATGCTATATCCGGAAAATAAGTAGAAGGCTTATTTGTTCAAAGTGACAGTCATGTTCTACGTCAAAAGTGAGGGACGGAGAAAATCAGATAAAGAAATAACATTAAGGTATGAAATACATATCATGGTATCACCTTTCATAGCAGCCCTCAGTACATCATCGCCTTGAATGTTCTCCTGTTTGTTGTTTAGTAATTCTAAGAAGAAAATTATGATATTGACAAAGGTGAAGTTATTTCCAGGGCGAGAAACTAGAACGGTAACTCACAGATCAATCAATTATTACATGAAATAATAGAACATTAAATGTGAGACTCCCGGGGCCTTGCAGTGTAACGTCGCGTGTTATCGGGACCGACTGTTTTGAGTTTGATAGCGGACTGGGTCTTTCTGGCGTCCTATAGAGTAAAAACTGTTTTCGGTTGGTTTAGCTGATGAAACTTTGAACAACTGATTAACTTTTAGTCCGGTTTGAAAATGCTGCGACTGTTTCAGCAAAAACAGTTAGAATATGGTTGTATTAAGAGGACCGAAACAACTAAAACTACTCTGGTAAAGTCGCTTTATCATGCGAGCTTTTCTTTTTTCTTTTATTTATGAGGTTTTAATGTTAGAACTATAATTATGTATGATAATTGCTGCTGTTGCATTATATACATGTCACATGATCGCCGCCATGTGGTTCTACTAGTTTAGTTTGGTTTTCGATCATTTCAGAATAAAGTCCAGAAAATTGCAGCGGTCGCGGTTGGCATGGTATCCTTTTAACAGGTTATGGGCCCAGGACGTTGAGCTATTGCCGTAAGAATTTCAGGCGATTTTGCCGTGGAATCGTGGAAAGTTGTGTGGCATGACAGGAATGGCGGATCGCGAAACGATAAAGATCAAAAAACTGAACGGGAACTAGAATTATCAGTCATGGAAGTACAACATAAAGCTCCTGCTAATGGAGCGTGGATTGTGGGGATTTACCCAAGAAGGCAAAGAAACACCGCCAGAAGAAAGTGCATCTGCTACTGTAAAAAGTGCATTTCGATTGCGATCTGACAGAGCTTATTCGTTGATTGCTCTGAACGTGTAAAAGGATCTACAAGTTCACATTTCTTCGGTCACGGACCCGCTCGCAGCATGGAGAACTTTGCAAAAGCAATTCGAGTTTGTATCAGTCACACAGATCGTCCGTTTAAATCATAAGTTCAATGCAGCTAGCATGAAAGAAGGCGCTGATTTGCAGGAACATGTAACGTACATGACTTCCCTTGCTAAGCAGTTGCGAGAAATGAAAGAGGAAATCTCTTCGAAGAAATTTGCCACGGTTGTGCTGCGAAGTTTACTAGAGTCGTACGATAATTTCTTGACGAGTTTAAACGCCAGAAAGGCCGATGACCTCGATTGGGAGAATGTCGGAGGATTATTTATTGAAGAAGTTTTGAAGCGGGCTGAAAAGAGCGAGAAACAAGAAGCCGACAACGCACTTTTTGTCAAAAGAGAAAGCTTCGAAAGAGGAAAAGAAAGAAGAAAGATACTCCGCCACGCCATGATGATCACGGAAATCTCAAAGGAGTCACATGCTTCCAATGTAAGCGGGATGGGCACATGGTAAAGAATTGTCCACTCAACAAGCCGAACACCACCAGAAGAAAAAATTCAAACTTGGACGAACTCGAAACAGTTGCACTTATCTCACGTACGATGAATCGGCCAGATGAATGGTTTATTGACTCGGCAGCGACAAAGCATAAGACAAAAGACAGAAGCATGTTGGAGAACTTTGTTGAATACCAACAACCGAAGAACATTTATCTTGGAGAACGGCACAAAGATCCATGCTCTCGGCGAAGGGAAGGTAAAACTTCCAACAGTAGACAGTTCTCGTGATGTTGTTCTTGACTTGCACAAAGTTTTGTTTGTACCAAAGTTGACCAAGAACCTACTTTCAGTACCTGCAATGGCATTGATGGTAGCAGAAATTCGCTTTCATAAGGACAAATTTTTAATACTGAAGGACAGTAAGGAATTTGTCATTTGTCATTTATTGTCTGACAAGCTCTACAAAGTCAATACCATCGAGTTTGTTCAAGTTTCAAAAACTGACAGTGCGCGATCAATTGAAGTTTGGCACTGTAGATTAGGTCATCTATACTACACCTATGTGAATCAGTATGTGAATCAGTTAGTGAAGAAAGAAATGGTTGATGGCCTGAACTGTGATGTAGAAACCCAACCCCAGAAAGAATGTGAAGCATGCGTTCTTGGCAAAATGCAGAAGAAGCCCTTTCCTAAGCAGAGCCAACACAGGGCAACCAGACCATATGAGATTGTACACAGTGACGTATGTAGCCCAATGCAAGTGGAATCAAAAGGTGGTAGTAAATGCATGCTTTCATTCACAGATGATTATTCACGGTACACGACTGTTTACTTCATCAAATCCAAGAGTCAAGCTCTTTCGAAGTTCGAGGAATATGTCAATTCTGTTGCGAAACATACTGGTCAACAGATTTTGAAACTGAACATTCTGGCAGAAGACGGTGTTAAGGTCCTGAAAAGTGGCAATGGAGGAGAGTACACCTCGAACAATTTTGCTAGATTCTGTGGTGAGAAAGGAATTTCACTGTCCACAGCAAAATGGAGTTGCTGAGCGGATGAATCGCACAATTATGGAGGGAGCAAGATCGATGCACTTCCAAGCCAAGATACCACTGGAAATCTGGGCAAAAGATTGCAGTACAGCAGTTTACCCCTTCACAACCGAAGCCCTACTACAGCACTGAGGATTAAATCCCACTTGAGCGTTTTTTTTTTGGGTAGGAGACCAAACATTTCTCATCTGAGAGTCTTTGGCTCTGTGAGTTACGTACATGTTTCAGATGGTCAGCGGAGAAAGCTAGATGCTAAAGCTCGCAAATCAATTTTTGTTCAAAGGGTACAAACTGTATGATTTAGAGAAGAAGAAGTTTGTTGTAAGCCGAGATGTTCAATTCTTTGAACAGAACTTTGATCATTTTGAAAAGATCAGATCGAAGGACGCAGTCCAAGCAGATATGGGAAGCATATTTCCGGATGCAGATCAAGAAAGTGAAAATGTTACACAGCATCCCTTACTCGAAGAACCTGCAGTCCCAGAGGATGTTGAACCTCCAGTTCAAAAGAATGTAGAACCTGCAGTTCCAGAGAATGTTGAGCCTGCAGTTCCACAGATTGCTGAACCAGTGGAAGTGCCAAATGAAGAAGCACCAGTGCAAAGAACATATGAACTGTTTTCATGGAAGAAGTTCCTCCCACCAGTAAGAGAGCGAAGAATGCCAAGCAGATTCTGTGATGAAGATTGCCTACTTGTTGATTCGGAGATTGATGAGCCGAAGACAGTTCAAGAAGCATTGAATGTTGCACAATCTGTCCAATGGAGAGAAGCTATGGAGTCAGAGTACTCTTTTTTATTAAAGAATGATACATGGGATCTAGTACCTCCACTTGAAAGCAAGAACATTGTGGGATCTCGTTGGATCTTGAAAGTCAAGTGTAACAAAGATGGCGGTGTAGATCGTTTCAAAGCAAGACTTGCTGCGCTAGGATATTCTAAAGTGAAAGGCGTGGACTATGACGAAGTGTTCTCACTAGTGGCCCGATACACGTTTGTGAGATCATTGCTAGCGTTAGCTAATGCACATGATTTGGGAATACGTCACATTGATGTAAAAACTGCCTTTCTGAATGGTTCATTGGACTGTGAGATGTACACGTCTCAACCGGAAGGATTTGTTGATCCTGATAGACCAGACCAAGCTGAAAAAGAGCATTTATGGACTTAAACAGTCAGGTCGTTGTTGGAACACTACTCTTGATGAGTATTTGAAATCTGTTGGCTATCGCAAGAGCAATGCTGATGGATGCATTTATGTGAAATCAGTGAAGGAGCCTAATGGTCACATCAGTTTTTGATCTTGGGTGTGTATGTCGATGACATCATTCCGGTCTCGAATAACCCTGCGTTGCTGAAAGCAGAGAAAGCTGCATTGTGTGTCAAAGATTTGAGATGACTGATCTTGATGAGATCCACTATCTCCTTGGTATGTCAGTCAAACGAGACAGAGAGTCCAGAACATTGACGACAAGTCAAACAACTACCTGGACAAAGTCCTCAAGAAATTTGAAATGGAAAACTGCAAACCTGTTTCTACTCCGCTTGAACCGGGTAGAAAGTTTCAGCAATTATCACCAAGTGATGAGCTTTTGGTGTTCAGACCTACCAACAGGCAATTGGATGTCTGACTTACACATCAACGGTAACAAGACAAGATATTGTTGCTGCAGTTGGTGTTCTATCACAGTATATGTCAAAGCCAAGTAAGGATAACTGGATGGGTGTGAAACGTGTTCTAAGATACCTCAAATGAACTTTGAAGAATGGTCTAAAATTTTCTGCTCAAGAAGAAAAACCAGAATTATTTGGCTACACTGATGTAGATTGGGCAGGAGATGCTGGCACTCGGAGATCAACATCAGGCTTTGTGTTTCAGATTGGAAGTGGAACTGTCAACTGGTCAAGCAGGAAATAACAGTCAGTTCCCAAGTCATCCACTGAAGCTGAATATGTTCCTTTAAGTTCAGCTACACAGGAAGCTGTATGGCTACGCCATCTTATGAAAGATCTCGGGAGACAGATGGATGCCCCAACAACAATGTATGAAGACAACCAGGGTGCCATTGAACTGGCAAAGAATGCCAAATTCCATAACAGAACAAAGCACATTGACATTTGTCATAATTTTGTTCGTGAAAGAGTTGTTTCTAATGAGATCAGAGTGATTTATTGTCCTACGGAGGACATGATTGCAGACATTATGACAAAGGGACTTGCGAAACTTACCTTTAAAAAACTGAGAGATCTATTAGCCGTGCGTGACATTATGTAAATGCAATTATTAAGCTTCAGGAATCTAAGCAGTGTATTGTGTTACCGTAACAGCATAATCATCAAGTGGGAGTGTTAGAACTATAATTATGTATGATAACTAATGCTGTTAAATTATATGGATGTCACGTGATCCCCGCCATGTGGTTCTACTAGTTTAGTTCGGTTTTCGATCAGTTCAGAATAAAGTCCTGAAAATTGCAGCGGTCGCGGTTGGTATCCATTTAACATTTAAGTCTTGGAAATGCATAATATTTTCACGATGTTTGTTAAACTGTCTCTCGACGATGCCAAAATGTTTCTACCCGTGCCATCAAATTATTTTCTATTCACTGGCAAATCACTAATGGTGCATCCGGACGGCCACTGTCAGCGTTGTGGATACTATGGGAGTTGGATAACTCTTTTATGAAACCTTCTATTCTCTGCTTTTCTTTTTTTTTTCGTCAAGAATTTTTTACAAGGAATAAATCGTCAGACCGCTTTCCTATATAAGTCTTTTACCGATTTTCGATCTTTCTCTGTGCCATTGTGCGAACCGGAAATAGATGCTATATCCGGAATGTCCTCTAAATTTCTAGAAAATAAGTAGAAGGCTTATTTCTTTAAAGTGACAGTCATGTTCTGCGTCAAAAGTAAGGGACGGAGAAAATCAGATAAAGAAATAACATTCAAGTATGAAATAATGTTATTACCTTTCATAGCAGCCCTCAGTAAATCATCGTCTTGAATGTTCTCCGGTTTGTTGTTTAGAAACACTGAGAAGAAAGTTATGATATTGACAAAGGGGAAGTTTTTTCCATGGCGAGAAACTAGAACGGTAACTCACGGATCAATCAATCATTACATGAAATAATATAACATCAAATGTGAGACTCCTCCAGGGGCCTTGTATTTAGCGCCAGTCGAACGACTGTTTCGGGTTTGATAGCGCACTGGGTCTTTATGGCATCTTAAAGAGTAAAAACCGTTTTTGGTTGGCTTAGCTGATTAAACTTTGAACAACTGATTTAACATTCAACCCGGTTTGAAAATGCTGCGACTATTTCAGCGAAAACTGTTTAAGTAATGTTGTATTAAAGGAACTTCTACGAAACCAACTTAAATTTTCTGGACTGAAGTGATATTTTTTCTACGTTGTTTTTAAAATCTCTAGGAAAGCGTGAAGTCCCTTGGAAAGCTTCCGGATGTGAGTAAGAAAATTAAGTAACAATACTACGTAGAAATGAGAATCGCTCTTAAATTGATTCTCTTTCAATATATATTGCATTGCAGTGGGTTTAAAATCAGCCTTGGACCAGCTTAAAAAAACATTACTGCAATTACATGGGTCAGTCATAAAAGATAACGACGAAGTTTAATCAGCGTCTGACTGAGTTTTATGGACCTTGCAACAACAACTGAGGCTACAGCTTTACCAACATTTGCTGAAAACGCCTTACTTCTCATTGGTTTATCCATATTTTACATTGTATTTGCACAACTACTACAACATAATGTGTGCCTTAACCTACAAAACGCATCCTTGTTGCCTCGTTAAAATTCAAAGACTGCTCTATTTATACTAGATGTATTATATTTAAAGTACTTACTTTCCGGGTCAAAAACTTGGAAATTCGTTTCGTAAGATTCACTTGGATTCTCCAAAACTTCTTCGAGTGCGTCTAAGGTTAAGAAAACAAAAAGATTTTGATTTAGCTACACCAGACAAAAATGATAAAATAAAATATATGATTACAAAGGTATAAAGAGGAGACAACTAACACTACTATGGAAAATTTGCTTTGTCATGCGAGCATTTCTTTTTTTTTTCTTTTTTTTTTTTTCTTTTTTAAGGTTTTAAGTCTTGGAAATGAATAATACTATCGCGAAATACTATCTCGATGTTTGTTAAATTGTCTCTCGGCTATGCAAAATGTTTCTTCCCGTACCATCAAATTATTTGTTCGCTGGCAAATATCACTTAAGGTGCTTCCGGACTACGACTGTCAGGCTCGTTATGAAGAAAAACTGTGGGAGTTGTATAACTCTTTTATAAAACCTTGTATGCTCTGTTTTTTTTTTCTCTCTCTCTCTCAAGAATTTTTTACAAGGAATAAATCCTCATCCCGTTTTCCTCCATAGCTCTGTTACCGAATTTCGATCTTTTGCTGCTAAAATAGTAGTTCACTTTGGAAACTGGTGCATGCCTGGGATAACAGCAAGCTCGCATACGTCGGTAAGATCGTTTGGCGAAATTTTCTTTTTACAGCTCTGAAGTCCAAGTGATCCCATAGATAAGTGCGCGCTTGCTCTTGTCCCAAAGATAATCTAAGAAAGAATAGTCACTGGGACCTTGGAACATATCGTCCATATATAGGCCCACAACTTATTAGATGCAATGTTTTTTAAATTACCAAATTTAAAATACGAACAACACTACCACAAGAATTCGAAAAAGAAAATAACAACTTTTGTTTGTTACAATTGTAAAAGAAGCCGTTAAAAAGACTTACCAGGGTCTTTGACGTGTATTCCGTCCTGTTAAAGAAACAAATAAATCATATCAGTATTGTAAGATTCAAATAATTCGTAATTGAGGAATCTAACCTGCAAAGGGGAAACGAAAAGGGTTGGGTTAACACACTTACCTGAGCCTGCTTATGAGCAATTGATGGCGCCACGGCCCAAGTGATTATGAACAAAGCAAAACACTTCATAGTCCTGCACAATGAAGAAAAAGAAATCAGTAGATTATTAAAAGGTTGGTTATAACGAGTAAGTGCTGAGTCAAGTTAAAGCGTTTCAAAATGTTTTTGGAGTGTATGACGTCATCACTTAATTTCGTTGTACTTCGTTTCAATCCAGAATTTGTGTAACTGAGACGAACAATAAAGTAGTAAGCTTCTTATTTTTAGTTGTAGTTATTAAAAAGGTCGGTCGTTTGTTACTTAACACTTTAATCTGTCAGGGGAGTCTTAATAGTGACGTCATCATAGCGATCTCTCTTAAACGGACACCTCTCTAATACGGAAACGACGTTGTGTCCCTTCGTTGTCTGTATTAGAGAGGTTCGACCAAATCATTTTAAAGATGTATACCACTTTAAATGCTACAAAATATAAAAAAAATACATGTTTCGGATGAAACATCATCCATCGTCAGTTGTACAGTGAGTAAGAAAAACTAAAATGTGCAATAAATAGTATAGCAAAGTGTGATATTAACAAGAATAATAAAGAATAAAGAAAAAAGTGTAACTATTAAACCTAAAAAATGGAGACTAATTGCTGATTTTCACTGTCACGCCGCAAAAAAGTAAATCCAAAATTATTGAGTGAAAAAAGTCAGGAATATTATAGGTTCAAGAAAATTACCAGATATTCTATTCAAGCTTCCCCCTGGTGTGTTACTATTTGAACTGTCGCGCTATGAACAAGTGAAGGAGCAGCTAACTTGCACAGACACTATCTTGCTGAAATCCGATCGCCTTGTAGTACCTGCTGCATTGCAAGAACGAATCATTGACATGACATCTGGGCATAGTTAAGACGAAAGCTCTCCTGTGGGAGAAGGTGTGGTTTCCTTGCATGGATAAGATGGTGGAAACGAAGGTTAAGGTCTGTTTACCGTGTCAAGTTGTTACCCCCATTTACACTAGAGAACCGCTCCAGATGTCTGCACTACCTGACAACCCATTTGATGAAGTGAGCATTGACTTTGCGCATGTGGATGGTGAGACTCTGCTCCTGTTGGTTGATGATTATTCAAGATTTCTGTTTGTAGAACCAGTGTCATCTACGTCTGCCAGTGCCGTTATACCCAAGCTAGATCAGTTGTTTGCTACATTTGGAGCTCCCAGTGTAGTCAAGTCAGATAATGGTCCACCCTTCAGTGGAGAAGAATTTGCCAAGTTTGCCCATGTTCTTGGTTTTAGACATCGCAAGGTCCACCACTTTGGCCGAGAGCCAATGGAGAAGTTGAGAGGTTCGTGAAAACCTTAAAGAAATGCATCAATGCTGTCAAAGCAGAAGGGAGAATTGGGAAAAGGAGTTGCAAGTAATTTTGCGCAATTACCGCACGACGCCCCATTCAACCACTGGCGTTGCTCCTGCTGTATTGCTGTTCAAGCGTCCTGTTCGTAACAAGCTACCCCAAGCCAACCAAGCAGACCCTGTAGCTGAAATCGTCCGCGAACGTGACTCCTCAAAGAAGTCCAAGATCAAAGTTCATGCTGACAGCAAAACCTATGTGAAACCCTGCACTGTCTCTCCTGGTGAAACTATGCTGGTTAAGAGACCATTTTCTGTATCAAAGGGTAGATCCGTTTATGATCCTACCCCCATGACTGTTGTGAGCAAGAAGGGCAGTATGAATACAGCTGAAAGTGAAAACCACACAGTTACAAGGAATTCTTCATTCTTTAAGAGTCTGAAGCAACCAGCCACCACTTATGACAATTCTGAGTCTCAGGGCAGTGGTTCCAGCTCTCCAACTGACAAAGGGTGCATACAAGAGCCGCCGCCTGTGGCCCCAAGTGTGAATGCTCCTGAACCTGTGCGGCAGAAGGTTGTGACAATACCTCATGACCAAGCTGACCTGCCGAACTCAAGCAATTCTGTTCCTGTCCCAGAGAGTCAAACTCATGCCTCTCATCAGCCACCATTGCGCAGATCTACCAGGAAACAAACCCCCCGGGAAATTCTGGACTTATAGTTTTGAGTTTAAGTTAGAGCTGTACACCAGAACGGTGTAACTGTTGAAATGAAACTCTTTGCTTTCGGACTTAACATTTGTTTCTGTTTAACTTTGATTAGTGTCGAGAAGTTAAGACCCGTGAACAGTCACCGAGGTAATTCGATTTATCTTATTGCTGTATGCTTTAATCGTTGTTTTATCTATTGTATAGAGAGTTTCCAACTAGAAGGAAGGAGATGTAATGTTCATGTTAGCAACCGGAAGTGTAACAACCGGATATTCAAAGTTTATGTATTTCGCTAGGGACGATGGGTAGTGTGCTCTCTCCCACCAACATGGCGGTACATGTGACCAATGTTTTGAGTCTGCATTAAATCGTTCGTTTATCCAGTGTTTATCTTATGCATCTTGAGTCAATAGAAGGCCGCTGTTTTCCTTTTTGTGTTTAGGCGAAATTTGCTTTGACGGCTTTTATTGAGACAGTGTGAAATCTAATGATATCAGGAGGCAGTATTGGTTCACGGTCTTAATTCATTAAAAAAAATCACGTTCACGAACACACAGATTATAAATTTAGGCCACAGATAACCCGGATTGACCTTTTTCGACAGAGTTACAGTCAAAAGAGCTCAAGCGTTCCTATCAAGGGTAAAATAATGAATTCGTTAACGGAAATTTGATTTCATTCTTTACTTTAATATCCCATTCTTGAAGTGAACACTTCAATGTTCAAACGGCGATTCGATTGAAAGCTGGAATGTTGGTTGGATTGTTGTCTGGCTTCACGCGACGGACATGTGGGAATTTGGCAAAAAATTGCATAGTTTCGACTGCAAATGGTCAACCGTCAAAATGTCACATAATACGAAAGCAAGAGATTTTTGTTCACTAAAAAGGCATAAAAATACTGCTGGCGGATGAGAAAGTGAGAAAAATGTTGAATAGGAACTCTTGGGGTGTTTTGACTGTAAATGTTTCGCTAAACAGTTGCTACTGATGTATCAATAGCCAAACATAATAATGAAAAATTCCAAAATAGTTCCAAGGCCGGGTCGCATTCGAGTCGCATTTCAGTCGTGGTAAATTTTCTATCAAGTTTCAAATATTGCACAAAAATTTGAAAGCGCAACCGGAAATCTGAAAATTTATCAACCGCGATTTGGGGCGGCAAAAGAAAACAGAGACTTGACAGCTGTCAATAAAGTACACTTTTTACCCGCGAAAATGTTCTTCGAACGGAGTGTAAACAAATGTAATAAACGGCACGCAATGCATGCAGAAGCGATAACGTTTCACAAGGGGTCTTTAAGACTTTTCAGGAAATTTGTCACAAAAATGAAGTAAATAAAAGTAGCTAACAAGTTCTGTGTTGAATGACTGTTCTACAAAAGTTGCGTTATCTTGTAGCGTGACATCCGATATACGGCGTACGATACAGGGTCAAACGCTGTCTTGAAATTGCTTAGCCCTTTTGTTTAAAAAAATGTAAAGATTTCTGTTTACTAAATCTAATAAAACACATCAAATATAATTTGTCTCTTTCGTTTACACTTAGAATTAGTTTTTTCTAACTGCCCAGGAGTATTTTGCTTTGAATTCTACGCGGTGATTTCTTGTTGAGTTAAACTTGATTTCCTTTCTACTGACGTTTATTCCCGAATCCTATTCGGTTCGGTTCTACAGACCGGTCGATCGCAACAGACAATTAACAGATCCCGTCCACTCGCACGACGACATTAAGCTTTGACATAATCGCTTAAAAATAAATCGAATTCAAGCCTTCTGTGTCACTTTTGTGATACTTCTTCTTCAGAATATCGGCATTCAGCAGCAACAAATGGTCGCATTTTTCATATTATATATGAGATGGATGCACAAAATTGCCAGGTAATGCTAAATATCGCGGTCAGGATACGGCGAAGGAATCGGCGATTACAGCGACAAAGCATTGGGCCCTAAACATGGAATATTCCTCCGTCCCGCTGTAGCCTGCGATTACAGCCACCTCTTATCGCTCCAGGCCGGTTTGGCTATACCACAACAGTTCTTTCGACAGCAGTACTGTTACGTGTCAACAAGAATACGTTTGATATAATACGGAACTGACTCTTGGCCGGGTGCGAGGATCAACAGAGAAAATTCAAAATTCCGAAATTGTTTACCGCCCGAGAAAGTGTTAGCTTTGGGACTTTATCGACTAACTCATGACAATTCTTACTCGACCATTGCTCCAGTCTTCATCATTGGTAAATCAACTGTCATTGAGGCAGTCCAAGATGTTTTTAATGGTTAGGATAATGGTTAGGATCGCATAAAATTTCCAAAAATGACTACATGAATTGAAACATTTTCAAACTTGACTGACCTACCGAACGTTGTTGGAGCAATAGATGGCTCGTATGTCAAGCGCCAGTCGACAGTGCTCCAGATTACTTTAGCCGATATCAACAGCATGATTTTGTTAATCAGGCCGTCACCAAAGGTAAGAAGCATTTTCTTGATTTTGCCTGTGGATTTCGTTCTAAGACGAAGCCGAGGGCAAGGGCTGAACGCAGAGAAATCTTAACCATTCCAACTGTAAATGTGGCTGACCAAAAAATAGGGCCATATCTCGTTGGAGATAGTGCCTATCCGGTTAGCCCGTGGCTTATAAAAACTGTTCCAGAGGGAACACGAAATCGAGATGAGATCAAATTTAACGGACAATTATCCTCTGCTCGAATAAAGGTAGAGTGTGATTTTGACATTCTCAAAAATCGATGGAGAATCCTTATGAAGCGATTTGATAGTTCAGTTGCGCTTGCAATCCGACGTACTGTGGCTTGTGCAGTTTTGCACAATCTATGTTTACGAAATAGCGATAATTGGGATGAAGGAGATGTGATGGTGGCGATCCGAGCCCTCCTAATTCAAATGGCGATGTTTTGCGAGATGGAGACGACAGTCGAGACCTCCTAGAAGAAACATTGTAAAGATTTTAATTTTTCTGCGAATTGAAATATACTTCTTAGCTGAAAACACAGAAAATCACTGCCAGATTAATAGGCGTCAAATCATGTTTTCATTTGGGCATGTACATTCCCTTTTATCAGGACTTCGAAGGATTCATAGTTGTGTACAATCGATTGTTATAGAACTCAGTTGTTTCTGATTTTAACGATTACATAGATATCAGTATATAAGTGTTAAATTTACAACACATTTAAATTTCGGTTTTTGCTAAATCAGTCAATACAATCATGCTTATATTTAGTATCACATTATGCATAGAGAGTTCAGTTCAAGCTCACCTAAAAGCCGCAGTTTTCTGTAAAGTGCTGAGCTTTGGTTTTGAGTGAAGAAGTTGGTCAATGCCCCAACCAGAGCGTTCAAGGTGTTAGCTTGCTGTTCCTGAGACCTGTTGAATGCTCTCATTAAGTCCCTCATCTCCTCTCTCTTTTCCTCAAAGGTCGAGAGAGCGGTCTGCATGAGTTGTCTCGGCCTCCTCTTCTTTCTCTTCCTCTCGTTTTCTTCTACGTTTTCGTTCGGCGCGGTTTGCAGGACTCTTTTTGCCTTCCTCTGTGCCGTTTTCGCCGGAATAATCACTGTTGCTGCTATCTCCGGGTTCAGCAACATGCTGCAGGGTGACGATATCGCGGCATCCAAGTACTTCGTCGATCTCTTCCTAGAACAAACTTTCTTTTCGGTTGCCTCTCGACTGCTTAACGTTCCAGTCTTTTGCTACCTTGTACTTCTCTATTAAGTATTTGATCTTCGCTCTGCATTTTTTGACTATTTTCTTCGTGTTGAATTTGGCATCTAGTTAGTTAGTTAGTTATTTCTCTTCGCGCCATGAGGTGCATAAGGCTGTAACTGTCTCTCGCCAACTAGCCCTGTCTTGCGCTGCGCCCCTGACTTCCGACCAGCTGGACCATCTCTTTTGCCTGGATTGAATTTGGGATTTAGCTCTACAATTTCGTCGTCCCAAACTTTCCGTGAGGGAAACGGCGACGATCGTAAAAATTCATGTTGCTTCGTTCTAAGAGACCCCCACTTTTCGGAAGCCTACGTGGATCTTCTTTCTATGCAGCGTTTGCTTTCAGATGACATTTTCTGTTGTCACCTCTTTTGTTTCAGGTTGATTTTGAAATTCTACCAGTCCCACCCATACACTTCGGCATCATTTGACGTGTGAAGAAATTTTGAAATGGTCGCCGGTCGCATATGTGTATACTGCGTATTGACAGCTTTTTGGTGTTAAGGTAAACAAAACCCTTCAGAAATTTATCAAAGTGCGACCTAGGCTCGATTTCCGCCGTCCTCTCGTGTTCGGTCTTTCTTACAGCGGCTGGTAATGGAGCCTAAGTGCGACCCGGCCTTAACCTTATTTTTCTGTTTTGCAGTTCCAGATAATGTTGAATTGAACTAGCCTGATTATTGACACGGTTCGTTTTGGTGTTTATGTCTTGATCAAACTCCACAATAATGTTAAATTCAGCTCGACTTGTAGCTCGAAAATTGATTTTAACATCAAACTCACTCTTGGCTGCACCTGTTGACCCGCTTGAATGCCGTATATTTTTATCGCTGAAAATGTTATTTCAATGTTTCATATGCTGACTTAATTTGGCCCAAACTTAGCGCTCTATTAACCCTATCCAGACCGGGGGGGGCGGAAAGTGCCCGCGCTGACTTTGAACGTTTATAACTTTTTCAAGATTCAACCAAACGCTACCAAACTTTACGAGTTTTTCTAAAATTTATTGGGAATAAATTGGTAGGATAGGTTGTTGAGTCTGGAACTTGACGTTACCATGGCAACGTCATTTTGACAGACATGTTTTTCCAAATTTGTAATTTTCGTGTTTCCATTAATAAAAATTAACTTTAATTCAACTACTTTCACCTCTTTTAGGTTTTTTTGCACTGTTTTATAGATTTTGAGTATTTTTCAGTAAGTTTGGGCGGTTTTCTGATGTTTTGGAAAAGTTTTGAAATCCAAGATGGCGGATCCAAGATGGCGGCTGTTTTGACATCATGATGTAATTGTCACGTGATGTGACGTCATCACCGCACGTGACGTATATAAAAAGATAGATTTCTGGACATACTATATATTCTGTAAGTTTTATTGCGATTGCTTAAACATTCTGGAAGTTACGGAGGAGGGGCGGAATCCGCCCCCCCCCCCCCCCCCCCGGTCTGAAAAGATCCAAAAAAGCCCGGTCTGAATAGGGTTAAAAGCGGTGTTCTTGAAGTAGGGCATGAAGTATCGTAGCCTGCGTAGGTATCGCGGCATGAGATTTTTTTACTTAGTTCAACAAAACTTCACTCAAAATTTTAAGACTCGGAATGCAATAAAAGAAAATTTCAAGACATGTCACAGTTTGCCGTTCTTTTGTTTTTAAGGGTAAAATGTCATCAGATATTCCTTTGCATCTTTATTTTCTCTGTAGCATTGATAGCAAATGACCTGAAATGATAGGTTCGCATAAACCAGACTATTTATTATTGTGCCTTTTGGCGCGTACGTCCTGCTCAAACTCCATGACATTGTCCAATTCAGTTGGTGCGCACGTTGCTCGACAGTTGATAAGTAAGTGAGAAATGTATCGTTACAGATTTTGCTCATAAGTGGCGTAGTTTAATTCATTGAAAATCCCTAAATCATTCCGCGCTTCTCATACATTATGCAATGTGCGAAAATTATGCATTGAGAATGGCGCAAATTAAGCGCGCCATTTGAAGCAATGTCCGAAAAGCAACTTTAGGCGGGAGACGTTTATTTTTGTAAAATTGACCGTTTGAGGCGCGTTCGATAGCTCTTTTGATGGTTGGTTTGTTGTTGCTTTCTTAATCCCGACAAAGACAAAAAACACTCATGGACGTAACGTGTACATATATGGAAACCTTACTCTCAAACTTTGCGCGCTTTTTGCCTCCCTTGCCCCGCTTTACGAAAATATAAAGATTTTTTACGTTTTCGGTATTGTATTTGCCGTTTGTGTTTTAGAACAATAAATATGGGAAGAGCGGTAAGATGGATCTTGAATTTCTGTTGGTGTTTTCCCCGTGTTTTGATAAAGCGCGCTAAAGTTGCGCGGCAAACGTACGCGGCCGCAATTTGCGCTATCCCTATTATGCAAACTTGCCAATCGTTGTCCCATTGAACTCACCTGACACTTTGCAACGCAACCAGCACCCGTCCTCTGTTTCCACGAGGTATATACGATGTCTTTTCTCTTTGTAACAGCGACAGTGAGCTCCAGCCAACTCGTACACCGTGTGACACTCAGGATATTCAGTGACAAATGGATTGGCCGTGTTGCGTGCGAGGTGTTTTAAAGCAGTGGCCGAGAGAAGAATGAGGACAAGGCGATTTAGTGTCTCGTGTATAGAATTCTCTCGCTTGCCGCTCTTATCCTTACCTTTCGTAAGGATACATTAGAGATAAATATTTAAAGTCGAAAGTATAGAGAGAGTATAAGACAGCCATACTTTCGAACTGCGGAGCAAAGAGTGCCAGAACACTCATTATTTAGACCAGTAATTTGACTCTTAAAAGTAACTCCCTTGACCTGGAGTCCCTTTCTCATAACAAGCCTTCATGGCCTACAGGTCTCACAAAGATGTTTTTGTGCATCGGATGGATGGAGTAATTGCGCGAGTCGACTTGCATAACCTTGGTATAAAGGGCTTATAAATTTAATACAAATTTGTTATTTAAAAAATCACAGTGTCTGCCGTCAGTAGTAGGTTTCGGTATAAAGGGGTTTATGCACTAAATGATATATATTTTAAAAAAAGTAAAGAGTAGAATCGACTTCCGTTTCTGTCACTGTCACAGTGTCAGTAGTAGGTTTCGGTATAAAGGGGTTTATATATTAAATAATATATATTAAATAAAAAGGAGTAGAATCCACTTCCGTTTCCGTCACTGCCACAGTGTCAGTAATTGGTTTCGGAATAAAGAAGTTTATTCAGTTTAAAAACAAGAAATCATGAATTCGCCAGTATTAATTTGACTTCCGTTTCCGTCACTGTTACAGTGTCAGTGATATTTTTTATTCATTTATTCGAATTTTAGCTGAGAAGTTACTATTTCCTACGAAAACGTTCGGAGGAATATAATATGTGTACGACAATGTCGTAGTTAGTTAACCCGGGTACACGACGATACTATCTTTCAAGGGCTGCCGTTCTTTTGTT
The DNA here is from genome assembly GCA_963693305.1 of Meandrina meandrites. Classification (NCBI taxonomy): domain Eukaryota; kingdom Metazoa; phylum Cnidaria; class Anthozoa; order Scleractinia; family Meandrinidae; genus Meandrina; species Meandrina meandrites. The sequence continues at coordinate 9,244,819 of OY855909.1, forward strand.
TTTAAGGGTAACGTGTCATCAGATATTCCTTTGTATCCTTATTTTCCTTGTAGCATTGATAGCAAATGACCTGAAATGATAGGTTCGCATAAACCAGACTATCTATCATTGTGCGCTTTGGCGCGTACGTCCTGCTCAAACTCCACGACATTTTCTAATTCAGTTGGTGCGCACTTGTTCGACAATTGATAAGTTAGTGAGAAATGTATCGTTACAGAGTTTGCGCAGAAGTGTCGTAGTTTAACTCATTGAAAATCCCTAAATTATTCCGCGCTTATCATACATTATGCAATGTACGAAAATTATGCATTGAGAATGGCGCAAATTAAGCGCGCCATTTGAAGCAATGTCCGAAAAGCAACTTGAGGCGGGAAACGTTTATTTTTGTAAAATTGACCATTTGAGGCGCGTTCGATAGCTCTTTTGATTGTTGGTTTGTTGTACATGTTGCTTTCTGAATCCCGGCAAAGACAAAAAACACTCATGGACTTAACGTGTACATATCTGGAAACCTTACTCTCAAAGTTTGCGCGCTCTTTGCCTCCCTTGTCCCGCCGAAAGATTTTTTACGTTTTCGGTATTGTATTTGCCGTTTGTGTTTTAGAACAATAAATATGGGAAGAACGGTAAGATGAATCTTGAATTTCTGTTGGTGTTTTCCCCGTGTTTTGATAAAGCGCGCTAAAGTGGCGCGGCCAACGTACGCGGCAGCAATTTGCGCTATCCCTATATGCAAACTTGCTATTTTAACGTTGTCCCATTGAACTCACCTGACACTTTGCAACGCAACCGGCACCCGTCCTCTGTTTCCACGAGGTATATACGATGTCTTTTCTCTTTGTAACAGCGACAGTGAGCTCCAGCCAACTCGTACACCGTGTGACACTCAGGATAGCCAGTGACAAATGGATTGGCCGTGTTGCGTGCGAGGTATTTTAAAGTAGTGGCCGCGAGAAGAATGAGGACAAGGCGATTTTGTGTCTGGTGTATAAAATTCTCCCGCTCACCGCTCTCATCCTTACCTTTGGTAAGGATACTTTAGAGATAAAGTAGACGCATAACTGCGTGTACTCGGGCTCGTTTTTAGGAAATCAATTTTTCATGCATGTTGTTTTAGTATTTATTTTATATCTTGTAACTTTTTGAAAAAGGGTCGCACTAAGGACAAAATCGAGACAAGTTTATTTTGGTAACCAAAAACAGTGTTAGATTCCTGTCATCAGTTGACCACGCCACGTGCGACCTACTTGCCCCTACGCGGACAAAAACATGTCTACGGAAACAAATCTTCTGAGGAGCTGTCATCCTAATTCGGAGCAGGACTTTTTACAAACAGCAAGCATTAAATGTTTTTCTTGTCAGTCAATTTCAAAGAAGCCTTGAAAGTGTACTTTCTTCTCATTTCATTCTTCTGTGGGAGTTACATTGTCGGTCATGCGTGTCTTGTCATGAACATGTTCAGGCTTTCGATCAAATTTTCCCAGTTTTTGGGAAAGCAGCTTAGATAATTCTTACTATAATTCAGATAATTCTAAGCGGCGGCCGCGACGTCCCCTTCGCCGTTGTAGTATCAAAGCTTGCGCCTGCAGTGCTCGTATTTGTATGATGCAAGAAAGGAGAATGAATCTTTGCGCATCGCTACCTGTACCCACGTTCAAAAGGTAGAAAAGGAAAGCCAGAATCAAAGCAATTTTGCGTCAATGCTGCACTTCGTTTTGAATAAAAGAGCGGGAAATTAGCTTGAAATTATGCGAGAAATACCGCGACGGATGAAGTTTCGCTAATGTCACAGATGTTTGTGTCTTGAAGTGCGACCCTAAACTACAACCTTTTAATTGTCTCGGACAAATCCTGAGACAACGTCTTGAGACATTTCAGAGATTTGTCTTGAGGTCGCGCAAGACCCTTGCTCATTAATAAATTCATTAGCCAAATTTCTTGAGGGGCTGTTCCCTTGTAAAGCTTTAATTCTCAGAATTTTAAACAGCGATTCCTGTAATTTTTATCAAGGATATTGGGGGATGATGTAATAACATCATGGTTGTAGTTTTACTGGCAGTTCGCCGGTTACGTTGATGTTTCAAGCTCTCAAAGCTAAACTGCAGACAATACGATTTTGTGTCCAAGTTTTCTGCTAGAAAAGCGGACCAAATTAAATGACTATATAACCTAGTGATAAATCATAACCTCTTTTGTGCCCTGACAGAAAGAAATTTCTCGAATTCATAAATTCCTAGAAGTTATTGGCTTCCAAGAGGGTAAAAATGTGAAATAACTTTGAAACGTTATATTTTCTTTTTGAAAGGGAGTTTGGTAAATTCGCTTCTGTCAGGGCACAATAGAAAACATCAAGTTGATGTTCATCGCGAATCAACTCCCAAAATTCTGTATAGGAAGAGAAAACTTGGACACAAAATTGCAGGCTTTGCCGCTTCCGAAGACCTTCCCGAGTCAATGTTTACAACAACGTGCGCTTTATTCGAAGCTCCGAATCTAATTATGCTGAATTATGATAATTCGCCAGGTTCCAGCTCACAGGACACAAAGCTGCGAACAATAACGTGTAATTACTACATATATGCTCATTAATATTTCGATTGTTGTCGGCTTCAGTCATCCCAGTTCGTGCGTACTCTTTAAATAAATACATACATAATGATAGCAAGGGTCCTGCGCGACCTTATGTGCAGCCCTGTCTACTCGGCTCACGATCACGCTGTTTACATAACCTTACACGACAATAATTGTAGTAGACATACTTCGCATTGCAAGATCTCATGTCTTTTCTCGCTTTTATTGTGAGTGAGATATCACAATCATCATATTCCGAAAAAACAGCAGTCTCTACTTAACAAATAGATTCCATTTTGCAGTGCGTCTGTTCAGTTATAGAGTGGGCCACTTTTTTCGTTCTTACCACATTTTGACGTCTTCTGTGATCTATAACTGAACAGACGCACCGCAAAATGGAATCTATTTGTTTTATACAATAACAAGACTTCTGTACACTTCAGTATCGCTATTATAAGAGCGCCGCTACCCGTGAGCCTAAGTTGTTTTCATTTCGAGACAGTTTTCTGTAATCACGAAACACTGTTAAACCGATTTTAAAATAAGCAATATGAGGAAAAATAAAATGGCAACGAAAAAACTGACCTTTATTCCATTTGTACTCTGTAACAGTTTAAATAAGGTAAGCGTTCATTGGCGTTCAACTGCCATTCATGAATTTCCGTAGCGGCTTCAAACCACTCGAGCATCGGACAAACACTTGCAGCTTTCGATAATTGTTCAAATCAGTCAGTGCCTACTTCAGGCTTGTTTAGCCCAGTTAAATGTCTCGAAAGGTGCAGAGTATTTGGCAAATGGGTCCTCTATGTAGATTTACAATTAAGCTGAACTTTCTCTTGTTGTTTTCGTAGCAAGTTTTGAAAAACTTTGCCAAAAGATTGACTTGGACTATGAACTCTGATCACGTGCGCGAGTCACACCACGCAGTGACATCATCTGTATGTCTGTACTCTAATAGATGACAGGCATCAGCCAATAACAATGCGTGCAGTAACTCGGTTATTGTATAAATAGCCATCTACATACGACATCAAGTGCTGGAACCGTCTCTTGCCTGCAAGATTTTTGATACAATGATATCTCCAATTTTGCTTTATAATAGTGAAATTTGGGCTGGTTATGTTAAATCTGATTTTAAGGCCTGGGATGGCTCACAAATTGAAAAAACACATCTACAGTTTTGTAAACGTTATCTTGAAGTTAGTAATAAAGCTTCTAATGTTGCGTGCAGAGCTGAACTTGGCCGATTTCCACTAACTATTGCCATTAATCAACGAATCCTCAACTACTTGTTATACCTCCAAAACAAGCAACCGGATTCTCTTGTAAGACAATCTTTTTTAATTTCATCAGATCTTCACACCACTGGTAAAAATAGTTTTCACTCTAATCTTATGAAATTATCTGAATATTTTAATTTTGAAAATTTTAGTCCTGATTTATTAGACACCGCAAAAGTGAAAATGTTTCTACGGTTAATGAAACAGAAATATATTTCTTATTGGCAGCATACACTACAGCATTCTCAAAAACTAGAATTTTATAGATCTTTTAAGAACGAGTATGCTACTTCCGATTAGAGATAACTAGGAAAGTTTCTGATAGGAGAACTTTAACTAAATTACGAATTAGTAATCATAAACTTATGATCGAACTGGGCCGATAAAACAATACGCCCAGAGATTATAGGCTCTGCCCAGTCTGTGATTGTAATCAAACCGAAGATGAAATTCATTTTCTCTTTTATTGTTCCAAATACGCAACAATAAGAGATAATTTTTACAAGAAAATAGAACCTTTCACCCTAAATGTTAGGATCACTTTAAGCATCCTCTCTTGGTTTAAGTTTAAGGACAAGATTAATGGAAAAAGAATACTTCCCTGTGCTGCGTTGCACTTTAAAAATACAAAAAAGGTAAAAAGGTTCTCAGTAAGTGAGTATTTAGTGCCTTGGAAAATGTTTAAAGTTCCATACGTTTCGGGGTTAGCCCTTCATCTGCCGCACATGTGATTACAATTCTCGTGACAGCACCCTGCAGGGCCCCCAGTGCGCAATTACCATTAAGGATGCTTTCACCTGTCAATCGTCTGGCTTGGTACGTATATGCCATCTCTTGCCGCCGTTGCTCCGCTGTCTACATCGGCGAAACAGGCTGGATTCTAAGAGAACGCTTCGGCGAGCATCTCCGCAGCATTGAGAAAAGCCTGCCGGGATTTCCTGTCGCGGAGCATTTTAATTCCAACGGACATGCCCTGCAAGACGTACAAGTTCGAGGTGTCATGCATCATGCTCTGCGATGGAAACAAAAACCGCAAACGCCAGGAAATGCGCCTATTTTTTAAGCTGGGTACAAGTCAGCCACACGGTCTGAATTCGGATTTTAAATATCTTTGGACTGTCGCGCGCTCTTCTCGCGCGCGCACGTTTTTTGAACTCAAATTTGTTTTCATAACGCAAGACAGCGTTTAAAACTGAAATCTTGACTTCCACTGATGAAGGGCTAAGCCCGAAACGTATGGAACTTTCAACATTTTCCAAGGCACTTAATACTCATTTACAGAGAACCTTTTTACCTTTTTTGTAAGTTTAAGGGCATCTGGGAAGTGAATCTTACTTCGTCCCACGATATTACCGAGAAAGAAATATATGATTAGTGTCTCCATACACGTTTTAAGGTCTTTCCCCCGAAACTTTCACAAGATGTTATCAATCATGCAATGTTTCGAAATATAAAATAAAAAGAATAGGTCCCGGGGTCCATTTACGAGATATTATCATCTCAAGTTACCCCATAATTGCTGGTAATTTTACCTAACAAACACACGCTTATTTGATCAGTTTACGCGTCTTTCCTTAGGAACAGGAATCGCATCAGACTGACCATATACCCAGAGAAAATAGATTATGTCCATTGTGCAAGTCAAATGAAGTAGAAAATGAAACACATTTCTTATTCGATTGTAGCAAATAGTCTTTACAAAGGCGGACATTCTTTAATCGAATCAATGAAATAATACCTGATTTTGAAAGGAAATCAACCTCAGAAAGCATCCAACTTCTTATGAACTCTAACTCTATCATGTAAATAAGCTGGTGATGAAGTTTATTTCTTCATGTATGAATACACGTGATGCATTGTTATTATTAAGTAAAAGTTAATTAAGTTTTAATACGATAGAATAGGATAGTTTTGTTACTTTTAGTTTAAATATGCTTTTGCAATACTGTAAATTGTGGCGGTCATGCAAATAAAGCAATTTATTACTTACCACTAAAACAACGTGATAGATATATTACATTGTTAACAAGGAACAATTTAATATATGTTTTATGACAAATTCTCGCAGCATCAGACGAAATTGGCTCAAAAACGTCCTCGCGTGCGCGTTCTCGAGGTCATGATTTTATCTCCGTGAGTAACGCATTATATATTTCTAGCAATAAGTTAATTTTCAAACATGTGATTTGAACAAAAAAAGGATGAATGACAGGTGAAAATTCCTTGGAAAAAAAGGTAGGTACGCGTGCTTGTTTAAGGGTAAATAACCATTCTTTATCCTAGTGAGCTTGGCCTCATTGCAAACACATAAGACCTTGGACGTTTGCGCGCTCTGAGCTCACGCTAATGACGCAATAAATCGTACGCAGTAAGGATGCGCAATGCAAAACAGGGATTATCAAGGTTTCCTTTTCAAGTGTCTCATTCTTTGTCACTTTCTTTTCAGCTTACAGCATCAAGTGCTATGTTTGCAGTGGCCAGGGAGACACTTGCTCAGAGGATGAACTGAAAAAGAACAAGAAATGCCAAAAAAACCTGTCCAGGACAAGGTTTTGATCAGTGCGTAAGAACCTGATACCAAAGAGGCGACACCACAACCATTTCAAACCAGTGCAGCTCTGACGCTCTTTGTGAAACAGCGAAGACTGCTGTGACCAAAAGAACGATGTAAAGTGCTCTGTGGGATGCTGTTACAGAGACCTGTCTAACACAGGCTTGCCTGTTTCCTTCAGCGTGTTCCTGATGAGCCACTGCCCTGGCCCTGGCACTACTTAAGTAAACTAAGGAGTAAGAACCCCAAATCTGATACTCACGGGACTTGTATAAACTCGGGACTTCCTATAAACAGTTTTGAAGAGAAATAGTGTAAAAGGAGATTTGTACTGCGCCTTTTTTAGCTTTTTGATTTTTAGATCGTGTCACGTGACTCGATAGAAATTTAGATCACGAATTATCAATAGGATTTCCCATGGGAAAACAATCGTCCCCAATAGTGTCACGTATTTGATAATCATAGCTCTTTCGGATGATACTCGGCTCCCGCTCAGCCAATCATAATCATCGGACTACACTACACGACTGGCGAGAACAAGTCGTCGGTAATGTCCATCAGATAAACTTAACCCCCCAAGCAGACGTCCTTTCGTCTGGCTTTTGTGCGGGCAGCGTATCTTAGTATGCCCGTGAATTCTGGGGCGAGGATATTGCCAAAAACATCGACTTGTGTCGCTTGGAAATTTGAAAAGAAAATTATATACAAACAGCAGACTGAAAACCTCTTTTCAAAATGGTATGTATCTTATTTATTGCATGGAATGTGGGTGAAATTAGTGAATTTATATTTGTTGAAGTCTCAGCAATCGTGCAATTGATTTGATACAAAGACTCAAAAAAAAAAAAGTGTGTGGCCATCAGGCCGGAGCTTATCCCGGTTTCCGTAGCATGAAGCGACTAGGAGTATTTCTACTCCCCCCTGGATGGGATGCCATTCCATCGCACGGTTACCCTCAGCATTGAATTCGCCGGTACCCATTTATACACCTGGGTGGAGAGAGACACTATGGAAGTGAAGTGTCCTGCCCAAGAACACAACACAGTGACCCCGGCCAGTGTTAGAACCCAGACCGCTTGTTCTGGAGTCATTCGCCTCCGAAAGCACCGGCCAAATAGACATTGCAACGCAACACATTATCGCAGCATTGTTGGGCCATGTTAATGTTGTAAGATGTTGTGAAGGGGCTGGCCAAATGCACGCAACATTTCAACGCAACATTGCACAAAATTGTTGTGCACAACGTGTTGCACACATTTGACCACTCTGTTGCAATATGTTGCAACATGTTGGATGGCGCTTTGAAATAAGAAATCGAGCCAATGATATATCCGCCGAATTCAGTCACGTGATAATTTTCGCAGGGCCTGTGTAGGAATTTTCGCCAAACGAGTACAGCATCATAACACTTTAAAAAAATAGGGAAACAGTTTTTTTTTTTTTTTTTTTTTTTTTTTTCACGAGAATCTCCATGTCTCCCTCAGCTCCGCCTCGGGAAACATTGAGATTCGAGGGGAAACGAAATTAACTGGTTTCCCGAGGGTTATAAAACACAACGGAGACTTAATTGGAAGGGCAGCGGTCGCCTGTCAACATTCGAGGGTAACAGTGCACTCTTACTCACTGACGTCATAGATTTTGCAATGTTGCCTGCTCACAGACTTTTGGCGGGAAACAGCTTTATTGTTAGATGTCATGTGACCTCGAAGTGAGAGCGTGGTCCTTATGAGAGCGCGCACTGTTGGGTAAAAAATTCCAGCTAGGCAACGGATGTTGCAACAAAAATTTGATCTTTTTCAAACTTAATCCAACATCATCCAACATGTTGCAACAGGGTGGCCAAACGCGTGCAACATGTTGTGCGCACAATGTTGCGATATGCTGGTTTGAAATGTTGGGTCCGTTTGGTCGCAACCTCAAGCTCAAGACTCGAAAAGCAGACAACTAAACTTATCGTGACTCGACGGCATGCGGAATGACACAGTTTAGAATTTTCAAATATATTTAGCTTCTGCACAGTTAGGAAGAAGCCTGTTGAATGCGTACGATCTTATAGGAAAATAACATCCGCCTATTATTTTATATAACTGTTCAAATTAGTTATTCTGTAAATGAGGTCTAGTTGAAAAACATAAGCTCATGAAAGTTGGGATCACTTCAGTAGTGAAAAAATTGTGGAAACACTCGCCTGCAGTTTTCCTCTTCCTTCTGAATAATTTTTCATGGCTTAACAATAGATGTATTTGACTTCCTTCCTGCCTTGCCAAAGAAAACAGTACAACCATAGAGAGCTTTGTTTTTTATTTCCAACTCGTGCGTCATTTGAATTCAAATTGTAGTAGTTGATTCTGACGTCAAGAAAACAAGAAAAATTACCGGCTCAATTCTTTTTGACGAATTGGTCGGTAAATTGTGAATTTATCCCATGCTCGATTAAGTCCAGTTCGTCGAGTGCGGTGCGTCGCTCGATAATTGAACAAGATGAGTCAATATCAGCCAAAGAGAGAATTTTTCATTTTGCTAGCAGGCGTTGTCACCTCTGCAGTGATGATAATTCTCTTTTGCTGTTACAAAGTGCTAAAAAAATGGATAAAAGAATACGATGAATACATGAGAAACAATCCGAGATCAAACGCAAGTGAAAACAGCGAAATTGGCACGTCAGTTCAGGAAGACGAACGCGCAAGGAAAGCAAACCACAACGAAGGATATCAAGCCGAAATTTCCGTCAAGATTGTAAAAGAAGTGAAAACATTTTCAACTGAAAACCAAAAAGGCGTCTTGCATCAGCTGTTCAGCGTTAACAGCCAAAAACACAAGGAAGCCAATTTGGGACGCACTCGTGTCAATCAAGATGGCTCCATGGATACGCGATTTTGAAGTCGTAACGCATTTGATGTAAACGTCATGTAAGATTTCAGGTATTTGTCGCTTAATGAACTTTTTAAAAGTGTTTTTACTTCCAAGAAATATATACACTCATGCTGAATTACGGTAACACTGTAACTTGCCGAATTTTCAGAGCTGATTTTGTATCAAAACATATGTTAATCAGGAAAAGGAACCTCAGTGCACTGCGAACAGAGATTTCTTCTATTTCGGCGATTTCAAACTGATTGGCGCGAGATTAAATATGTTCGAGTTTGCATGTAATTTGTAGTAAGTTTACTTGGGGGAAGTCGAAGGTGATTTCTAAACCGAAATTGACATGAGTTCAGGCAATAATAAAAGAAGAAAATAGACTGTTTGTTTGTAGTTTTAATTGTATGTATAGTTCGAAATTCATTCATGTGAAGCCAGCTGCCCGGCGGGTGAAATAATTTGAATATCGCGAGCTGACTGACCGAAAATCTTTCTTTCTTATGTTATAGTCCAATGCAAAAGATACAACTCGGTTTTCCATATTGTACTCTTAAGATAATTAATTGCATTGAAAACTGGGGTGATTTTTTGAGCAGTCTCACATATATGTTGCTTTAGCTCAGATCGTTCTATGAATCAACTCAGCCATGGTCCTTCCTCACCAGGGCAAACAAAAATCCGCGAGACTCTTTCTCGACCCTGAGAGAGGGACGGACGATTAATAAATAACAAAAAAATAACTCCTCCTCCCTAAATGGGCGAAATGCCGAAGAAGTAATATTAATATAATTTTTCTCCGTAGTCGAGACAGTTTGGCGAATGTATACACGAAAGGGGGGGGGGGGGGGGGGGATGCGACAGCCAGGGAGAATAATTAAGGGTTTCTACAGGTCTCATACGTCAGAGGCCGGGCCGTGAAACAGAGGAGTAACGTATTTGCAGATAGCTCATTTGTATTCAGACTTGCCGAAGACGATATCCCCTCCCGACTGAAATCATTCTCAGTCGTGTTGATTTCAAACAGCTGCATTTATTCTCGAAATTAAGGAATTAGAATTTTGAGCGATAAGCAAGCATAACATTGAGTTAAATAGCTACGTAGATCGCTTCATGTTAACTTGCTTTCCGACCCCTGTTCAAAAAATCCCTCTCAGTGAAACATACAGGATGAAATGAAATGCCAGCTTTCGTCGTATTTTTTTTATGTATAAGTCGAAATTGAACAGACTCGAAGAGCTTGTCTGATTTACTTATTAAAGGTTAGGAATCTTGATTTAGTTTTAAGTAAAGATGTAAATAAATTGATTTAACATGCACACAGCTAAAAACCGATTTAATAATCTGCTTGTCGTTTTCACAGGGTGATGTAAACGGTGTACTAGCTTGAACCAACTATGCGTATATTTGTGTCAACGAAAAAGCAATCTTTTGTTCAAATAAAAAATAATATGTATATTATGATTGTAAATTTTTCGTAGCCCAAGCTTTACCTGCTGACGTTTAAATTTAGCATATTGGTTAGACAGACCACATAAAATAGCTAATTACAGGGAATTTGTTTTGCCACTGCGAAAATAACCGAAAAATTCAAATTAAATTAGAGATATAACTTCTAAAGCGTTTGGGAAAAGCAAAAGATTTTCAAAGGCTATAAGCGGCGCCTTAATTTTCGTTTGCGGCTCAATTTCCTTTCGCACCAAGGCCTTGAAACAATGCATCCAAATTCAGCTTTGTTCTTTTATTTTAACTTGTGCGTCATTTAAAGATTTCAGCTAGCAGATGGCTAAGATGCTCGGAAACTTAGGTGAGACGTCAAGAAAACAAGAAAAGCTAGCGGCTTGTTATCCCAACGGTTGGATCTGTTGTGAAACATAAATTCAGTGGAGAAGGGAATGCAATGGAACAGCAGGCAAAAAACATCATGTTCGCATGTGCTGCTGTTTATGGGGGCTTTGCATTTTTATTCCTAATCTACTTCTGCAAAATTCTAACAAGTTGCACTAAAAACGATGTCAGAGTAGAGGAAAGTGACATGAAGTCAGCCACCACCGGCTTCAGCGAGATGAGCGTCTCCGTGTGTGCAGACGACACGAGCAAAGCGAGCACATGCATCAATGAAGGATATCTTGTTGATATAACCGTTGAAGATAACAGAATGAAAACATTTCCAAATGTTGACCAAAAAGAGGATGATCAATTTTCGTGCCAACCGCCATTGGTTACAAGCGCAGAAGACGAGCTAAAAGACATGAAGCGAGCGGCTTAAGGACCTTTCCTTGTGTATACACGGGATTTTGAAAACGAAATTTAACCTTAAAAAACTAAAAAGAAATTATAATTTCTGTGTTGTCATTTACAACTATTACCACTTACAACGGTTTATATTATTAGCTGGAACTGCAATAAGGAACAGACTACCAATATTTTTTTTCCTTGGGCGGCCAGAAACCTTTGAACTTCTTTCTTTCGCATAAACACGTGTTCATCAAAAGGAACTTATCAATAAACTCTCACAAGGGATTTCGAAAGTTCTCCTTAGCGACGAAAACAAATCAAATCATTATCTAGGATCGTTTCTTTAGTTTTTTGAAGCGCGAAATCCTAAGAGCGAACAACAATAAACGAAATATTCGCAATAAACAGCTAATGAGAATGAATAATTTTATTTTTCCCGGAGAATGAACGGCTAGACCTAATTTGAAGATTAAGTATGATTTCACATTTTCACTACGCGTTTAAATAAACTGTTAATTAATTTGCATGAATCTCTTTATTGACTAAAATCGAAATAAATAAAATTTACAGAAGCCTGTTTGTATAATTTGCTTTTTTACTGAACTTGAAGGAAATTTTCCTTAAATGTAGTAATATTGAAGACTGAAAATATAGACGGCAAACTGACCCTGACGGCTAAAGCGGTCAAAAATAAAGAAAGTGGATAGAACAACTAAAATGTATTGAAAAAACTATGCCCTATATTTCGGTTTGCAATCAAACAAACCTTCCGGAGGGGCTGGGCGAAAAAAAAGCGAGAAAAGTAAAAGGATCGTTACAAATAAATGATTTGAAATAAAACACTAAACAATAATTGGTTCTAAGAACTGATGACCGCTTTAGCAGTCAGGATCAGTTTGCCGTCTATATTTTCAGTCTTCAATAATACTACATTTTGACTAAGTTACTGATCCAAGGTCTTCAAGAGATCCGGCACCACTCATCGGTTTGTAGCTGTGATATTGCAGACTCGTGTTATATGTTAAAGACTGTCTCTATGGCTCTTTCAGAAAAGTACACACTCAAATTTGACTCATAAGGGTAGCATTTTGCTTATTATCAAGATGGAATTATAATTTTTCTTCTCCTGGCAATCAAATCACGTGTCCCCAGAGCTACCTTTTTCTCGTGCAAAGGCCCCGTGAGCCAATATTGACAGGTGGCTCTGGGGTCTGGGGACGATGAGACCCATTCTCGGACCCAGGAGGAGCCTGATTCTAGAGCTGTGTTCACACTAGGCCGAAACATGATTACTCTGATCACGAATGAATCATGTTTCACTATGAAAAGTGTTCACATCAGGCGGTGCATTGCGCGAATCATGATGGAAACATGATTATTCTGATCATGATTGAAACTACCTCGTGAGGTAGTTTCAATTATGATACGATCAGACTAAGCACGTTAAAAATGGCTTCAAAAAGCTTCCAAATTGGGCCTTCTTTGAGCTTATACGGGACCAAATGTTTATTTAAAATATGGGCTAATGAATCGATACAACAGGAATTATCGGCGATGGGTAGAAAGCAGAATATTTGGTAGAACATAGCCACGAATGCTTACGACGGCGGATACAAGCGCACAGCATTGCAATGCAAAAACAAACTTCACAAAAAATTCTTCTTTTACCGAAGATAGCGTAAATACTGACAACACTGTCTCAGCTTGCTAAACGCTTGAGAGCCCTGCTCCATCGAAGGGCTACAAAATACACAGAAAGACAAAGATTCCATGGAAACTTTATTGCAATA
>OY855909.1:9863107-10028107 GCA_963693305.1 Meandrina meandrites
AAAAGTGTTTCAAAATGCACCCAATGGCATTAAAGCGTGTCCAGATTTTCAAAATTTTCCCGGGGGAGGATGCCCCCGGACTCCCCTACTGAAATGGGCCTCCCGCCCAGCAGGGCTAATTTGCGGAGCGCAGAACGCCGAACGCGAAACAAAATCACCGAAGCAAGCAAAACCCAACCGGAGTGCTTGCACTTAGGTTAGCCTAAAAAGCAATCCGGTTAGTTTGGATATCGCTCAGGTTGGCCTAAAAAAAGGTCCAGGTTAGCGTGTTTATGGTTGAGCTTGTTTCGGCGATTTTGCTTCGCGTTCGGCGTTAAGCGTTCGGCAAATTTCCCCTGCCGATTTTAATACCTTATTGTTACATATTTTCGCGGGGACTATATTTGTCAAAAATTTTCAAAATACTGAGCTGCATAAACAAACAGTTAGTCTCAGAATTGGCACAACTGATTTTGCATGACGAGCTTTGGCCTCAAAAAAATTCTGCCCAGGAGGTTGCCAAAAAATGCGACATGAAACTGGACCGCAGATCTGTTCCTTTTGTCACGCAGTCCCTGCATTCGCGGTTTTGAAAAAGGTCTCATGTGGTCGTAATGTATTCAGTGACATATTCAGCGAATCGTCTGTCTTATGGATTATGGAGTTTTCCTCGCTTAAGTGCCATTATAGGCGTTTGCGAGACTTCAAGCAATGCTCATTGTTCCAAAAATTTTCCTGGCAGCACTTTCAAGTCTGAGCCAGCATTTTTGTAGCAGCACTACAGTCACTACACGAGATTGGAAACACATCAGTTGATTGTCCACAACAAAGCCGCGCGTATAAATCGTCTTTGGTAAGTTGCATCTGTAATGCGAGCCGAGGAAAATTGACATCAGTGATAGCTGGATCAATAGTATTTTTTCTACATGCGGTAATATAAGAGGAATACACGAATAGCACGAGAAGTGGTGCTTTGAAGGATTCTATTGTAATTTATTTCTTAAATCTGCCTGAATTGCGCAAACCATGTTATGGACTGAAAACAAAAACCACATTGGTAAGTTATATTACAAAAGTTAGAAGTTATACACTTTCATTTTACTTTTCTTGTATTGAACTGTTGTTATCTGTAAGCAGAATATTAACCTCGCACTAAATTATTCTGTCTTACTTGGGTAGTCAGTTCTTTATTGAACTGTTGTTATCTGTGAGCAGAATATTAACCTCGCACTAAATTATTCTGTCTTACTTGGGTAGTCAGTTCCTTATTGAACTGTTGTTATCTGTGAGCAGAATATTAACCTCGCGCTAAATTATTCTGCCTTACTTGGGTAGTCAGTTCTTATTGAACTGTTGTTATCTGTGAGCAGAATATTAACCTCGCACTAATGTTTTTAACGTTAGTCTTTTTATGAGCTGTCTGCTGAACTGCTGTAGAATATTGATCTCACGCTTCGATGTTTGTAGTTTTTCTTAGCTAGTTAGAACTAGTTAGTCACCAAAATCAGTCTCGTGTTCCAGTTAATATCCGTTTCTCTTTTCTTTCTCTCTAGGGAAGCCGTGAATATTATAAACTGCTAGAAAGAGTCTGGAAAATATTTTTGATCAAGTTCGAAAAGGTGTTACTGCCAACACGTAAGTAGATGGTGCTTATCTTGTGAAATACGTTCTTTTATTACAGTTAATAATAAGCCATGGGTAGATTCAATCTACCCTTAGTAGTAAGGGAGGCACCGAATTCGCCGCTCTATTGAGGTGGTATCTCATTAACAAGGGGCGGAATACCACCCCAATAGAGCGGCTAATTCGGTGCCTCCCTTACTACTACCCTTAGCCTAATTTACATTTTTTTCGATGCCAAAGTTCGTCAGTTTCCATAGCAATAGTTTCCAATGACAATGAACAGAACCATATAACAAAACGAAACTGAAAACAGTTCGACATGTTCCTTTCCAACAAAGCAGAGCTAGTTTGACGACTGCACCAAGTACTGCAGAAAGATGATATTGATTCAGAAGAAGAGAGCTCGAACGCCGAAACTTAAGTATTAAATTTCGCAAAAACCTTTTTTCGCGGGTTTTAATTTGATTTTTGAAAATCGCGAAAAATAAGTACCGCGAAAATAAGTAACAATAAGGTACATCACAATCAGTGCTAACTTTTGGGCCCTCTCACCTCAAAATTAATTCCTACCGGCCTGAAAGGTATTTTAATTACACAATTTTTCACTATACACACGTAAACTGCCAGTTACTTTTTTAATTTGTCATAAAATAAATAAATAAATAAATAAATAAATAAATAAAAAGTCTTTATTCATAGTTTTAAATCAAACGTTAAAACTTACAAAGTGATTATAAATTAAGATGGAACTAGCTAGCTATTTAGAATAAAAAAAGACATCTATTTACAAAGCACTTCTTAAACCTTTCTGTGTTAACACGTGGGATCTGGTAAGGATGCGACCTACCGCGTAGAGCCCGGTTCTTAAGTGGGGGGAGAAGATCCTGCAAGGGATGCGAGGAAGTACTCACAACACTTTTCCAGAGCCTCACATCTCTGTCTTTGACAAACTGTTGAATCGATGATTCATGTAGAATATACCCAAATCGAAAGGCCCTTCTCAATAGTCTATCAATCTGAATAAGGTATTTGGTATAAGCAGCAACACCCCAAACTCTAATACAGTAGGTGAAAAGTGACATAATGAGGCAATTGAAGAGGTAATGGAAAGTGACGTTAAAGTACAAGCTATGTATTTAATTAATCAAAGAAGCACTGTTTTTAATAAATTCAATAGCAAATTGTGCATGAAGCAGATTTTATAAAAACAAAAAAAATTCGTGCACAGCGCTACAGTCAAAAAAAAATTCTTGCACAGGCAATAGGCCAAAACAAAAATTCTTGCAAGCCAAAAATCCCCCACCCCCCCCCCCCCCCCCATCACTTTTGTAATGGTCCGTCCCTAAACTGTCAATAAGTACCCCATAATATAAGAACCTGTTTTGCCAAACTCTGAAAAAAGTAGGTTCTTACACGCGGGTTTTACTGTATTCTATTTTCTGTAAAATTCGTCTCTAAATATTGAGTATTTGGTGCAGTGAAGACGTAAGTGCATTTTATGTTCAATTTGATCAGTTCCACAAGTAGGACATAGTCTATTAACCCTTGGGATTTGATCATCTCTAGCCTGCGTAGCAGGCGAATAAAGGGGGAGGTGAGGTGGGAAATCGGGAGGAAAAAAGGGCGGGCGGAGGGGGATTCCCTCTCCCCCTTTATGCGCCTGGTACGCAGGTTTCACTAATTCTTTCCTGTTGTTTAACTTCCTTGTAAGGTGTAAATAATGAGGTGTCTATTCGTTCTTAAAAGAGTTATAGAATTCCAGTTTCGTAGAGTATTGAATAGTATGTTGCCAATGTAAAACATACCTTTGTTGCATTAGACTTACATCGAGTTCGATCTTAGCATCAGTTAAGAAAGTATTGTCAAAATCAGGTAAATTATAAAATTCAGACATCCTTATAATATTAGAGTAGAAACTACGTTAACCGGTGTGATGGAGATCTGATGAAATGAAAAAGATTTGCTTAACAATAAAATCATTTTTCCTACTTTGAAGATATAAGATGTAATTAATCGGTTTCTTGTCTGAGTCGTTTATTCGATTGCAATTACATTTTTTGTAACGTCTGGATGGTGCTCGACCGTTTATATTCATGACAACGTTAAGTTGGAGTACTTCAAAATGGGGCCTTTTGTAAGCTGTGCAGTCACTGTAGTTTGGCTAACTAACACTAGGTTCTTCTGCGTAGACGTCCTTCTAATGATCAACTTTCGATTGGCAGTTTGCCTTCATCACGTTATGTATTTTATGACGTTTTTGTTCACTTCAAAAGGGCGATAACTAAGCTAAGCTGTATCTTTTGACGTTTTCCACCGTAACTAGAATACCATCCTCGTATCCAGGGTCTCTCGATCGGGAAACAAGCAACCTTGGAAAGTTTCGATTTGAGGTCCGAAAATATCGGACTTCCGGTTGAATTGCGCATGCCTAGCTTTCAAAAATGGCTTAACGAACTTCTTGGTGTTTTACTTCCGGCCATTTCTATTGTTTTTATAACCAATCAAAATCGATCCTGCAACGGGACTTTCGAGAGTCACGCGTTTTGTCAAGCTTGTACAATAAGGAACGAGAATTCGAGGTACCAAAATGCAGAGTACATGAATTTTTGTAACTCGAATCGGCCAGAAATTAATAAATAAATCAACAAGAAAGAAAAGATCGAGGAAACTGTGTTGTTCCTTCTACACCATCTCACAATTATACAACGCGCGCTCATGGGACAATTGTTAAATATAATTGCTGTATGGTGATAAATAAAGAAGATGGTAAATTTTAAGCTCGGTAGTGAAATATGAAAGATGAAATATTTGTCATGTCACGAGCATGGGAGAAAGAAAAATTCTGAGTCGCAGACGGGAATCGAACCCATGACCTCCCAAACACAGATAGGGGCGTAGCCAGCTTTTTGAACAGCTGTAGGCCTGGCCATGCGGCGTAGGGGCCGCTTCTAAGCCGAACCTGGGGTATAGTCACCAGGAGAACTGAAATAATTCCGATAAAGACTCTTGAAATGATTTTCCGTCACCTTTTGTGACTTCTTCAGTGGCGTGTGTTTCACACATATCGGTCCACGTAAATTTTAACTTTTCATAGTATTTTCACTTATTGCTAACTTAACTTCTACCACACGTACATGTACTTCATCATGCCTTTGCCTATCACTTGACTAGCCTAGAAGACTCCCTCCCGAGTTCTCACTTGCTAGATTAGCCGTGATTTCACTGCAAAAGGCTGGTTGTTACAGGTGCAGCGAGCATTTTTCTTGGAGCGCGCACAACAGACCGGGATAAACGAAGGGAGCGCCCATGGCGTGAGGTACTTGGGGAATATGATTGCTTGTGGGTTCGGGACAGTGTTTATAAATCAAAACATGGTGAATCGTTGAAAAGTTAGTTTCTTATTTTGTTCATATGTAGGGTTAATATATATAGGGTTTGAACTTCAGAGCTAAATGGCGTTTTTGATATTCGCAAAGTTTTAATTCATAATACCGCAGATACGTAACCCAAAAAATTCTTTTACTAGCTATTTTTTTCCCTTCAATTCTGGAGGTATGCGCCAGCATACTTCACTTGTGAGAATTAGGGTCCCATCCACATGTATATATTTTCATTTGAAAACGCAACTTTTTCTTTGCGGATTTGCCTTTCGTCCACACGTATCCGGTGAAGCCAGTGTGGAAATTTTTTTTGAATGCTGTGTTTTCGTTTGGACGATGAATAAGGATCTTTTAGAAAAGGAAATCAAAATATTGCTGATCGCTGAAGCATCTTCTGGGAAGGATACTGCCCTATTTCTTGCAAATTTTGAATTTTCTAACGAAGACAGGCATTCGAAACTTTTCGAGTGACGCCCTCACAAAAAATAAACAAGCAAAGAAAATGGTGCTATTGGCTGTCTTAAAGACACATTTCACTGGTAAATGCACGTGTTCTGTTAGCGGTGTTAACGTTTCCACATTGTTTTGGCGTCTTCGCGTAGACGGGCGAAAACTATGGAAAACGCGACATGTGAATTGGTTTTAAAACATAAAATAGAGAAAAAATTGCCTTCAAACAACAACGGATACATGTGGACAAGGCCTATAAATGCTAAGCCATTACAAGTTTCTAATAAAATATTATAATTATTAGCTATTTCATCTTGTAAGTGCTTCAGCCTGAGTGGCTTTTACATTCTGTAAAAATACAAGGTTGAAAAAATTGTAGGCCTGGGCCTACAGGCCTATAGGCTAAATACACCCCTTACCGGGCAGGCGCTCTATCCACTGAGCTACGAGAACTCATGGCGAGCAAGGCCATTTACCAGGTTTATATGTGACACACGTCCTGCATGCTGTTAGGATCGGCAGCGATTGGGATTCACTAGCATTGCCTCCTGGGATTTAATTTTGAGACGGGAGACTCCCATATGTAGGATAGATTGGTATGTGAAAGGGACGGCTTTCAAGCAGTGAAGCCGTTTTGGTTCGGGTTTAGAAATTTGAGAGTTTTGTGCCAGACTAGGATAACATTTACCGGGCAACTGATTAGTGAAATAAAGAATGCAGTGTAGCTTTACGAAATGAAGTTTGGAAGATTTTGACAAAAGCTAGGAATATTCGGTGTCAATTCTGGAATACTGTTGCAAAATTCAGTTGAACACACAAGTGGTAGAAGCAGAGTCCCAGCTACACACCCCACTCAAACGCTAATAGAGTACTGTACCTGGCCAATTTATCTCCTGTAAGTACTTCCAGTGAACCACCATAAACCACTCGTATTTTTCGCGTCATTTTACATACTGATTACTCTTTCCATCTTGCTTTTTTTAAGTAAGAAATGCACAGTTTTAATACATTCTAAAGCTTGCGAGAAAAACAATTGCAAAACCGGATCTGAGATTAGTTAAAGTTTGAGGATTCTAGTTTTTATTAGGCAAGAGCTAGTAGGCTGTAAAGGAAGTACGCGCGTGGGAAATGCGTGTGATCCTTTTACGCGCGTCGCTGGAACTCCCGGCTGAGCTACATACGCGGGGTACGTTTAACGATTTCACGTCTGTAAATCTTAACTACTAACATGATGCCTGAAGGTGTCACGCATCATTTAGTTTCATCGTCCGTCAACCATTTATAGAAACGTACGCGCATACATAATCAAACTTTATATGATATTCCGTTTACGTGTTAGTGTTGAGATTTGTCCTTTGTTTGTCTTCCATTTTATCGGCCATCGTATCAACAGTTTTCGTCGGGAGCTGATCAAAAGGTATTGTGAAACGTACAGTTTATGTCTTTGAAAATACAATAAGCAGAACAAGTCATTTTTTTTTGTTTCTTTCAAGTTTAAAGATTCGACTGAGTTAATCGGCTGATCAATCAATATCGACTGTTAGTACAATTTGTTTTTGATGCTTGTGTTGTTATCAGTTAGTCTCCTTCGGACCCTTCTTTCATAGTTGCTGTATTTTACCGAGTTCATTGCAGGTGCTGTATTTCATTTACTTTGTTCAAGTGCAGTGAAGTTAATTTGAAAACGACTAAGAGCTCTATCAACAAACAGCCAGATTTTTTTTATGATCGGTATGCGGATATAGGGACGGCTAACAATATCCAAGCTTATTTCTATTTCACTATTGTGGCTCAGATTTTAGAGAAGCAGAACTAAATTCACAAAGCTAGCAAACGAAAATGAAGGCAAATCGAGTTCAGCGAGGTAAAAAGGAAAGCTCAAGACTTCATTTTATTGAACGGGTAGCTAGTGATTTTCGCTTACCGAAGCATTTTCAGTTTCACATAATTAAAATGCATGTTGTCGAATTAAGGGTGCTGATTTGTATCGAATTTGGCTGGATAAATCGTGCATATGAAAAGTTGGTCAGTGTTGTTAATTTTATGGCCTTGCTGGGTGAAACGAGCTCCATACATCATTCTGAATAAGCAATTTACACTATGTTTAGGCCCGACGTCATCTTTGTATTGCACTTTCAGCTTGTTACCTCTTGAAACACTTACGTTCAGTTTCCTGTTGTGTTTCCTGTGGGGTGTTGCTTTGACGATTTTTACCGATTTTGACGGTTGACGATTAAATTTCAGGGCTTTTGACGGTTGACGGTTACCAAAATGAAATTTCTTTCATGAGTTGAAGATGATATTAACTTTTGTGGTTTTTAATATTTACTTCTTGTGTTCTGGAGGTAGTTTTGGTCTTTCAGTAATGAAATCAAGTGAAATTTTATCAGCATACTCCACGACTTCCAATAATTATTTTTATCAAAACAGTAAATCATTAATAAAATGTTAATATTTTGAAATCGGAAATACTATCAGATGGTAAGACCATGAGTGACTATATTTGGGAGCATAGAAACTGGTTTGCTAGTTAAAACGATTCTCTGAGTGAGAACCACAGCTGAAGTCATGAGATTTAAAACACCTTGAAACTGTTTTGACGGCTAATGATATCTGCGTTTTTGACAGTAAAAGGTAAAATGTGCCCTTTTTTGACGGTTAATGTTTTGGACGTTTGACGGCTGACGGTTATGTTTCGAAAACGGCTCCTCTACTACGATAGGCTGTTTACTGTTATAAGACAAAGAAAAAAAGGAATATATACAACTTCATATCAGAAGATTATTTTAGTTGTACTGAGTCGCCTTCAGATTCCTTTAAGATAAAGCTGTTTCTACGTACAGTCGTCCGATTGTTCGACAGCCCGGGAGGGGGACACGTCCAACCCTTACACGACCTTACACAGGGTAGACATTCCTGCATATTTACCAATATTTCCTTTTAAATGTTCATAGGTTGTTCAAGAGACCTTCACAACTGCTTATAAAGAGAGATGGCTCTACAGCCGTTTCGGGACGAGCAGTTAAACTATTTCAAGTTTGCTTCAATTGTACTGAATGAGTTTCCCAAAGCCTTACGTCAAACTTTCAGATGCATGTGGGACAACAACTTTGGACATATCCCTGGCTTCCAACCCTGGGATGACTCCATTGTCGCGAGAAACATGTTTCTGGCTACAGAGGGCAGTAAAACTAAAGTTCCTACAAACCTCTCTTATAATGAATGGGATTGTACCGCCTTGTTCCAGGCCACTATTTACGCGCGGTCCTTCGCTTTGCCCGACAGCAAAGGTCATCACAGGACACTCAGTGATCTGTACGTGAAGCCCCATAGATTACCTGTTGGAAGTTTCCATGTATCTGTGGTGAGCCCAGGTGGAGACAAAGCCGAAACATTTGCACTTGCGATTGATCAACTTCGACTGTTAAGAAATTCGTTTTGCCACTCATCCTGTTCTGAGATTGACAAACCGACATTTGACCAATACGTGCAATACGCTAAAGATGCATTCAAAGCTCTTGGAGTCAAGACAGACCCTATTGATGTCATTGGTGGTTTGACTGAGTCGGACTTTCCCACAAAAGAAGTTCGCAAATTGGAGCAAGGAATCAAAGAGGAAACCTTGGCTTATGTCAAGTTCCTCGAGGGCCAGGTGCTCGAGGGCATGGGCTCAGATATCAAAGAGATAAAAGCGCTATCAACTGCCATAAAGGGAAAAGTGGAAGGCGCTGTAAGTAAAGAAGAAATCGCCATGATGTTGGAGCAAAAGATCAATGATTTGAAACTAGCGCTAGCTAAAGACAAGCCAGGTAACCAACTAGTTTTACTATACTATATTTATGCTCCTGACTTATATTGTTGTAGTTTCTGAACTGAATAATACTTTATTTTCCAATCTTGTCGCCAGAGACCGGTTTTTCTTTAGGTCAGCACCAAGAACGTAAACTCTGGCCAAGTCCGATTTGAAAGTCCCCATACACCGCAATCTCGTTCCCAGAGCCTTCCTCCACCTCTCCTTGACCAGCGGTCGGGAAACGCAACGTCTCTATTCTTGGTGCTGATAAAAAGATCGCGGCCTCTAGGGACGAGACTTTCGGTCGTGCTGCGCAGACTCACGAGTTATTCCGCTCAAAGCTGAATGGCTGGAAATCGATAATGTCCGCGTTTTGGTGCCGAACAAACGAAAACCGATCTCGGGGACGAGATTTTTTTTTTGCAAAACAAAATTTGTGTCGATACTGATATGAGACATTTGGAAATTAAACTTTAAGGTACAAGAGTTTTTTTAAATATTTTTTGGGATGAAATATAATTTCCACGATTTTATTGTATTTTGTCTTTTGAAAGATACGAAACCCTCACGACCAAGAACATGTCTTCCTCCAATGGTTCCACACTTCACTGGCCGCCAGAGAGAATGCGATGAAATCACTGGTCACGTGACTTCGGAATCTACCCGAATCGTGTCGATCTGGGGCTCACCAGGTTTTGGAAAAACGTCTGTAGCAACTGCAGTAGGACATCGTCTTCACTCTCAGGGATTGCCCGTCTACTTCATCTCCTTACGAGGAGTTCAGTCTCAAGCCGATCTGACATCAAAGCTTCTTAGCTTTTTCAGACACCCTGAGACAAATGATCGACCATCTCAGCGTCTTTCGCTTGATGATGAGCTCTACCAACTTTTGAGCGAAATTTCTGATCCCTTTGTGCTGATTCTTGATAATGCCGATGAATTATTCGGAAGTGGAGTGCCGAAAGAGAAGGAGTATTTCACACATTTCCTTGAAGAAATTCTCAGAAGAACCAAAAAATTGATATTCGTTATAACCACAAGAGAATCGTTTGAATTTCTGAATGTGCAACTCCAAAGCCACCAGGCAGTAAGAATACGGCCATTAGATGAGTCCTCTTCTCAAACCCTTGTTGATGAACTACTCCCAAATGCGACGCCTTCCAGCTGCATACGAATAACACAAATTTGCGGGCATGTACCTTTGGCCATGAAGTTATTGTGTTCCTCCATTTCTGAAGATGATGTTCAACCGAGTCAAGTTCTAACTGACTTTATGGTGTCTTTAGAAAGTAATAATATTGTCGAGATGTTGGACAATCCAGTCTATCCCAGCAATCTGAGATTGAAACTCTTGTTTGACTCTTCTTTTCAGAGACTCTCTCCTAAAGAAAAAGAAGCTCTTGTGTCCTTGAGTGTTCTTCCAGAGAGTTTTGATCTAACAGTTGCTGCAGCTGTTCTGGGTATATCACAAACTCTTGTGGCAAAGAAGATATTGCAAAGCCTTCGGAGGAAATCTCTTCTCGACTCAAGTTCCAAGTGTGGGTCATTCGTTATGCATCAGCTGCTTCTATCGTTTGCAAGTCAAAGGGGAGAACACGAAATGAAAGAAACAGCTCTTGACGCAAAATGTCGCTTGTGTGCATTTTACATCTCCCGATTCGAGAAGCTAAATGAGCAGTTCTTAACAGGAAATTCAATGTCGGCGTTTATTGAATTCTACGAAGATAGGCAGAGGTATCTTGAAAGTCTAACAGAGGGTTGTCTAGATTCCAAGTTATCTGATGCTGTTTTTCGTTTTTTGATAAAAGCAGAAATGTTTTTGGACAGCCTGTTTTGGTGCGAGGGAGAAACCATTGACAAAATTTACGATTCAGCAATTGCAGCAGCCAAGGCAAATGGGCAAAATGTGTCCTACGGACAGTTACTTGTTTCCTTGGCTTTAACTGAAGTAACTTGGGGTGCTAAAGGAAGAACGATGCAGCTGCTCTCTGAAGCGAAAAACACCCTTGACAACGAAGCGCCCTGTTTTTCATTGTCGGTTGGCGATAAAGGGAAACACTTGTGTTATAGTGGCATCTATCTACTAGTTACTGGCAAAACAGAGGAAGGAGTTCAATGCTTAGAAGAAGCTCTTTCCTTGATGAATGGCACACCCGAACATAGGATACTTAGAATTATTGCGTTTCAGATTCTTGTTACGTATTATCGCTTCAAAAAGGACTCGTCAAGAATGTCACTGTTCTACAGCAAGGCAGTCCAGGAATGCAGAAGAGCAGGAGACGCACAACTACTTATAATTCCTGCAAAAGAAAACGTAGGAAAGGAAATTGGAGAAGAAGAAACGATCCGAAGAAACCCCGTCAACTTACTGAATCCTCCACTAGCATTAGAAATTATTTGTCTTATAAGCGAAGCAACGAAACATTTCGCTGAAACTGACACCAAGCAATCTGTAGGCAACGCTGTGCTAAATATTGTAAGAGAAATAGAAAACCCGCTCCTCCAAAGCTCACTCGGTTTATTTAATTTCCAGCACAATGTCAATAGAATAGTAGAGAATGTGTTAACCAAACTTGAAGAGGCAGCTAATTTGTCGTCGGCAAGAATCAGCTACCATGAAAAGGCAATCGAACAATGCAAATGTGGCAAAGAGAATTTCCCAAATCGCGAGGAAAACTCAGCGACCAGTCCTGCACTGCACCAAGAAGCTCTAGCAAAGAGTTATTCCGACCACGCTTACATTCAAGGGCAGATGAAAAACTATTCGGAAGCCCTTAAGGCTGAACAACATGCACTTGACATCAGACTTAAAATGTTTGGACAAGAACATTCAAAAACAGCTGACAATTACTATTCCCTCGGGGTCACACAACATGCACAAGGCGACTTTTCCTCAGCTATTCAGTCTAAAGAGCGTGCGCTTGACATCAGGCGTAAACTGCTTGGAGAAAATCACTCAAGCACAGCTGACAGTTACGATTCACTCGGGGTCACACAACATGCACAAGGCGACTTTAGCTCAGCTATTCAGTCTACACAGCGTGCATTTGACATAAGGCGTAAACTGTTTGGAGAAGAACACTCAAGCACAGCTGACAGTTACTGCTCACTCGGGGACACACAACATGCACAAGGTGACTTTGCCTTAGCTCTTAAGTCTAAACAGCGTGCACTTAACATCAGGCGTAAACTATTTGGAGAAGAACACTCAAGCACAGCTGACAGTTACTTTTCACTCGGGGTCACACAACACGAACAAGGGGACTTTGCCTCAGCTATTCAGTCTAAACAGCGTGCGCTTGACATCAGAAGGAAACTGTTTGAAGAAGAGCACGTAAGCACAGCTGACAGTTACTATTCCCTGGGGGTCACACAACACGAACAAGGCGACCTTACCTCAGCGATTCAGTGTAAACGGCTTGCGCTTGACATCAGGCAAAAACTGTTTGGAGAAGATCATTTAAGCGCAGCTGACAGTTACCAATCACTCGGGATCACACAACAGGCACAAGGAGACTTTACTTCAGCTGTTCAGTCTACACAGCGTGCGCTTGACATCAGGCAAAAACTGTTTGGAGAAGAACACTCAAGCACAGCTGACAGTTACCAATCACTCGGGATCACACATCATGCACAAGGGGACTTTAGCTCAGCTATTCAGTCAAAACAGCGTGCGCTTGACATCAGAAGGAAACTGTTTGGAGAAGAACACCCAAGCACAGCTGACAGTTACCAATCACTCGGGGTCACACAACATGCACACGGGGACTTTAGCTCGGCTATTCAGTCTACACAGCGTGCGCTTCACATCAGACAGAAACTGTTTGGAGAAGAACGCGCACGAACAGCTGACAGTCACCATTTAATCAATGTTGCACAACGTGTTCCTCGATTCAAGAGGCTGCTCATGATTTTACGCAGAGGTAATAAGCAGTTCTGACAATGGCTGCCATCATTTTCAATATGATTTGGTGTGATACAGGTAATTAGTTGGTAACAGATACGTATCGGTATCGAAGTCTATAAGTCGATTGATGAAAAGGTTGTTATCGATGACCAATCATTTTGTAGCATTTTCTATCGATTGACAAACGATTTCTAATATCAATTGACTGACTATGATAGATTGGTATTAATTGTTATTAACAATTTTTAATTGTGAAGAGACGGTTACGTTAATTAACCCCATTGTAGGCTTTCAAGCTTTAAAAATAACAATATAAAAGTTATTTTGTAATGTTTAATAAAAGAGCAGCAGTGTTTTATCAAGTTTAAAACACGAGGCGCAGCCGAGTGTTTTAGACTTGATAAAACACGAACTGCGAATTTATTGAACGGCTTCAAAAACTTCTGATGTAGGTCGACTCATTCTTGCACTAATATTTAGATTTGGATTATTTTGGCCTAGAAAATTGGACGTAAAGTTTAGCCGTGTCTTTATCAGATATAAAGACACTCATTAAACATTAATTTCTTTTGTATTTTCTTTATGAATTATTGAGTTTTGAATGTATGAGGATGAAAAAGAATACTAAGTTCTCGACTGATATGCAGCTGTTGTTACACAAAATGGTGAAAACTATTTAACAATTAGATTATTCGCTCTCAATTTCTATGAGGTGATAGTTGATGAGGCCGCAGGCCGAATCAACTATAACCTCATAGAAATTGAGAGCGAATAATCTAATTGTTTTAGTAGAATTCTGACTGAAATAAACGCAAATAATGGTTTCTAATTATTTTCCTACGCATTATCGAACTTAACGTTTTAACAAAATCGCACGCATTGAATTGTCCTTGGTAAATTTGCAGTTGTTTACGCGCGTGCACCCGTTTTTCAATAATTTCAAGCTTTTAAAGTCAAGAAACCGCTAATGTCCTTCTTTAAGTCTTCTCGAAAATTTTATTATCCATTTACATTTAAACTTCCTTCCAAAACTTCGGAAAAACGATAAAAACGTCGCATTTTGTGGACGACCTTCGGCAACTGCACACCAATGGCTGATAGTGTTCAATAGCTCAGCCAATCACATTGCAGCATTTGCATTAGTGTACTAGTAGAATTCTACTAAATAAATATATACTAATCGCAGGATAAGAAGTGAGGGAAACAAGAGCTTCCAACCTTCATAAATAACAATTTAAAAGTCATTTTTTTGTATGAGAATGTAAAATTTTGACTATGTTCTCGTCTTATATGCAGCTATTGTTACAAAAAATGAAAACTATATAAATATTATACTAGTCGCAAAATAAGAAGTAAGCTAAACAAGAGTTACGAATTGCAATATTGACCATTAAGAAGTCGATTTATACATTATTCTTTATTATATATTTGATAGAAATCTAAGTTTGACTCATCGCTAGAATGTGAACGTTTTTTGAATATTTTTTGCGCCTTTTTCCATTCACGTATTGTACTGAATAGACCTTTTTCATTATTTCTTGGTTCTTGCGAAATTCTCCAAGCCTTGTTAGTATGTGCAAAGGACCTGAATTTGAACCTGGAACGAGGATGGGGGGGGGGGGGGGGGGGGGGGGGGGCAAAAGATTAACAAAAAGAAGAACATTCTCATCCCGTAAGAAGGTCTTTTAAAAGTCAAGTTTCGTTAGCGTCTTCAGCTACGAGTAGTTTGGCCATCAGCTATTTGTTAGATTACGAACAGTCCCTCCCCGCTCTCTTTCAGTTTTTCCTAGTTCGTCCAAAAAAAAATTTATGAGTGATTTCCCACGGCTATTTTGCTACTCGCGTTTTTTCGCTTCCTCCGATAATCCTGGCAAGTAATCGTGTAATAGACCAGTCACAGTCTTTTGATTGTTTTATGTAATTTTTTTTTATCTTTTCAACCTCCCAAAAATGCTGACTTCAAAATTTTAGGGGGTTCGTTCGAACCCCTCGAACCCCCCCACCCTACGGGCCTGTGTGCCGACTTAATTTAGATTTAAAATCGGCCAGTGAAGATGCTTTTCTTAGGTCTATAGGTAAGTTGTTCCACAACTGAGCTCCGCTGTACGAAAAACTTTTCTTGAGATAATCAGTTCGAGGTTGTGGAAGAACTAATTTGTTTACGGTATTCCTTAAACGATAAGCACTAACATCGTCACGATATGCGAATCTTGATCTCAGATAATCAAGAGTCATACCATGTAATGTTTTATACATCAGGATAGACTTCTGTTCCAATCTTTGATAATAGAGTCTTCGCCACCTCAGTGTCCGGAACAAATCATCTAAATCACTATCATAGCTCGCAGACATTAGGGTACGAGCTGCGCGGTTTTGAAGCCTTTGCAGTTTTTCAGAAAGGCCCTTGTTACAGCTTCCCCACACTACGTTGCAATAATCAAATTGTGGTTGAATAAGGCTATTATAAACTTTGATCAAAATATTAAAAGGAGTGAGATGCCGAATTTGTTTAATTGCACCAATGGCACAAGCTATCTTCTTAGAAATGTTTTCAATATGACACTCCCAGTACATAAACTCCGAGAGATTTAGCGGAGGTTACTTGTTCTATTGCGTTCTCATTTATAGTAAGAGAGGGACTTTCCGTAAATTGTGATAACTTCTGCCTTGATGCAATAAGCATAAACTCAGTTTTCGTCATATTTAGAGTAAGCTTGTTAGCAGACAGCCATTCGTACACATTACTCAGGTCGTGATTAAGGCGATAATTTATATGCTCAATGTCAGTGCTAGCAGGTGTTAGGCTAGTATCATCTGCGTACATTCTGGGTTCCGAATATGTCAGACAGTGTGGTAAGTCATTAATATATATCAAAAACAGAAGAGGTCCCAAAATTGTTCCCTGGGGAACACCACATCTTAGACATTTCGGAGTTGACTGACAAGAATTAATATGACAAATCTGTGTTCGATTATCTAAATAAGAAGCAAACCATTGATGACTGGTCCGACAAATCCCATAGTATTGCAATTTTCGCAACAAAATATCGTGATCTACTGTATCAAATGCCTTTTTGAGGTCTAAAAAGACTACGACATTAACAAGACCACGGCCTATATCCAAGGCCCAGCTATCTGTAGCTTCGATAAGTGCGGTGAGCGTGGAATGCAGAGACCGAAAACCAGATTGATGGCACGAGAGAAAGTTGTTTTTTGTTAAATAATGATAAAGACTTTGGCCACAACTGGAATTACTGATATTGGCCGATAATTCGTCGGATCAGAACGCTTCCCAGAATTTTTATACAATGGAGTGACTCTGGCAGATTTCCACTCATCGGGAAAGATACCCGTCATTAGGGATTGATTAAATATATGAGTGAGAGATTCCGCCAGTAAATCAGGACATTCCCTTAGAAGTTTCGCTGAAATATTATCTAATCCTGTTGCCTTTGACCTACAAAGCTTTGATAGTAGTGCAAAAACACGCGTAGGTGTTGTTTTTTCAAAAACAAAATTTTTATCAGTTGCGGTAAGAAATTCGTCGAAGGATTTATCAACTTCTGTTACGTCTCCACTAAGGCTTGGCCCAACTTCTGTGAAAAAGGAGTTTAGCATTTCTGCTATATCTGTTTGATCTTCAGAATTTACCCCACTATATTCCATCTCATTAATAACAGTTTTATTGGATTTTCGTGAGGTCAGTTCATTGATTGTTTTCCATGTTTTCCTTTGATCCCCACAACAATTGTTGAAGGCATTTTCATAATACGCTTTTTTAGCGCTATTGATTTCCCAATTCACTTGATTTTTAACCATTCGAAATTGGTTCCAAATAAATGGATCCTTTGTCTTAATAGCCTTTCTTTTGAGGCGGTTTCTGAAATTCATCCGCTTTTTTAAAATAGTGGTTATCCATGGTGATTTAGAATCTCGTGTCCGTTTGGTCTTCATCGGTGCGTGCTTTTCACATACATTCAGGAATAATTCTTTCCACCTCCTCCACATATCATTAGGATCATGCAATTTCTTTATATCATCCCAGGGTTGGGCTAAAATATCCGCATAGAAATTTGCGCTATTAAAATGTTTAAACTGTCTATATGTTATATATCAAGTTAACTCCTTTGGAGAAAGTGGGAATTGAAATTTTTCGATATGCATAAACCAAACTGTGGTCACTTATGGCGACATGAGACACCCCTGAACAATACACATTCTCTGCCCGATTTGTGAAAATCAGATCAATTAAAGTACTTGTAGTAGGTGTAATTCTGGTAGGTTCATTAATGAGTTGTTCCAATCCATAAATATCTGTTATGTTTAGAAGAGCTTTGACATTAGCATTGTCTTTGGATTGCATGTCACAATTTAGATCCCCCAGGAGAAAATGTTCTACGTTTTCAGAATCTAATTTGCCTAATAATGTGTTTACATGCGCGAAAAGTTCATGGGGTGAATTTGGAGGTCTGTACCATGAAGTAATAACAAAGGGTTTTGAGTTATGTTTACGAATTTCAATTGATATAATTTCCAAGAGCTGACTGTCCAAATCTGTACGGACAGAATAGCTTATGTTTGAACGAATGTAAAAACATACGCCACCACCAAACCTGCCATTTGTTGACCTGTCACGGCGGATTATATCATAACCCTGGACTTTCACATCCTGATCAGAAATGCTCTCATTTAGCCTGGTCTCATTTATGGATAGAACGTCGATGTTTTGATCATTTAGAAAAACGCGAAGTTCATCAATATGTTTCAAAAGACTGGTAATATTCAAACTAGCCATTTTAAATCCACGACACTTTGGCATTAGAGTATTTGACCTGATCCGGACGCTGGAGGTGGCAATGAGATTGGGTGTCGGCACAGTTGTCAAGTAAGAATTATATCAATGAACTATATTATTTACAAAATTACTCGCTAAAATAGCAATACCTTTCTTGTTAAGGTGGAGTTTGTAATTGTTCAGACATGTTTCGTCGATGTTCAAGTGTTCGACAAAGCTCCAGCCATTTTGATTACAAAATGTTTTTAAAACTTTGTTGCAGTCCTTTACTTTCTTCTTGAGCGATTGTTCATCTGATCTTTGTGAAATTGCAGAAATGGTTACACTAGTGTTAGGAGAGTTTGTAGCAACATACAAAAGTCCAATTGTTGTTGGACTTTTGGCAACATGGGTACATTAATAATGAAGAACAGACCAGATTTTATACTATTTTCTGATAATCAACAACAATGTCTACTCTGTAGAAATTAAGAACCTAATTAAGAACCTAGTTAGCCTAAACTGTCAATAAGTACCCCATAATACAAGAACCTGTTTTGCCAACGTATGAAAAAAGTAGGTTCTTACACGCGGGTTTTACTGTATTCTATTTTCTGTAAAATTCGTCTCTAAATATTGAGTATTTGGTGCAGTGAGGACGTAAGTGCTTTTCATCTTCAATTTGATCAGTTCCACATGCGCCTGGCAGTTTCAATCATTAGTCTGTGATTACCTATTCTAAATTTCACTAATTCTTTCCTGTTGTTTAACTTCCTTGTAAGGTGTAAATAATGAGGTGTATATTCGTTCTTAAAAGAGTTATAGAATTCCAGTTTCTTAGAGTATTGAATAGTATGTTGCCAATGTAAAATACACTTTTGTTGCATTAGACTTACATAGAGTTCGATCTTAGCATCAGTTAAGAAAGTAGTGTCAAAATCAGGCAAGTCATAAAATTCAGACATCCTTATAATATTAGAGAAGAAACTACATTTACCGCTGTGATGGAGATCTGATGACATGAAACAGATTTGTTTAAAAATAAAATCATTTTCCCTACTTTGAAGATATAAGGCGTAATTAATCGGTTCCTTGTCTGAGTCGTTTATTCGATTACAATTACATTTTTTGTAACGTGTGGATGGTGCTCGACCGTTTTATTCATGACAACGTTAAGATGGAGTACTTCAAAATGGGGCCTTTTGTAAGTTGTGCGGTCACTGTAGTTTGGCTAACTAAGTCTAGGTTCTTCTGCGTAGACGTCTTTCTAATGATCAACTTTCGATTAGCAGTTTGCCTTCATCACGTAATGTACTTTATGACGTATTTGTTCACTACAAAAGGGCGATTACCAAGCTAAGCTGTATGTTTTAAAGGTCAAATGAACCAAAATTTCGAATTTCCTTTTTTTTAGGCCAACTTATTGATTAAGAACCAAATAAACATATTCCGAAATTTCAAAGTAATTGGACTGTGCAAAACAGAGAAATTTCAAGTTGAAAAATGCTTATTTTAGGCCTTCATAATCGTAGAGCGCTCGGGAAAATTATCGAGAAATTTTCGGAACTTAAAACTGTGACGTCATTATTGGTGTGCTGTGAAATTGCGGGAAATTCAAAGTCTTTCAGTGATGAAGCTCCCAAGAATGGGACATCATGGTGTTTTGTGCAGCACCAAACTGCTTAAATAATTCTAAGTCGAAAGTAAATACGTTTAAGTTTCCAGCAAATTCAAAGCTCAGGAAACAATGGCTTTTGAAAATGAAAAGAAAAGAATTTAAGCCAGACAAGAACTCTCGCATTTGTGCGGTTCATTTTACCGAAGACTGCTTCAGAGAAAATCTGGCGATACGTAGGTTTTTGGTTCTGATTTCAAGCCGCTCAGACTCCACCTCAAAGAGGATGCTATGCCGACTAGTTTTTTTTTGTTTGGAAAAGAAATCACGGGGAAGAATGCCTCCCGAAGCACAAAGGTCCCCCTGTCCGTTCGGCTTTTGCTAAACGAAGGAAGTTAGAGGTATGCATTTTGCACCTTTCTTATTCTACCTAGAGCTAGATAGAGTATTTGTTATGATTATTAGCACTTTTACTTTGTTGGTTTGGCTGGTCATGATCAAGTATTAGAATTTGAATTCGTTAGTTCAATATCCTCGCCAAATAATTTGCTTCCATGCACGTGCACTTGCTTTTGCAATTGACGCGTATAAAATTATGCTTCAAAGGTTGTATTTATGTTGGGTTTACAACCGTTAATTTCGAGCACTAAATAACAGGCACCTGCTCAATAAATATGGACCAAAAAAACAGCTAATACAAACAGAACTCACAGTGTCCACAGGAACAGTGTGGTCAGTGTGTAAACGCTCTGTACTTATTTCAACATTGAATTTTCCTTCAGTTGAAAAATAAAACGACACGAATTTATTCATTGAAAGTTTTACCCTGTGTGATGCTTTTGCGGTTTCGAATTTGCATTGAGAAATATCCTTACATTTAAGTTAAATTTTTGAGTACAAATTTATTTTTGTGTTTTGTGTGACTCTCGAGTACGGAAAAGAAACAGTGAATTCAATCTTGGATGTGGCTTTTAGCCACATCTTATGCAAGCCGCACACGTCCTGATAAGAATTACGTGCAAATCCAAAAAAACTGCATTTCACTTGGGGTATATAACAAAATTAATTGTTCTATACCAAGCCGAGCAGACTGATGATTTTTATACGCCATCCAGTGTTTGAAAACCTCCTATAGCGTACAATGCTTACAATTTTACTCAGTGCTTTGATAATTATTAATCTTTGAAACTGGATTCCAATGTAGTAAAAAATATAACAACAATGTTTAAAAAAAGCTTAGATCCTTTCAGAATTATTTGAATTACTCAGACTGACTGAAACTCTCAAACTTTACATTATTCGCTCTTTAAACGACGATCGTCTCTTCGATCGCAAAGCCGTAAAATAAAACTATTACGTCACAAAATTCAAAGCTCGATCCATTCCTTCCATTTTAGTGCACGGTCATTTTGGAAACGTTTTCGTGACGTCTTCGGAAATCTTCGTAGTTTTTGCCATAGTTCGCGCTTTAAGGCTCAGAAAGCAAAATTTCGCCTTAACTTTACTTAATAATGAATTCTTCTAGCGTTTGGTTGCTTTAAAATCGGTAAAGAAAGAATGTCGAAATTTTGGTTCATTTGACCTTTAAAGTTTTCCTCTGTAACGAGAATATCCCATTCTTGTACCAAGGGTCTCTCGATCGGGAAACGAGCGGCCCTGGAAAATTCCGATTGGAAGTCCGAAAATATCGGACTTCCGGTTGAATTGTGCATGCGTAACTTTCAAAAATGTCTTAACGAATTTCTTGGTGTTTTACTTCCGGCCATTTCTATTGTTTTTATAACCAATCAAAATCGATCGGTAACGGGACTTTCGAGAGCCACGCGTTTCGTCAAGCTTGCACAATATGGAACAAGGACTCGAGGTACCAAAATGCAGAGTACATGAACTTCTGTAAACCGAATCGGCCAGAAATTAATAAATAAATCAACAAGAAAGAAAAGATCGAGGAAATTGTGTTGTTCCATCTCTACCATATCACAATTATGCAACGCGCTCATGGAGCAATTGTTAAATATAATTGCAGCTGTATGTTGATAAATAAAGAAAGATGGTAAATTTTAAGCTCGGTAGTGAAATATGAAAGATGAAATATTTGTCATGTCACGATCGTGGGACAAAGAAAAATTCTGAGTCCCAGACGGGAATCGAACCCATGACCTCCCAAACACTGATAGGGGCGTAGCCAGCTTTTTGAAGAGCTGTAGGCCTGGCCATGCGGCGTAGGGGCCGCTTCTAAGCCGAACCTGGGGTATAGTCACCAGGAGAACTGAAATAATTCCGATAAAGACTCTTGAAATGATTTTCCGTCACCTTTTGTGACTTCTTGGCGTGTGTTTCACACATATCGGTCCACGTATATTTTAACTTTTCATAGCATTTTCACTTATTGCTAACTTAACTTGTACCACACGTACATGTACTTCATCGTGCCCTTGCCTATCGCTTGACTAGCCTAGAAGACTCCCTCCCGAGTTCTCACTTGCTAGATTAGCCTTGATCTCACTGCAAAAGGCTGGTTGTTACAGATGCAGCGAGTATTTTTCTTGGAGCGCGCACAACAGGCCTGGATAAACGAAGGGAGCGCCCATGGCGTGAGGTACTTGGGGAATATGATTGCTTGTGGGCTCGGGACAGTGTTCATAAATCAAAACATGGTGAATCGTTGAAAAGTTAGTTTCTTATTTTGTTCATATGTAGGGTTAATATATATAGGGTTTGAACTTCAGAGCTAAATGGCGTTTTTGATATTCGCAAAGTTTTAATTCATAATACCGCAGAGGCGTAATGCAAAAAATTGTTTTACTAGCTATTTCTTTCCCTTCAATTCTGGAGGTATGCGCCAGCATACTTCACTTGTCTCATCCACATGTCTATATTTTCATTTGAAAACGCAACTTTTTCTTTGCGGATTTGCCTTTCGTCCACACGTATCCGGTGAAAACATTTTCAAAGGCCATCTTTTCCAGTGTGGAAATTTTTCTAAATGCCGTTTTTTTTTGGACAATGAATAAGGATCTTTTAGAAAATGAAATCAAAATATTGCTGATCGCTGAAGCATCTTCTGGGGAAGGATACTGTGGTATTTCAGTTCTTGGAATTTTGAATTTTCTAACGTTAACGTAGACAGGCATTCGAAAGAAGTCGAGTGACGCCCTCACAAAACAAAGAAAATTAATGGTGCTATTGGCTGTCTTGAAGACTCATTTCACTGGTAAATGCACATGTTCTGTTAGCGGTGTTAGCGTTTCCACATTGTTTTGGCGTCTTCGCGTAGGCGGGCGAAAACTATGGAAAACGCTACATGTGAATTGGTTTTAAAGCATGAAATGGAGAAAAAATTGCCATCAAACAACAACGAATACACGTGGACAAGGCCCATAAATGCTAAGCCATTAGAAGTTTCTAATAAATTATAATAATTATTAGGTATTTAATCTTGTAAGTGCTTCAGCCTGAGTGACATTTAAAAATACAAGGTTGAAAAAATTGTAGGTCTCGGCATATAGGCTAGATGCACCCCTTCCCGGGCAGGCGCTCTATTCACTGAGCTACGAGAACTCATGGCATAATGAGCAAGGTCATTTACTAGGTTCATATGGGACACACGTCCTGCATACGGCTAGGATTTGCATACTTGGGATTCACTAGTATTGCCTTCTGGGATTTAATTTTGAGACGGGAGACTCCCATATGTAGGATAGATTGGTATGTGGAAGGGACGGCTTTCAAGCAGTGAAGCCGTTTTGGTTCGGGTTTAGAAATTTGAGAGTTTTGTGCCAGACTTGGATAACATTTACCGGGAAACTGATTAGTGAAATGAAGAATGCAGTGTAGCTTTACGAAATGAAGTTTGGAAGATTTTGACAAACGCTAGGAATATTTGGTGTCAAGTCTGGAATACGGTTGCAAAATTCAGTTGAACACACTAGTGGTAGAAGCAGAGTCCCAGCTGCACACCCCACTCAAACGCTAATAGAGTACTGTGCCTGGCGAATGTATCTCCTGTAAGTACTTCCAGTGAACCACTATAAACCACTCGTATTTTTCGCGTCATTTTACATACTGATTACTCTTTCCATCTTGCTTTTTTTAAGTAAGAAATGCACATTTTTAATACATTCTAAAGCTTGCGAGAAAAACAATTGCAAAACCGGATCTGAGATTAGTTAAAGTTTGAGGATTCTAGTTTTCATTAGGCAAGAGCTAGTAGGCTGTAAGGGAAGTACGCGCTTGGGAAATGCGTGTGATCCTTCCACGCGCGTCACTGGAACTCCCGGCTGAGCTACATACGCGGGGTAAGTTTAACGATTGCACGTCTGTAAGTCTTAACTACTAACATGATGCCTGAATCGAAGGTGTCACGCATCATTTAGTTCCATCGTCCGTCGACCGTTTATAAAAACGTACGCGCACGCATAATCAAACTTTGTATGATATTCCGTTTACGTGTTAGTGTTGAGGTTTGTCCTTTGTTTGTCTTCCATTTTATCGGCCATCGTATCAACAGTTTTCGTCGGGAGCTGAACAAAAGGTATTGT
This sequence comes from Meandrina meandrites, assembly GCA_963693305.1. Lineage (NCBI taxonomy): Eukaryota > Metazoa > Cnidaria > Anthozoa > Scleractinia > Meandrinidae > Meandrina > Meandrina meandrites. The sequence continues at coordinate 9,887,170 of OY855909.1, forward strand.
GAGACGTACAGTTTATGTCTGAAAACACAATAAGCAGAACAAGTCATTTTTTTTGTTTCTTTCAAGTTTAAGAGATTCCACTGAGTCAATCGGCTGATCAATCAATATCGACTGTTAGTACAATTTGTTTTTGATGCTTGTGTTGTTATCAGTTAGTCTCCTTCGCACCCTTCTTTCATAGTTGCTGTATTTTACCGAGTTCATTGCAGGTGCTGTATTTGATTACTTTGTTCAAGTTTAGTAAAATTAACCTGAAAACGACTAAGACCTCAATCAACACACCGCCAGATTTTTTTATGATCGTTATGCGGATATAGGGAGGGCTAACAATATCCAAGGTTATTTCTATTTCACTATTGTGGCTCAGATTTTAGACAAGCAGAACTAAATTCACAAAGCTAGCAAACGAAAATGAGGGCAAATCGAGTTCAGCGAGGTAAAAAGGAAAGCTCAAGACTTCATTTTATTGAACGGGTAGTTAGTGATTTTCGGTTAACGAAGCATTTTCAGTTTCACATAATTAAAATGCGTATTGTCGAATTAAGGGTGCTGATTTGTATCGAATTTGGCTGGATAAATCGTGCATATGAAAAGTTGGTCTGTGTTGTTAATTTTATAGCCTTAGTGGGTGAAAAGAGCTACAAACATTATTCTGAATAAGCAATTTACACTATGTTTGGGCCCGACGTCATCTTTGTATTGCACTTTCAGCTTGCAACCACTTGAAACACTTACGTTCAGTTCCCACTGTTTGGTCATTTTTACAATCACACCTCAACGCTGCACGTTTTCGGTATAAGTCTTGTGACGAAATATGCTCCGACATAGAGTGCAAACCGTTAAAAAGTTAAGGCTTGATACGCTGAGTCCGCGACAATGGACAAGCCACGAGATACGTGATAATTCAAGCGTAAAATGGAAAATATTCTGTCATTGCTTGTGACGCTGTTTATCACATTCTCCAAGAAAGACCTAACTTTGTTGTTTTGGCGACCAGAAGTGAAAGTTGCGAAAGTGGTCTGGGACCAACATACAGTGCAACCCGTTAAAAAGTTAAGGTTTGATTCGCTGAGTCCGCGAGAATGGCAAGCCAAGAGATACATGATAATTCAAGCGTAAAATGGACTGAAATTTTCAGAGCAATAATGTCAGTCATTCCTTGTGACGCTTTTTCGCATTCTCCAAGAAAGACATTACTTTGCAGTTTTGCGACCAGAAAATTACGAAAGTGGTGTGGAACCGATTGAAGACGCACCAAAAGTTTCCCATTTTTATTTTACGCTCAGCCAACAACACGATTATGTCAGGTTTTCAGCAGTTCAGTGCAGTTTTTCGGATTTCATTTCGTCTAATACCAATCACTTGCTATAAAATAGTGTGAAATGCAGTTGATAAGCCCTGGGATTATACAACTTCCTACGAGTCTCGGTTGGGCTTTAGTTTTGAACGTTTTGATTTGCCGAGTCTCGTCGCAAACCCATTATTGTAATTACTTATTACTATCGGAAGTGCAGTGTTCTGTAAGCACGTTGAATGTTCCGGGGGAGCGCTTTCGGGGAATTTGTCTGTATATAACGATAATTTCGATTTCCCTTTCAAATTCTAGTCTTTTCCTATACACGCATTATGAATTGCTTTGTGTCAGATGTATGAGGGTCTCAGTGGCGGCAGCAAGGAGGGGGGGGGGGGGGGGGGGGTGTTGCTTTGACGGTTGACGATTAAATTTCAGGGCTTTTGACGGTTATCAAAAGGAAATTTCTTTCAGATAATATTGACTTTTGTGTTTTTTAATATTTACTTTTTGTGTTCTGGAGGTAGTTTTGGTCTTTCAGTAATGAAATCAAGTGAATTTTATCAGCATACTCCACGACTTCCAATAATTATTTTTATCAAAACAGTAAATCATTAATAAAATATTAATATTTTGAAATCGGAAATACTTTCAGATGGTAAGACCATAAGTGACTATATTTAGGAGAAGATGATCTTTTTCAACAATGACACGAGGATGGGCATGGGATATTGACTTTTGACACGAGCATGGGACAAAGAAAAATTATGAGTCCCTGCTCCTGTCCCATGCTCGTGTCATTGTTGAAAAAGATCATCTTCCTTATTTATTACCGAGCTTAAAATTTACCATCTTTATTATTTACTACACACTTGATGACTTCGACATTGCTGATCCTATTAGTATGCAGGACGCGTGTCACATATCAACCTGGTAAATGGCCAAGCTCACCACGAGTCTCTCGTAGCTCAGTTGGTTAGAGCACCCAACCGGTAACTGGGATGCCATGGGTTCGATTCCCGCTAGGGACTCAGAATTTTCCTTTGTCCCATGCTCGTGTCATTGTTGAAAAAGATCATCTTCATTATTTATCACCGAGCTTAAAATTTACCATCTTTATTGTTTACTATATTTAGGAGCATAGAAACTGGTTTGCTAGTTAAAACGACTCTCTGAGAGCACGAGATGAGCAACTGAAATCATGAGATTTGAAACACCTTGAAACCGTTTTGACGGCTAATAGTATCTCCGTTTTTGAAATTAAATAGTAAAATATGCCCTTTTTTGACGGTTAGAGTTTTCGACGTTTGGCGGCTGACGGTTACCACATTGAGAACATCATTGCCAACGAGGCAGCTGAGCCAAGAGGCGACGCTGACCGAGGCGGCAGAATCATAGTCCCCCGCGTATAGCAGAAAAAATCTCAACTTCTGCGTAAGGGACTTTTTTTTTACCATATTTGGGTGTAAGTAAAACCCCATATTTGGGCAGTGAAGTCACACCCATATTTGGGCAGTGACGTCACGTTGCTTATTCCTCGTGCTTGGTCCGAACATCAGGCTGCTTTTCTCGTGCTTCGTCCGTGTCTGAGAGTTGCTAGAATTTGCTCCTCGCGCGTGGTTCGAGCCGTTATATGCTAGAATTCTCTCCTCGTCGTTCTAGCTGTTGTGTACATGAATTTGCTCCTCGTCATTCAAGCTGTCGTGTGCAAGAATTTGCTCTTCGCAGTTCAAGCGGTTGTGTGCAAGAATTTGCTCCTCAACCGTGGTTCTAGCTGTTGTGTGGTGGAATTTGCTCCTCTTGGTTAGAGCCGTTGTGTGCTGGAATTTGCTCCTCGTCGTTCGAGTCGTTGTGCTGCAACTTTCTCCCCGTCGCAGTAGCAGCTGATTAAGGAATAGGGCGATACGCACAAATTTTGGTTACAGCCATCGTGTTCTTCGCTCTTCGATTTATTACCTGAGCTGAACCAGCGTGTTCACTTCTCAATTGCGAACCAGTGCGTTTTTTCGTCGATTGACAAATCCTTGATAGGCTTGAAATCAACGAAAAAGAGAAATTGCTGTACACATCTTATAGCACAAAAATTGTCCTTGAACGCCAGTGTTGCGTTATTTAAAATCACTCACGAAGCAAAAAACAATAACCTTATTCTTTGATCACTGCGTTCAGCACAATTTTACATAACTGCTTAATCGGCGGTGTAAGCTAACAAATAAGTACAGGGCTCCAAAGGTTATTCAATGTTTCATGCAGTGTTGTCATTGCCAGCTGCTTGTCAACATTTAATACGGCGTTGAAACACGTTCCAATCACCACAAGTGATTACTGAAACTTTGTTAAGTGCAAAACTAAAGGACACTTTCACCGTACTATTTTGCCATGTTTTACGTTTACTGTAGAAGTGATCCTAGTGAGTTTTTCGTGATTCGTGAAATTGAAAATTTACTATCGGGACTTCATGACAAGACCCTCCCCGGGACGGGGGGGGGAGGGGGGGGGGAGTGGTAATTAATAATATTTTCAATAGGGACATGACCAACCCTTACACGACCTTACACACGGTAGACATTCCTGTATGTTTACTGATATTTCCTTATAAGTGTTCATAGGTTGTTCAAGATATCCTTGACAACTGCTGATAAAGAAAGATGGCTCTACAGCCGTTTCGGGACGAGCAGTTGAACTATTTCAAGTTTGCTTCCATTGTGCTGAATGAGTTTACCAAAGCCTTACGTCAAACTTTTAGATCCATGTGGGACAACAACTTTGGACATCTCCCTGGCTTCCAACCCTGGGATGACTCTATTGTAGTGAGAAATATGTTTCTGGCTACAGAGGGCGGTACAACCAAAGTTCCCACAAACCTCTCTTATCATGAATGGGATTGTACCACCTTGTTAAAGGCCACTATCTACGCGCGGTCCTTCGCTTTGCCCGACAGCAAAGGTCATCATAGGACACTCAGTGATTTGTACGTGAAGCCCCATAGATTACCTGTTGGAAGTTTCCATGTATCTGTGGTGAGCCCAGGTGGAGACAAAGCCGAAACATTTGCACTTGCGATTGATCAACTTCGACTGTTAAGAAATTCGTTTTGCCACTCATCCTGTTCTGAGATTGACAAACCGACATTTGACCAATACGTGCAATACGCTAAAGATGCATTCAAAGCTCTTGGAGTCAAGACGGACTCTATTGATGTCATTGGTGGTTTGATTGAGTCGGACTTTCCCACAAAAGAAGTTCGCAAATTGGAGCAAGGAATCAAAGAGGAAACCTTGGCTTATGTCAAGTTCCTCGAGGGCCAGGTGCTCGAGGGCATGGGCTCAGATATCGAAGAGATAAAAGCGCTATCAACTACCATAAAGGGAAAAGTGGAAGGCGCTGTAAGTAAAGAAGAAATCGCCATGACGTTGGAGCAAAAGATCAATGATTTGAAACTAGCGCTAGCTAAAGACAAGCCAGGTAACCAACTAGTTTTACTATACTATACATATATTGTTGTAATTTCTGAACTGAATAATACGTTATTTGCCAATCTTGTCGCCAGGACCGTTTTTCTTTAGGTCAGCACCAAGAACGTAAACTCTGGCCAAGTCCGATTCGAAAGTCCCCATACACCGAAATCTCGTTCCCAGAGCCTTCCTCATCCTCTCCTTGACCAGCGATCGGGAAACGCAACGTCGTTATTCTTGGTGCTGATCAAAATGATCGGGGCCTCTAGGGACGAGACTTTCGGTCGTGCTGCGCAGACTCAAGAGTTATTCCGCTCAAAGCTGAATGGCTGGAAATCGATAATGAGCACTCTGGGTATGACCAAAAGAATCTGAGTCCGCGTTTTGGTGCCGACCAAACGAAAACCGATCTCGGGGACGAGATTTTTTTTTGCAAAACAGAATTTGTGTCCATACTGATATGAGACATTTGGAAATTAAACTTAACGCTACAAGAGTTTTTTAAAAATATTTTTTGTAATGAAATATAATTTCCACGATTTTATTGGATTTTGTCTTTTGAAAGATATGAAACCCTCACTACCAAGAACATGTCTTCCTCCAATGGTTCCACACTTCACCGGCCGCCAAAGAGAATGCGATGAAATCACTGGTCACGTGACTTCCGACTCTACCCGAATCGTGTCGATCTGGGGCTCACCAGGTTTTGGAAAAACGTCTGTTGCAACTGCAGTATCACATCGTCTTCACTCTCAGGGATTGCCCGTCTACTTCATCTCCTTACGAGGAGTTCAGTCTCAAGCCGATCTGGTATCAAAGCTTCTTAGCTTTTTCAGACACCCTGAGACAAATGATCGACCATCTCAGCGTCTTTCGCTTGATGATGAGCTCTACCAACTTTTGAGCGAAATTTCTGATCCCTTTGTGCTGATTCTTGATAATGCCGATGAATTATTCGGAAGTGGAGTGCCGAAAGAGAAGGAGTATTTCACACATTTCCTTGAAGAAATTCTCAGAAGAACCAAAAAATTGATATTCGTTATAACCACAAGAGAATCATTTGAATTTCTGAATGTGCAACTCCAAAGCCACCAGGCAGTTAGAATACGGCCATTAGATGAGTCCTCTTCTCAAACCCTTGTTAATGAACTACTCCCAAATGCGACGCCTTCCAGCTGCATACGAATAACACAAATTTGTGGGCATGTACCTTTGGCCATGAAGTTATTGTGTTCCTCCATTTATGAAGATGATGTTCAACCGAGTCAAGTTCTAACTGACTTTATGGTGTCTTTAGAAAGTAATAATATTGTCGAGATGTTAGACAATCCAGACTATCCCAGCAATCTGAGATTGAAACTCCTGTTTGACTCTTCTTTTCAGAAACTCTCTCCTAAAGAAAAAGAAGCTCTTGTGTCCTTGAGTGTTCTTCCAGAGAGTTTTGATCTAGCAGTTGCTGCAGCTGTTCTGGGTATATCACAAACTCTTGTGGCAAAGAAGATATTGCAAAGCCTTCGGAGGAAATCTCTTCTCGACTCAAGTTCCAAGTCTGGGTCATTCGTTATGCATCAGCTGCTTCTATCGTTTGCAAGTCAAAGGGGGGAACACGAAATGAAAGAAACAGTTCTTGACGCAAAATCTCGCTTGTGTGCATTTTACATCTCCCGATTCGAGAAGCTAATTGAGCAGTTCTTAACAGGAAATTCAATGTCGGCGTTTATTGAATTCTACGAAGATAGGCAGAGGTATCTTGAAAGTCTAACAGAGGGTTGTTTAGATTCCAAGTTATCTGATGCTGTTTTTCGTTCTTTGATAAAAGCAGAACTGTTTCTGGACAGCCTATTTTGGTGCGAGGGAGAAAACATTGACAAAATGTACGATTCAGCAATTGCAGCAGCCAAGAAAAATGGGCAAAATGTGTTCTACGGACAGTTACTTGTTTCCTTGGGTTTAACTGAAGTAACTTGGGGTGCTGAAGGAAGAACGATGCAGCTGCTCTCTGAAGCGAAAAACACCCTTGACAACGAAGCGTCCTGTTCTTCAGTGTCGGTTGGCGATAAAGGGAAACACTTGTGTTATAGTGGCATCTATCTACTAGTTACTGGCAAAACAGAGGAAGGAGTTCAATGCTTAGAAGAAGCTTTTTCCTTGATGAATGGCACACCCGAACATAGGATACTTAGAATTATTGCGTTTCAGAATCTTGTTACGTATTATCGCTTCAAAAATGACTCGTCAAGAATGTCACTGTTCTACAGCAAGGCGGTCCAGGAGTGCAGAAGAGTAGGAGACGCACAACTACTTATAATTCCTGCAAAAGAAAACGTAGGAAAGGAAATTGAACAAGAAGAAACGATCCGAAGAAACCCCGACAACTTACTGAATCCTCCACTAGCTTTAGAAATTATTTGTCTTATAAGCGAAGCAACGAAACATTTCGCTGAAACTGACACCAAGCAATCTGTAGGCAACGCTGTGCTAAATATTGTAAGAGAAATAGAAAATCCGCTCCTTCAAAGCTCTCTCGGTTTATTTAATTTCCAGCACAATGTCAATATAATAGTACAGAATGTGTTAACCAAACTTGAAGAGGCAGCAAATTTGTCGTCAGCAAGAATCAGCTACCATGAAAAGGCAATCGAACAATGCAAATGTGGCCAAGAGAATTTCCCAAATCGCGAGGAAAACTCACCGATCAGTCCTGCACTGCACCAAGAAGCTCTAGCAAAGAGTTATTCCGACCACGCTTACATTCAATGGCAGATGAATAACTATTCGGAAGCCCTTAAGGCTGATCAACATGCACTTGACATCAGACTTAAAATGTTTGGACAAGAACATTCAAAAACAGCTGACAGTTACTATTTACTCGGGGTTACACAACATGCACAAGGCGACTTTGCCTCAGCTATTCAGTCTAAACAGCTTGCATTTGACATCAGGCGTAAACTGTTTGGAGAAGAACACTCAAGTACAGCTGACAGTTACCATTCACTCGGGGACACACAACATGCACAAGGTGACTTTGCCTCAGCTATTCAGTCTAAACAGCTTGCATTTGACATCAGGCGTAAACTGTTTGGAGAAGAACACTCAAGCACAGCTGACAGTTACCATTCACTCGGGGACACACAACATGCACAAGGTGACTTTGCCTCAGCTCTTAAGTCTAAACAGCGTGCACTTAACATCAGGCGTAAACTACTTGGAGAAGAACACTCAAGCACAGCTGACAGTTACTTTTCACTCGGGGTCACACAACACGAACAAGGTGACTTTGCCTCAGCTATTCAGTCTACACAGCGTGCGCTTGACATCAGGCGTAAGCTGTTTGGAGAAGAACACTCAAGCACATCTGACAGTTACCATTCACTCGGGATCACACAACATACACAAGACTACTTTGCTTCAGCTATTCAGTCTAAACAGCGTGCGCTTGACATCAGAAGGAAACTGTTTGGAGAAGAACACTCAAGCACAGCTGACAGTTACGATTCACTGGGGATCACACAACATGCACAAGACGACTTTGCCTCAGCTATTCAGTCTAAACAGCGTGCGCTTGACATCAGAAGGAAACTGTTTGGAGAAGGACACTCAAGCACAGCTGACAGTTACTTTTCACTCGGGGTCACACAACACGAACAAGGCGACTTTGCTTCAGCTATTCAGTCTACACAGCGTGCGCTTGACATCAGGCGTAAACTATTTGGAGAAGAACACTCAAGCACAACTGAAAGCTACCATTCACTCGGGATCACACATCATGCACAAGACGACTTTGCTTCAGCTATTCAGTCTAAACAGCGTGCGCTTGACATCAGAAGGAAACTGTTTGGAGTAGAGCACGTAAGCACAGCTGACAGTTACTATTCCCTCGGGGTCACACAACACGAACAAGGCGACTTTGCTTCAGCTATTCAGTCTAAACGGCTTGCGCTTGACATCAGGCAAAAACTGTTTGGAGAAGAACACTCAAGCACAGCTGACAGTTACCATTCACTCGGGATCACACAACATGCACAAGACTACTTTGCTTCAGCTATTCAGTCTAAACAGCGTGCGCTTGACATCAGGCGTAAACTGTTTGGAGAAGAACACTCAAGCACAGCTGACAGTTACGATTCACTGGGGATCACACAACATGCACAAGGCGACTTTACCTCAGCTATTCAGTCTAAACGGCTTGCGCTTGACATCAGGCAAAAACTGTTTGGAGAAGAACACTCAAGCACAGCTGACAGTTACTTTTCACTCGGGGTCACACAACACGAACAAGGCGACTTTGCCTCAGCTATTCAGTCTAAACAGCGTGCTCTTGACATCAGAAGGAAACTGTTTGGAGAAGAGCACGTAAGCACAGCTGTCAGTTACTATTCCCTCGGGGTCACACAACACGAACATGGCAACTTTGCTTCAGCTATTCAGTCTAAACGGCTTGCGCTTGACATCAGGCAAAAACTGTTTGGAGAAGAACACTCAAGCACAGCTGACAGTTACCAATCACTCGGGATCACACAACATGCACAAGGGGACTTAAGCTCAGCTACTCAGTCAATCCTCAACGCAGACGTTCAGTCAACAGCGTGTTGAAAGCCGAGTAGCGTTAAAATATAGAATGTTAAAATTTAGAATGAAGCAGATATAATTTTCTGAAATCGCGAAAACATCACAAGCGCTTCATAAACCTGTAACGTAACTCAATGTGAACCTTTCGCTGTAATAATTATACTAAAAAGTATTTTCGTCGTACTGCTAGAAAGTGGACGCAGATTCAGTTCCAATGACATAACAGCGTTCAATAGCATTTTCAACGTTCCACACTTAAAGGTGCAATCAGAATGTAGCAGACAAACGTTCCATCTGTTTTATATCTCCCTAAAAACCAATGGTCTATCGCACTCGTAATTAAAATTGAGCAGCATTTACACAATCATGCGTCGCCTGTGAGTTGTGATTCAGAGCTGCTTGCAAAAGTGGGAGTTTGCTTCAAAATATGCCCAACAATATAATGGTGTTCAACAGAGTATTGAAACATAAATAGTATTTCAAGGTACAATTGTACGACTTAGCATTTTGGAAGCATTTCTGCAACGTCATATTATTTCGACCTTCAGCTGCAGCAAAATTTTACATGTTCTTACATAAAAAAAGAGCGTACAATCTACAATCTATGTACCAGACAAACCAAAGTTGAAAACATTGTATTGTATCTCACACATGTACCCTTTGGGTACCTAGGTTTGACTATGTTTTCGACTTATATGCAGCTATTGTTACCAAAAATGGAAACTATATAAATATTACTTACCGCAAGATAAGGATTAAGCTAAGTTTGATTCATTGCGAGAATTTGAACGTTTTTTTTTTCTTTTTGTATATTTGTTTGCACCTTTTTCCATCCACGTATTTTACTGAATAGACCTTTTTCATTATTTCTTGGTTCATGCAAATTGCTCTCCAAGCTTTGTTAGTATGTGCAAAGAACCTGAATTTGAACCTGGAACGAGGCTTGGTGGGCAACAGATTAACAAATAGGTAAAGATAGTCACTGGAACATTCTCATCCCGTAAGAAGGTCTTTTAAAAGTGAAGTTTCGTTAGCGTCTTCAGCTTCGAGTAGTTTGGCCAGCAGCTATTTGTTAGATTACGGACAGTCCCTCCCCGCTCTCTTTCAGTTTTTCCTAGTTCGTCCAAAAGAAATAAATGAGTGATTTCCCACGGCTATTTTTCTACTCGCGTTTTTTCGCTTCATGCCACTTTCAATGGACCAAAAAAGGAAGACTACTCGTAGTGTACTATTTATTCAATGTTGTGTGAAACAGAAGTCACAGAATACAACAATAAGCTTTATTTACATGACCATGACTACATTTGGTACTGCAAAAGCATAAAAAGGAAAAACGTAACTACATTTATATAAACGAGAATTATAGTAATCGTAATTATGTAACAATGAAAAAGCAATTACCTTACATCAGTTTGATTTGGTAAAAGAGTGTTACGTAAATCTAAGCAAGTTAAAATAAATTTTGTTAATTGAACATTGACAAGATAATTTGCAGAATTCATTAATTCTGTGCTGCCTTGTGTAGGAGGCAATTTTTTGATATCCAGAAGGTGATACAGTAAAAACCCACGTGTAAGAACCTAGGGATTTAAGAACCTTCTGGCAGAAATTTGCTTTTTTAAATATCCCAAAATATAAGAAACTGTTTAGCCAAACAAATTCCAACAGGTTCTGATATGTGGGGTTTAACTATTTAGTTGATATATCTTTTTTACCAAAAACCAAAAAGGTGATCGAGAGTTTAGAAAATTGAATTGTTGTTGGACTTTTGGCAACATGGGTACAATAATAATGAAGAACAGACCAGATTTTATACTATTTTCTGATAATCAATAACAATGTCTACTCTTTAGAAATTAAGAAACTAATTAAGAACCTACTTAGCCTAAACTGTCGATAAGTACCCCATAATACAAGAACCTGTTTTTCCAAACTCTAAAAAAGTAGGTTCTTACACGCGGGTTTTTACTGTATTCTATTTCATGTAAATTCGTGTCTCAAAATTGAGTATTTGGTGCAGTGAAGACGTAACTGCATTTTATCTTCAATTTGATCAGTTCCACAAGTAGGACATAGTCTATTAACCCTTGGGATTTGATCATATCTAGCCTACGTAGCAGGCGCATAAAGGCGGAGGGGGGTGGGAAATCGGGTGGAAAAAATGGCGGGCGGAGAAGGATCCCCCCTCCCCCTCTATGCGCCCGCTACGCAGACTTTCACTAATTCTTTCCTGTTGTTTAACGTCCTTGTAAGGTGTAAATAATGAGGTGTATATTCGTTCTTAAAAGAGTTATAGAATTCTATTTTCTTAGAGTATTGAATAGTATATTGCCAATGTAAAATATACTTTTGTTGTATTAGGGACGGACCATTATTTTTCTGGAGGGGGGGGGGGGGGGGGGATGAAAAATATTGAAAAAAAATTGTTTACAGGGCCTAAAAAGACAAAATAAATTGTTTGCAAACATCATATGTATTAAAAAAATAGTTTGCATAGAAGTCAGAGAATCTTTTTTTTTATTTTTTTTTTATTTTTTAACGAAGACTAGCGAGCAGCACAAGGAAAGACTTCTTGTCGTTGTAAGCTTCTAAAATATGCTGTAAACGGACGTTACAAAAATATGGCCCCCAAAATATAACAACATGCAATAACATGATGTATTATAAGGCGTTTTTTGTAACGTTCGTTTACAGCATATTTTAGTTATTATTCACTTCCATGGGAAGTTGTAGCTAGGCACGCGAATGTGCTATATATGCTGTTCTTTGCTAGTTGTATTCATTCCCTGAAGAAGTCTCAGTTAGAGACGAAACGCGTCGGAAATAAACGACAAGCCTACAACCACAAGAAGTCTTTCCTTGTGCTGCTCACTAGTCTTCGTTAAAAAATTAAAAAAAAATTACTGCCGCCAATCTTCGTAGTGTACGTCTCAAAAACGAAAAAGATGAGTTCAGAGGTGTTTATTGGTCGCCACCATAAAATATTGAATTAAATAATGATTGATGGCAGCAAAAGCGAACCTTTTTTTTGTGTCAGATCGTGGTTAAAAAAGATCGAAAAAAAAATTGTTTGCAGGAAGGTGTTGTTAGAAAAAAATTGTTTGCAGAGGTGCATAGATAAAAAAAAAGTTTGCAGAGAGAGATTTTTCATCCCCCCCCCCCCCCCCCCCAGAAAAATAATGGTCCGTCCCTTAGACTTACATAGAGTTCGATCTTAGCATCCGGTTAAGAAAGTAGTGGCAAAATCAGGTAGATTATAAAATTCAGACATCCTCATAATATTAGAGTACAAACTACAGTTGCCGGTGTGATGGAGATCTGATGACATGAAAAAGATTTGTTGAACAATAAAATCATTTTCCTTTCTTTGAAGATATTAGATGTAATTAATCGGTTTCTTGTCTGAGTCGTTTATTCGATTCCAATTATATTTTTTGTATTGTGGATGGTGCTCGACCGTTTATATTCATGACAACGTTAAGTTGGAGTACTTCAAAATGGGGCCTTTTGTAAGCTGTGCAGTCACTGTAATTTGGCTAACTAACACTAGGTTCTTCTGCGTAGACGTCCTTCTAATGATCAACTTTCGATTAGCAGTTTGCCTTCAACACGTAATGTATTTTATGACGTTTTTGTTCACTACAAAAGGGCGATTACCAAGCTAAGGTGTTTGTTTTAAAGTTTTCCTCTGTAACTAGAATACCATTCTTGTACCCAGGGTCTCTCGATCGGGAAACGAGCGACCCTGGAAAGTTCCGATTGGAAGTCCGAAAATATCAGACTTCCGGTTGAATTGCGCATGCCTAGCTTAAAAAATGCGGCTTAACGAACTTCTTGGTGTTTTACTTCCGGCCTTTTCTACTGATTTTATAACCAATCAAAATTGATCCTGCAACTGAACTTTCGAGAGCCCCGCGTTTCGTCAAGCTTGCGCAGTAAGGTACGAAGAATCGAGGTACGAACATGCATAGAACATGAACTTCTGTAAATCGAATCGGCCAGGAATTAATGAATAAATCAACAAGAACGAAAAGATCGAGGAAACTGTGTTGTTCCATCTCTACCATCTCATAATGATACAACACGCTCATGGAATAATTGTTAAATATAATACTATGAGGTGATAAATGAAGAAAGATGGTAGATTTTAAGCTCGGTAGTGAACTATGTCACGAGCGTGGGACAAAGAAAAAATCTGAGTCCCCAATGGAAATCCAACCCATGACCTCCCAAACACCGGCAGGGGCGTAGCCAGCTTTTTGAAGCTAAGGGTCGTAGGCCTGGCCGTGTGCCATAGGAACCGCTTCTAAGGTTGTCCTGGGGTATGCTCACCCGGAGAAAATAGTCCGGATAAAGACTTTTTCCTTCACTTTTGTGACTTCTTGGTGTGTGTTTCACACATATCGGTCCACGTAAATTTTAACTTTTCATAGTATTTTCACTTATTGCTAACTTAACTTCTACCACACGTACATGTACTTCATCATGCCTTTGCCTATCACTTGACTGGCCTAGAAGACTCCCTCCCGAGTTCTCACTTGCTAGATTAGCCTTGATCTCACTGCAAAAGACTGGTTACCACAGGTGCAGCGAGCATTTTTCTTGGAGCGCGCACAACAGACCTGGATAAAGGAAGGGAGCGCCCATGGCGTGAGTTGCTTGGGGAATATGATTGCTTGTGGGCTCGGGACAGTGTTCATAAATCAAAACATGGTGAATCGTTGAAAATCTAGTTTCTTATTTTGTTCATATGTAGGGTTAATATATATAGGGTTTGAACTTCAGAGCTAAATGGCGTTTTTGATATTCGCAAAGTTTTAATTCATAATACCGCAGAGGCGTAATGCAAAAAATTATTTTACTAGCTATTTCTTTCCCTTCAATTCTGGAGGTATGCGCCAGCATACTTCACTTGTCTCATCCACATGTCTATATTTTCATTTGAAAACGCAACTTTTTCTTTGCGGATTTGCCTTTCGTCCACACGTATCCGGTGAAAACATTTTCAAAGGCCATCTTTTCCAGTGTGGAAATTTTTCTAAATGCCGTTTTTTTTGGACAATGAATAAGGATCTTTTAGAAAATGAAATCAAAATATTGCTGATCGCTGAAGCATCTTCTGGGGAAGGATACTGTGGTATTTCAGTTCTTGGAAATTTTGAATTTTCTAACGTTAACGTAGACAGGCATTCGAAAGAAGTCGAGTGACGCCCTCACAAAACAAAGAAAATTAATGGTGCTATTGGCTGTCTTGAAGACTCATTTCACTGGTAAATGCACATGTTCTGTTAGCGGTGTTAGCGTTTCCACATTGTTTTGGCGTCTTCGCGTAGGCGGGCGAAAACTATGGAAAACGCTACATGTGAATTGGTTTTAAAGCATGAAATGGAGAAAAAATTGCCATCAAACAACAACGAATACATGCGGACAAGGCCCATAAATGCTAAGCCATTAGAAGTTTCTAATAAAATATTATAATTATTAGGTATTTAATCTTGTAAGTGCTTCAGCCTGAGTGACATTTAAAAATACAAGGTTGAAAAAATTGTAGGTCTCAGCATATAGGCTAGATGCACCCCTTACCGGGCAGGCGCTCTATTCACTGAGCTACGAGAACTCATGGCATAATGAGCAAGGTCATTTACTAGGTTCATATGGGACACACGTCCTGCATACTGCTAGGATTTGCATACTTGGGATTCACTAGTATTGCCTTCTGGGATTTAATTTTGAGACGGGAGACTCCCATATGTAGGATAGATTGGTATGTGGAAGGGACGGCTTTCAAGCAGTGAAGCCGTTTTGGTTCGGGTTTAGAAATTTGAGAGTTTTGTGCCAGACTTGGATAACATTTACCGGGAAACTGATTAGTGAAATGAAGAATGCAGTGTAGCTTTACGAAATGAAGTTTGGAAGATTTTGACAAACGCTAGGAATATTTGGTGTCAAGTCTGGAATACGGTTGCAAAATTCAGTTGAACACACTAGTGGTAGAAGCAGAGTCCCAGCTGCACACCCCACTCAAACGCTAATAGAGTACTGTGCCTGGCCAATTTATCTCCTGTAAGTACTTCCCGAGTGAACCACTATAAACCACTCGTATTTTTCGCGTCATTTTACATACTGACTACTCTTTCCATCTTGCTTTTTTTAAGGAAGAAATGCACAGTTTTAATACATTCTAAAGCTTGCGAGAAAAACAATTGCAAAACTGGATCTGAGATTAGTTAAAGTTTGAGGATTCTAGTTTTCATTAGGCAAGAGCTAGTAGGCTGTAAGGGAAGTACGCGCTTGGGAAATGCGTGTGATCCTTCCACGCGCGTCACTGGAACTCCCGGCTGAGCTACATACGCGGGGTAAGTTTAACGATTGCACGTCTGTAAGTCTTAAAAACTAACATGATGCCTGAATCGAAGGTGTCACGCATCATTTAGTTCCATCGTCCGTCGACCGTTTATAAAAACGTACGCGCACGCATAATCAAACTTTGTATGATATTCCGTTTACGTGTTAGTGTTGAGGTTTGTCCTTTGTTTGTCTTCCATTTTATCGGCCATCGTATCAACAGTTTTCGTCGGGAGCTGAACAAAAGGTATTGTGAGACGTACAGTTTATGTCTTTGAAAACAATAAGCAGAACAAGTCATTTTTTTTGTTTCTTTCAAGTTTAAGAGATTCCACTGAGTCAATCGGCTGATCAATCAATATCGACTGTTAGTACAATTTGTTTTTGATGCTTGTGTTGTTATCAGTTAGTCTCCTTCGCACCCTTCTTTCATAGTTGCTGTATTTTACCGAGTTCATTGCAGGTGCTGTATTTGATTACTTTGTTCAAGTTTAGTAAAATTAACCTGAAAACGACTAAGAGCTCAATCAACACACCGCCAGATTTTTTTATGATCGTTATGCGGATATAGGGAGGGCTAACAATATCCAAGGTTATTTCTATTTCACTATTGTGGCTCAGATTTTAGACAAGCAGAACTAAATTCACAAAGCTAGCAAACGAAAATGAGGGCAAATCGAGTTCAGCGAGGTAAAAAGGAAAGCTCAAGACTTCATTTTATTGAACGGGTAGTTAGTGATTTTCGGTTAACGAAGCATTTTCAGTTTCACATAATTAAAATGCGTGTTTTCGAATTAAGGGTGCTGATTTGTATAGAATTTGGCTGGATAAATCGTGCATATGAAAAGTTGGTCTGTGTTGTTAATTTTATGGCCTTGCTCAGTGGTTGAATAGAGCTACAAACATTATTCTGAATAAGCAATTTACACTATGTTTGGGCCCGACGTCATCTTTGTATTGCACTTTCAGCTTGCAACCACTTGAAACGCTTACGTTCAGTTCCCTCTGTTTGGTCATTTTTACAATCACACCTCAACGAAAAATGCTCCGACATAGAGTGCAAACCGTTAAAAAGTTAAGGTTTGATACGCTGAGTCCGCGACAATGGACAAGCCACGAGATACGTGATAATTCAAGCGTAAAATAGAAAATATTCTGTCATTGCTTGTGACGCTATTCGCACTGCATAAATTATCGACATTGCATATAAGTACCAAAGATTATGAATAAATTGACATTGTTCAAGTGCAACGGCTCCCGGAACATGCCTGTGCCTTTCGTTGAACTTTTCGTGGGAAACTGCAACACAATCTTCAGACGACTGTAGAGCAGGGGGCTTCAGATTGATTGTAACTACACATGTGTATTTCACTGCTTTTCCTGGTTTAATGGTAGATGTGTGCGAGTTTTCTCCCGACAGTGTTGAATTTTATGGATTGAATTGCTCGACGAGAACGTTCACGCGAAGACCTTAAATGCGGGTAACATCGGCTCCAAGGGAAAAGGTGGTACGCTTTATAGTTCTGGACACGAACTTCCAGGAAAGTGCTTTTTGGCAATGCCTTTGTGGAGCAGTTTAGCTGCCTCAAATTATCAATTTATGGAACGTCTAGTGTGTTTGACGTGTAGGCGTTGTTCCGAAAGAGACGAAAGAGGGTGTTTCTTTAACTCAATTTCCCCACGTGGTCGGGCTCTAGGGTAATGCCCACCGTTGAGCTCCATATTTACTTAGCGTCATGATTCTTTCGGCAAGGGACCGTAAGATGATCGCTGAGTGTTTATTATTTGGATTGTTTGGAGCTCGGGATGTATGATTGTTAGTTCTCTTGGTGACATGATTCTTTCGGCAAGGGACCGTAAGATGATCGCTATGAGTGTTTACTGTATGATTGTTTTGAGCTCAGGATTTATGATTGTTCTCTTGGTGATATGATTCTTTCGGCAAGGGACCGTAAGATGATCGCTAATGAGTGTTTACGGTATGGTTGTTTTGAGCTCAGGATTTATGATTGTTCTCTTGGTGATATGATTCTTTCGGCAAGGGACCGTAAGATGATCGCTAATGAGTGTTCATTGTTATGATTGTTTTGAGCTCAGGATTTATGATTGTTCTCTTGGTGATATGATTCTTTCGGCAAGGGACCGTAAGATGATCGCTAATGAGTGTTCATTGTTATGATTGTTTTGAGCTCAGGATTTATGATTGTTCTCTTGGTGACATGATTCTTTCGGCAAGGGACCGTAAGATGATCGCTAATGAGTGTTTACGGTATGGTTGTTTTGAGCTCAGGATTTATGATTGTTCTCTTGGTGATATGATTCTTTCGGCAAGGGACCGTAAGATGATCGCTAATGAGTGTTCATTGTTATGATTGTTTTGAGCTCAGGATTTATGATTGTTCTCTTGGTGACATGATTCTTTCGGCGAGGGACCGTAAGATGATCGCTAATGAGTGTTCATTGTTATGATTGTTTTGAGCTCAGGATTTATGATTGTTCTCGTGGTGATATGATTCTTTCGGCAAGGGACCGTAAGATGATCGCTAATGAGTGTTCATTGTTATGATTGTTTGGAGCTCAGGATTTATGATTGTTCTCTTGGTGACATGATTCTTTCGGCAAGGGACCGTAAGATGATCGCTAATGAGTGTTCATTGTTATGATTGTTTGGAGCTCAGGATTTATGATTGTTCTCTTGGTGACATGATTCTTTCGGCAAGGGACCGTAAGATGATCGCTAATGAGTGGCTATTGTCATGATTGTTTGGAGCTCAGAATTAAGATTGATTGTTGAATGCTTACAATTATTTTGGCTTCGAGACCATGGAACTACCTTAATTTGATGAACTGCCAACGATAGGAAGAAGACTACTTCTACTGACGTAGGAAACCCTTCAATGAAGTTTCATGGTTGTTCTTTGCACAGTTACGCGAGTACCTTTTGCCTCTGTTGAGAGACAAAGATTAAAAGAAGAGCTTTGATATTGCATTGTGGCAAAGGTCAAGAACGATGACCTCTGGGTGTGACTCCCCCGATCTAGTAAGGCAAGAAAACATTCGAGGAACTGGCCGAATGTTTGAAATATTCTTTCAGTGGCGTTAGTTGAAGAATAGATGTTTTTACCATACTGATGGTTTATTCTTGAATGCTGTTTTTCTACAACCCTTTTTTTTTCTCCACCCTTGGGTCTGCAGTAAGTGACAATTGTGAAAACGGGGTATCTTGTTCCAACCCTCCTAGTCATTCTGGGTCGCAATTGTCACCTCCTGCTGGCCTTTGGGTTTTCCCCTCGTGATACACGACTGTTGCTATTGTTTTAATTCAAAGCTTCACCCATGCTAGACCTCCTCCATTTTCACCTCATTGTGTCCGTTGGGGTTCACTGGAGGGGAAACCCTTCTAAGGCCAGTATGGGGGTGACAATGATGTCGAAGTATGGAGTCAGATCACTTTGTTGAGGAACTAGCCAACTACGCGGAGCGATGGAAACAGATTATGGTCGATCTTTCGAGCGAAGAGGCCTTCAACGTTTTAACAAGGAGCATAGAGTGATGAAACTTGGCTGACCAGCTAGGAAGATGCTGATTGGTGGCATCTTTTAAATTAGTATTGGATACAGTTCACAGACTTTTGAGTCTTTTGGCGTAAGGCGTCTAACAACCAACTTGTGGCGTAATTTTAAATTACTCTGAAAGCGGTTTGCTAATGAATAAATGCTTGTAAATCTATCATTGTGTGTTGTGGCAGAACCGGGAGATGGTCGAATGTCCACTAACAGCTGTTCGCAAGGCTTGATAACGGCAGTATGCTGTGCAACTAGACACCTAAAGTGAGGCCTGGGTTTGAGGTTTGGGAGTAAGGTTTGGGGGTGTAACGTAAAGGATTAATTGGCCTCGGTGGGTGTCCGTCAATGGTCTCTTTGTTTGGACATGAGTTTTGGGAGTGAAAGAGCCCATTGACGTTTGGGATTGACAAAGTGCAACCATGATGATGTTTGAGGCAGTGTAGGCACTTTGTTGTGTGTTGTGTGACTTGCCTTCCAAAGGAGACCATCAATGGTCTCTTTGGGTGGATTTGAGTATTGGGGGATTAAGAGCCCATTGATGGTTCCTTGTTCAGTGAAGCATAGATGATTATAGACGTGGTCCGAATTTTATCCCCAATCTTATCCACACTCAATGCGATGCGATAATTGTTGCAGTGCAGAATAGTATACTATTCGCACTGCATAAATTATCGACATTGCATATAAGTACCATAGATTATGAATAAATTGACATTGTTCAAGTGCAACGGCGAAAGGAATATACCAAGTGCAATAAGTAATGAGCTAGTTGCTTTAGAATGTTTTTGGGAGTCTGTTGTGGGTATTCATTCCCCTTGAGGATGTTATGGCTGGTACAACCTTACCCACCCACCCACCCATAATGTACAGCTTGCGCTGTGACTCTTGTCGTATCGCCGAATTTTATCCCCAATCTAATCCACACTCAATGCGATGCGATAATTGTTGCAGTGCAGAATAGTATACTGTTTATCACATTCTCCAAGAAAGACCTAACTTTGTTGTTTTGGCGACCAGAATTGAAAGTTGCGAAAGTGGTCTGGGACCAACATACAGTGCAAAAAAAAGTTACCGGGATGCAAACCGTTAAAAAGTTAAGGTTTGATTCGCCGAGTCCGCGAGAATGGACAAGCCAAGAGATACATGATAATTCAAGCGTAAAATGGAAATTTTCAGAGCAATAATGTCAGTCATTCCTTGTGACGCTTTTTCGCATTCTCCAAGAAAGACATTACTTTGCAGTTTTGCGACCAGAAAGTTACGAAAGTGGTCTGCGGAACCGATTGAAGACGCACCAAAAGTTTCCCATTTTTATTTTACGCTCAGCCAACAGCACGATTATGTCAGGTTTTCAGCAGTTCAGTGCAGTTTTTCGGATTTCATTTCGTCTAATACCAATCACTTGCTATAAAATAGTGTGAAATGCCGTTGATAAGCCCTGGGATTATACAACTTCCTACGAGTCTCGGTTGGGCTTTAGTTTTGAAAGTTTTGATTTGTCGAGTCTCGTCGCAAACCCATTATTGTAATTACTTATAACTATCGTAAGTACAATGTTCCGGGGGAGCGCTTTCAGGGAATTTGTCTGTATATAACGATAATTTCGATTTCCCTTTCAAATTCTAGTCTTTTCCTATACACGCATTATGAATTGCTTTGTGTCAGATGTATGAGGGTCTCAGTGGCGGCAGCAGGGGGGGGGGGGGGGGGGGGTGTTGCTTTGACGGTTGACGAGTAAATTTCAGGGCTTTTGACGGTTATCAAAAGGAAATTTCTTTCAGATAATATTGACTTTTGTGTTTTTTAATATTTACTTTTTGTGTTCTGGAGGTAGTTTTGGTCTTTCAGTAATGAAATCAAGTGAATTTTATCAGCATACTCCACGACTTCCAATAATTATTTTTATCAAAACAGTAAATCATTAATAAAATATTAATATTTTAAAATCGGAAATACTTTCAGATGGTAAGACCATAAGTGACTATATTTAGGAGAAGATGATCTTTTTCAACAATGACACGAGGATGGGCATGGGATATTGACTTAATTGACACGAGCATGGGACAAAGAAAAATTATGAGTCCCTGCTCCTGTCCCATGCTCGTGTCATTGTTGAAAAAGATCATCTTCCTTATTTATTACCGAGCTTAAAATTTACCATCTTTATTATTTACTACACACTTGATGACTTCGACATTGCTGATCCTATTAGTATGCAGGACGCGTGTCACATATCAACCTGGTAAATGGCCAAGCTCACCACGAGTCTCTCGTAGCTCAGTTGGTTAGAGCGCCAAACCGGTATCTGGGATGCCATGGGTTCGATTCCCGTCGGGGACTCAGAATTTTCCTTTGTCCCATGCTCGTGTCATTGTTGAAAAAGATCATCTTCATTATTTATTACCGAGCTTAAAATTTACCATCTTTATTATTTACTACACACTTGATGACTTCGACATTGCTGATCCTATTAGTATGCAGGATGCGTGTCACATATCAACCTGGTAAATGGCCAAGCTCACCACGAGTCTCTCGTAGTTCAGTTGGTTAGAGCGCCAAACCGGTATCTGGGATGCCATGGGTTCGATTCCCGTCGGGGACTCAGAATTTTCATTTGTCCCATGCTCGTGTCATTGTTGAAAAAGATCATCTTCATTATTTATTACCGAGCTTAAAATTTACCATCTTTATTGTTTACTATATTTAGGAGCATAGAAACTGGTTTGCTAGTTAAAACGACTCTCTGAGAGCACCAGATGAGCAGCTGAAATCATGAGATTTGAAACACCTTGAAACCGTTTTGACGGCTAATAGTATCTCCGTTTTTGAAAGTAAATAGTAAAATATGCCCTTTTTTGACGGTTAGAGTTTTCGACGTTTGGCGGCTGACGGTTACCACATTGAGACCATCATTGCCAACGAGGCAGCCGAGCCAAGAGGCGAGGCTGACCGAGGCGGCAGAATCATAGTCCCCCGCGTATAGCAGAAAACATCTCAACTTCTGCGTAAGGGACTTTTTTACCATATTTGGGTGAAAGTAAAACCCCATATTTGGGCAGTGAAGTCACACCCATATTTGGGCAGTGACGTCACGTTACTTATTCCTCGTGCTTGGTCCGAACGTCAGGCTGCTTTTCTCGTGCTTCGTCCGTGTCTGAGAGTTGCTAGAATTTGCTCCTCGCGCGTGGTTCGAGCCGTTAATAATATTTTCTATAGGGACACGTCCAACCCTTACACGATATTACACAGGGTAGACATTCCTGTATGTTCACTGATATTTCCTTATAACTGTTCATAGGTTGTTGAAGAGATCCTTGAAAACTGCTGATAAAGAAAGATGGCTTTGCAGCCATTTCAGGACGAGCAGTTGAACTATTTCAAGTTTGCTTCCATTGTGCTGAATGAATTTCCCAAAGCCTTACGTCAAACTTTCAGATCCATGTGGGACAGCAACTTTGGACATCTCCCTGGCTTCCAACCCTGGGATGACTCCATTGTCGTGAGAAACATGCTTCTGGCTACAGAGGGCAATGCAACCAAAGTTCCCACAAACCTCTCTTATGATGAATGGGATTGTACCGCCTTGTTCCAGGCCACTATTTACGCGCGGTCCTTCGCTTTGCCCGACAGCAAAGGTCATCACAGGACACTCAGTGATCTGTACGTGAGGCCTCATAAATTACCTCTTGGAAGTTTCCATGCATCTGTGGTGAGCCCGGGTGGAAACAAGGCCGAAACATTTGCACTTGCGATTGATCAACTTCGACTGTTAAGAAATTCGCTTTGCCACTCATCCAGTTCTAAGATTGACAAACCGACATTTGACCAATACGTGCAATACGCTAAAGATGCATTCAAAGCTCTTGGAGTCAAGACAGACCCTATTGATGTCATTGGTGGTTTGACTGAGTCGGACTTTCCCACAAAGGAAGTTCGCAAATTGGAGCAAGGTACCAAAGAGGAAACCTTGGCTTATGTCAAGTTCCTCGAGGGCCAGGTGCTCGAGGGCATGGGTTCAGATATCGAAGAGATAAAAGCGCTATCAACTGCCATAAAGGGAAAAGTGGAAGGCGCTGTAAGTAAAGAAGAAATCGCCATGATGTTGGAGCAAAAGATCAATGATTTGAAACTAGCGCTAGCTCAAGACGTTCCAGGTAACGACCTAATTTTACCTTTATGTAATACAGGAATTAATGCACCGTATTATGCTAGTTTCTGAACTGAATAATACTTTATTTGTCAATCTTTTCCACAGAGCCCACTCTTCTTTTGGTCAGCGTCAAGAACGCGAACGCTGGCCAAGTTCGATTTGAAATTCCGCTTTCACGGCAATCTCGTTCCCCCGAGCCAGCGTCCCCCTTGACAAGCGGTCGGTAAACGCAAAGGCTCAATTCGTAGTGCTGACCAAACGGATCGCGGTGTCTGGGGGCGACACTGCATACACGGACACCCGGTTGTTGTACGCAGTATCAGGATTTATTCGGCCCAAAGCTGATTGGCTGGCAATCGATAATGAGCACTCTGGGCATGCCAAAAAAATCGGAGTCCACGTTTTGGTGCTGACCAAACGAAAAGCGGGCTTTGGGGACGATATTGTCTATTTTCAAAAATAAAACTTGAATGCATACGGATACTTAACGGTACAAAAGTTTTGAAAATGTTTTTGTGACGAAATATAATTTCCACGATTTTGTTGTATTTGTCTTTTGAAAGATACGAAACCATCACTACCAAGAACATGTCTTCCTCCAATGGTTCCGCGCTTCACTGGCCGCCAGAGAGAGTATGATGAGATCACTGGTCACGTGACCTCCGAATCTACCCGAATCGTGTCTATCTGGGGTTCAACAGGTTTTGGAAAAACGTCTGTAGCAACTGCAGTAGGACATCGTCTTCACTCTCAGGGATTGCCCGTCTACTTCCTCTCATTACGAGGAGTTCAGTCTCAAGCCGATCTGGTATCAAAGCTTCTTAGCTTTTTTAGACGACCAGCAACAAATGATCAGCCGTCTCAGCGTCTTTCGCTTGATGATGAGCTCTTCCAACTTTTAAGCGAAATGTCAGATGCCTTTGTGTTGATTCTTGATAATGCTGACGAGTTATTCGAAAGAGGAGCGCCGGAAGTGGAAGAATATTTCACGAATTTCCTTGAAGACATTCTCAGAAGAACCGAAAAAGTGACATTGGTTATAGCCACGAGAGAATCGCTCGAATTTATGAATGTGCATTTTCAAGGTCACCAGGCAGTAAGAATACGGCCATTAGATGAGTCCTCCTCTCAAACCCTTGTTAAAGAATTACTCCCAAATGCCGGTGCTTCTGACTGCATACGAATTGCACAAATTTGCGGGCATGTACCTTTGGCCATGAAGTTACTGTGTTCCTCCATTTCTGAAGATGATGTCCTACCGAGTCAAGTTCTAGATGACTTTATGGTGTCTTTAGAAAGTAATAATATTGTCGAGATTTTAGACAATCCAGACTATCCAAGCCATCTGAGATTGAAACTCCTATTTGACTCCTCTTTTCAGAGACTCTCTGTGCAAGAGAAAGAAGCTCTTGTGTCCTTGAGTGTTCTTCCAGAGAGTTTCGATCTAACAGTTGCTGCAGCTGTTCTGGGTACATCACAAACTCTTGTGGCAAAGAAGATATTGCAAAGCCTTCGGAGGAAATCTCTTCTCGATTCAAGTTCCAAGTCTGGGTCATTCGTTATGCATCAGCTGCTTCTATCGCTTGCAAGTCAAAGGGGAGAACATGAAATGAAAGAAACGGTTCTTGACGCAAAATCTCGCTTGTGTGCATTTTACGTCTCCGGATTCGAGAAGCTAAATGAGCAGTTCTTAACAGGAAATTCAATGTCGGCGTTTATTGAATTCTATGAAGATAGGCAGATGTATTTCGAAAGTCTAATAGAGGGCTGTTTAGATTCCAAGTCATCTGATGCTGTTTTTCGTTCTTTGATAAAAGCAGAACTGTTTCTGGACAGCCTATTTTGGTGCGAGGGCGAAGACATTGACAAACTTTACGATTCAGCAGTTGCAGCAGCCAAGAAAAATGGGAAAAATGTGTTCTACGGACAGTTACTTGTTTCATTGGCTTTAGCTGAAGTTACTTGGGGTGCTCGAGGAAGAACGATGCAACTGCTCTGTGAAGCGAAGAAATACCTTGACAACGAAGCGCCCTGTTCTTCAGTGTCAGTTGGTGATAAAGGGAAACACTTGTGTTATAGTGGCATCTATCTACTAGTTACAGGCAAAACAGAGGACGGAGTTCAATGCTTAGAAGAAGCTCTTTCCCTAATGAATGACACCCACGAGCATAGGATACTTAGAATTATTGCGTTTCAGATCCTTGCCACTTATTATCGCTTTAAAAAGAACTCGTCAAGAATGTCACTGTTCTACAGCAAGGCAGTCCAGGAATGCAGAAGAGCGGGAGACACACAACTACTTATAATTCCTGCAAACGGAAACGTAGGAGTTGAGGACATGATCGGAAAGAATCCCGACAACTCACTCAATTCTCCATTAGCATTAGAAATTCTTTGTCTTGTTAACGAAGCAACGAAACACTTAGCTGAACCTGACACGAAGCAATCTGTAACCAAAGCAGTGCTAAATATTGTAAAAGAAATAGAAAACCCGTTCCTCCAAAGCTCACTTGGTTTATTTAATTTCCAGCACAATGTCAATAGAATAGTACAGAATATGTTCAGCAAACTTGAAGAGGCAGCTAATTTGTCGTCGGCAAGAATCAGCTACCATGAAAAGGCAATCCAACAATGCAAATATGGCAAAGACAATTTTTCAAATCGCGACGAAACCTCGGCGACCACGCCTGCACTGCACCAAGAAGCTCTAGCAAAGAGCTATTCGGACCACGCTTACATTCAATGGCAGATGAAAAACTATTCGGAAGCCCTCAAGGCCGAACAACATGCACTTGAAATCAGACTTAAAATATTCGGACATGAACATTCAAAAACAGCTGACAGTTACTATTTACTCGGGGTCACACAAGATGCACAAGGTGACTTTGCTTCAGCTATTCAGTCTACACAGCGTGCGCTTGACATCAGGCGAAAACTGTTTGGAGAAGATCACTCAAGCATAGCTGACAGTTACTGCTCCCTCGGGGTCACAGAACATGCACAAGGCGACTTTACCTCAGCTATTCAGTCTAAACAGCGAGCACTTGACATCACGCGTAAACTGTTTGGAGAAGAACACTCAAGCACAGCTGACAGTTACTGTTCACTCGGGGTCACACAACATGCACAAGGCGACTTTACCTCAGCTATTCGGTCTAAACAGCGTGCACTTGACATTACACGTAAACTGTTTGGAGAAGAACACCCAAGCACAGCTGACAGTTACCATTCACTCGGGGTCACACAACATGCACAAGGCGACTTTGCCTTAGCTATTCAGTCTAAACAGCGTGCCCTTAACATCACGCGTAAACTGTTTGGGGAAGAACACCCAAGCACAGCTGACAGTTACCATTCACTTGCGGACACACAACATGCATTAGGAAACCTCGCCTCAGCTATTCAGTTTACACAGCGTGCACTTGACATCAGGCATAAACTGTTTGGAGAAGAACACTCAAGCACAGCTGACAGTTACTATTCACTCGGGGTCACACAACACGAACAAGGCGACTTTATCTCAGCTATTCAGTCTACACAACGTGCACTTAACATTAGGTTAAAACTTTTTGGAGAAGAACACTCAAGCACAGCTGACAGTTACCATTCACTTGCAGACACAAAAGATGCACAAGGCGAATTTGCTTCAGCTCTTCGCTCTAAACAGCGTGCACTTGACATCAGACGAAAACTTTTTGGAGAAGAACACTCAAGCACAGCTGACAGTTACCATTCACTCGGGGTAACACAACATGCACAAGACGACTTTAAATCAGCTCTGCACTTTACGCAGTGTGCGCTTAACATTAGGCTTAAACTTTTTGGAGAAGAACAGTCAAGCACAGCTGACAGTTACTATTTACTCGGAGTCACACAACACGAACAAGGCGACTTCGCTTCAGCTATTCAGTCTACACAGCGTGCACTTGACATCAGGTGTAAACTCTTTGGAGAAGAACACTCAAGCACAAGTGACAGTTACTATTCACTCGGGATCACACATCACGAACAAGGCGACTTCGCCTCAGCTATTCAGTCAACACAGCGCGCACTTGATATCAGGCTAAAACTTTTTGGAGAAGAACACGCAAGTACAGCTGACAGTTACATTCACTCGGGGTCACACAACATGCACAAGGCGACTTTGCCGTAGCTCTTCAGTCCACACAGCGCGCGCTTGACATCAGGCGAAAATTGTTTGGAGAAGAACACTCAAGCACAGCTGACAGTTACGACTCCCTCGGGGTCACACAACATGCACATTTCGACTTTGCCGCAGCTATTCAGTCTTTCCAGCGTGCGCTTGACATCAGGCGAAAATTGTTTGGAGAAGAACACTCAAGCACAGCTGACAGTTACTATTCACTCGGGGTCACACAACATGCACAAGGCGAATTTGCCTCAGCCATTCAGTCTACACAGCGTGCGCTTGACATCAGGCGTAAACTGCTTGGACAAGAGCGCTCAAGGACAGCCAATAAATACCATTCAATCAGGGTCACTAGGCACTAGGCGACTTCGTCTCAGCTATTCAGTCTTAACAGCGTACGCTTGATATTAGAAGGAAACTGTTGGGAGAAGAACACTTAAGCAAACGGGATAGTTACAAATATTCACTTGGGATCACACAACACGAACAAGGCGACTTTACCTGGGCTATTCGGTCTAAACGTTGTGAACTTGACATCAGGCGTTAACTGTTTGGAGATTACTCAAGAACACTCAAGCACACTTGAGTAAACATTCACTCGTTGTCACATACACAACATGCACAAGGGGACTTTACCTCGATCAGCTATCGTTTGCTTTCAACGAAGGAGATTGTTTTCGATCAATTATATCAGTAATCCCGGCAATCAGTAACTTAAGTACGACCCGCGTTAGTTCTACACGTGGTCTCGTTTTATTGCTAGTACGGATTTTGCACAGGAAATGTCTCAAGTTATTCAACCCTCTTTTAAAATACGAACGGCAAAGTCACTTTCCTCTCCAATGTCCTCTCCTAGCGGCTAAAACACACGCAGGGTCTAGATCCGTGCCTAGTCTGAAATGTCATCCGTCCTCTCTTCCTTACCCCCCAGAGGAGGGGCGCGGGCGAGAAGGACGTCTGAATTCCCAGCGTTATAATGCCGTCCCGTGACGTCACTGAGTAATTTATGCAATTTTGCATAATTTGCCAGTTGTGAACCAGGCCAGGAGTCACGGAGGAAGCGTGCTAGTTACGCAAGTGGTTTGTTTTTGTTTTTCTTGTGTGCGTGCCGTCAAGTTCGATCAACCAACTTCTAGAATTGACTTCTAAGGGAGTCCATCGTTTCCCGTGGAAATGGAGATAAGAAAGCTGCCAATCGCTGAGAAAACTCGTATTTGTCTAGATTTGCTTGATTTTGCTTTTGCTTCTCACTTGTTTCTGAAGGACAATATATGTAGTAATATCTGGGGGCAGTAAGTTGAATAGCTCGAGCCATAAGACTGTGGCCTTGAAAATGTAAAGTGTCTAGAGGACTCTAGAGGTCCTGCGTCTCGGGAGGTCTGAACGGTTTCCTGTTTGTAGAGTTTGACACCTCTTGCTCTGCAATTTGCCACATGTTTCGCTGTTGCAGTTTCTTTTGGCTCGTTTCTATTTGCAAGATATGCTTTAAGCTCTCGAAGTGTTCGCTCTGGAAGGACAAGGTCTGAAATATTCCGTGAAAATATTGATTACTTGTATTAAATAATATTTGTACGTGATGCCGCGCAAGATGTATTGATCTTATCACGCGTGACTTATTTATATTTGTCTGGCTTCGCCAGAGACTGCTAATTGTAGCTTTACTTCGAGAAAGCTAAAAGTTGATTTTAGAGAGACATTCTGTGTTGAAAGTGTTATGCATCTTGCATTAATTTGATCGAGCGTTTTGTCTCCTGAGCTCGATGGTTAGGTTTCGCCTCCCCTGTTCGTTATTTACGTTCTCACGCACAAATCTGTTGACATGTTTTGCGTCTGAATAGCGTTGCGCACAAATGACGTCACACATTTTGATCCCCCGGTGTGACTCAGACAAACAAATAGCTCTCCGTAAGATCAATGTATGGGAAAGCGGAGTTAACGAGCAATTCAGAGCCATATTAAGCAATTGTTTTCATAATATTATGGCCAGTCTGGCTCAGAATTCCAGAGAATACCCTAATTATTCCGCTGAGAAGAGCTAAAAGTCCGAAAACGTTGATTTAAATCACAAGGTTTGTCCCCGGGGGGGGTACTCCTTTAATTTTACTACGGGGGTGAGCCGCTGACTCCCTGAGACTCTTGACCTGTTCCAGAGTAAAAATGATGAATTTGCGACCCTGTTCCAGAGAAAAATTGCAAAAAAGGTACCCTGTTCCAGACTCGAAGCAAAGCTACTAATGACACTAATGCATACGTGATCCAGAGTGAAATTGGCATCCAGAGTGAAATCGGAGCGACTTTTAATAGCTAAATGAACATTTATTTAACTCGACTGTTTAATGAATAACTGGTTAATGTACTGGTTAAATAGGTTACAGAAATGCGAGACACGATCGATAACGTACGTGACGTGACCGATCACTCAACGAAAATGGCCTTTTTGGTGGAATAACCACGGGAAACAGCAGATATCACAAAGCAAGCGACGGAGGGGAGCGGAGTTAGCTATACTAGACCGTGGTTAATCAGGATTCTAGGGGAAATTCGACACTATTCCAGAGTCGAACCTGAAAAATATACCCTGTTCCAGAGAGAAAAGGGTGATTTTTATACCCTGTTCCAGAGTCAGAGAAGCAAAAACCATACCCTGTTGAGCGGCACATACCCGTATAGCCCATATATGGGAGTACCCTCCCCGGGGGTTTGTCGGACAGAGCGGATGTCTACACATTTCGGCATTTAAATTGCATGTAGGCGCTGCCAAATTATACTCATACGAAAAAAATTGTACGAGAAATTCAGAACATTCACGCAGTCCTAACAGGTCCATTTGTGCAACACAACAGAGCTGAGCAAGGTTTTGAACTAAGCTGCACTAAGCTAAAATTAAACAAAGAAGCGCTCGTGCTGCCTTGACCCGAGAGGTCAATTTTCACAAGTTGCCGCGGCAAGTATAAGAAACATCGAACCCGGGCATCAATAGCTGCAGTCTATTACAATTATGGGAATGAAAACAGCTTTATTAAAATCAAAGTCCTTCAAACTGCAACGATTTAACTGATTTTATCATTATGAAGGCGTCTGAGTAGCGTAATATTTTCGCACTCTATCTCTATCATTCGCCGCAACAGATGGCCCCTCGCGCTTGTGCCGTCAAATTCGGGAATTTCAGGCAATCGTTGTTCATTCTAGGGCCTGAATGAAGCAAACAGACATGTAGTATTATTCGCAATCCCTTTTTCTGTATTCTTCTAG
Source organism: Meandrina meandrites (assembly GCA_963693305.1). Classification (NCBI taxonomy): domain Eukaryota; kingdom Metazoa; phylum Cnidaria; class Anthozoa; order Scleractinia; family Meandrinidae; genus Meandrina; species Meandrina meandrites. Next base: position 9,917,948 of record OY855909.1, read on the forward strand.
TAAGTCGCTATCCTCCGCTAAAATTTTACGGCATCCTGAGTAACTTTGTAGTGGGACGTCGTTGCCGGATCCTCGAATAACTTATTAATTTTAGATTATTTTCTCGATACCTAGAATCTGTTTTGCACTTACTAAAGCTGCAACACTGTCTGTTATCTACCATTATTCAAGTCTATCAAACGAAAGTCTAAGCCACGAATATGTCCTTTCTCGACTCTTTTTCTTGTCTGGAGTACGTGACCGGCCTCGGGAATGGTATGAATACTTTCTGCCCCGAATTCTCCAACTCTTTTAGCGATTCCGGCCATTTTTCTGGATATCTTGGGTCTGTCTTGCACTCACCCCAACAGCATGGTTTAGTGCCCTCCATTTCTCTTATTTCTAGAACGATAAACCGAAGAATTGACTAAAATTTTCGCCTCTAGGTTCACAACCGCGGCACCGCTCATACATTTGCTTTGTTTTGATCGCAGTGTTTGTCTGACTCTGTGCGGGGGGTGTCATGGGATCTCACGCTGACAAATCTATTTTTAGTAATTGTGCGCGTCGCTATTGAAGTAAACGCGAAGGCCGCTTAACCAATCAGAAACAGTAATCTATTTCACCAACAGCATATAACAATGCCTCTTTAATCTGCACCAATCAAAAGTTACTTACCATTTTCGCAAAAGTCCGTGACGTCACGGGACGGCATTATAACGCTGGGAATTCAGACGTCCTTCTCGCCCGCGCCCCTCCTCTGAGGGGTAAGGAAGAGAGGACGGATGACATTTCAGACTAGATCCGTGCCCTGCGATTTTAGCAAATGTTACAATGTAGTTACGTAATTACATGTCACTTTATTTCTTCAGTCAAAGCATTTCTTTTTTACCTCCCAAAAATATGGAAATCAATGACAATCGATAAATATTGATGACAATCAATGGAAATCTATGGCAATTAAAAAACACATTTTTTGCCATCGATTGGTCATTTTTTGTCATCGATTTCCAATATCAATCGATTAATTTTTATCGATTGATATCTATTGCCATCGATTGTTATCGATTATCGGTTTCATCGATTGATCACGCCGTGGTCAAGAACAGCTGACCCTGTCTGAGACAAAACCCGTTCATTTTTGTGTGGTTTACATGAAGTGTGCAGCCACATTTTGGTACGATCGGATTTATTGATTTATTGATTTATTGATTTATTGATTTATTGATTTATTGATTTATTGATTTATTGATTTATTGATCTAGGGGCAACCGCACAAAAAAGATAGCCGCAAACATTTTTGTGATTTTTTGTATCCACATGTCGTTTACTGATTTTAAAAAAGCCTACAAACGGAAAAAAACAAGAAGTTCATATTCCCGTCCGCATTCAAACCAACGACTGGGCGAATGGCGCATTTTACAAAGAACTCCTTTCGATCAACTGAGCCATCGTAGCTTTGTACTGAAGGGTCTATATGTTTTAAAAATTTAAACATTTCATTTTGAGGTGCTGAGCACATTGCAAACAATTGCTAATTTCTCGGCTGTTATTAAAATAACTTACGCCAAAAATTTAAACGTAGCGTTAATAAATATCATACAGATATACTTTTTCACCAAGTTTTAGGTCAAATTTAATCGCTGACATGATTTATATAATTACCGAGCAATGTATGGACATCGAATGGGCACGTTGCAAAGAATTGCTAATTTATCGGCTTCTACATGATCCACACAAGATGTAGAAATGGAGGTTTAATAAGAGTCATATAAAGATATTTTCTGCCATGTTTTACATCGAAAGGTTTAAAAGTCGAGCTGTAGAGTTAAATCGTTTTAGTAACAGATCATTATAGAGAATGTATGGGCATGCTTATTACAAAAAATGTATGGGCATGTTGCACAGAATTGCAAACTTCTCGGTTCATAAATGATACTCACCAAAAAATTTAGGATTAATAAGAGCCATAGAGAGATACTTGTCTCCAAGTTTAAGGTCAAAAGGTGTACTATTCATGCTGTAGAAGACATAGGGGTGGCGAATGGTCTTTCAAAAATGTTAAGTCTCGGCAAATTTACGCCGAGTCTCGGAATCTCGGCGCTTAAAAATAGCGTCTCGGAATCTCGGATTTCTGGAAACAGGACGGTCTCGGAGTCTCGGATTTTGAAAATTTGGATCTCGGAGTCTCGGATTTTGAAAATTTGGATCTCAAAATCTCGCCAATGGGACTTCAATTTTTTATCCGCAAGCTTATCCGAAACGAGTAATTAAGAAATTTACCCCTGCCGGAATCTGCATTTACAATTGTTATGTAAAATATATACAAATAGGAAACCGTAATTTCCACTTTAAAGAGGAAATCATGTCATGATAATAGTACATGGGTACCCAACGACAATCGTTTGAGAATTGAACTGTTTCTCGTATTTTCTGATCAAGTGCGTCTCGGGCTCGGATATTTGTAGCGCTAAGTCTCGGGCTCGGATTTTACAAACAAATTCAAGTCTCGGGCTCGGATTTTTAAACTCGGATCTCGGAGTCTCGGCAAGGCTCGGATTTTACCATTCGCCACCCCTAAGACATGATTTATATATTTACAGAGCAATGTATGGGCATTGGACAAAGCCGTCGCACAGAATTGCAAATTTCTCGGCTTCTGCATGATCCACACAAAATGCAAAAATGGAAGTTTAATAAGAGTCATATAAAGATATTTTCTACCATGTTTTAGATCGAAAGGTTTAAAAGTCGAGCTGTAGAATTATTTAATCGTTTTAGTTACAGATCCATATAGAGAATTTATGGGCATGCTTATTAGAGAGAATGTATGGGCATTTTGCACAGAATTGCAAATTTCTCGGTTCATAAATGATGTTCACCAAAACTAAAAACGTTTGGTTAATAAGAGTCAGTCTCCAAATTTTAGGTCAAAAGGTGTAATATTCATGCTGTAGAAACTGATTTAACGGCAGACATGATTTACATATTTACAGAGAATATATGGGCACATTGAACAAAAGTGCTTATGTCTTGGCTGTTAATTCTTAAATACATTTGATGTAAGGCTCACTAGACAAATATATTCAAATTTGAGTTCTTTAAAACAGCGCTTTTAGGGTCCATGAGATGCTACACACTGGTTTGGTTAGTATTTGCTTACACTGAGTTTTTCTGTGTATGCGTCCATAGGCCGTTTTACGGATACGGCAGCCATGATGATTTTGCCCCCTTGGCATCCTATAATGCTCATTGAAATGATTTATTCTTTTATTGTGATAATTTTGCAATTTCCATAATAAAAGAAAAAAATATATATTATAGGATGCTCTGGGGGCAAAGTCGATATCTGTAAAATGGCCTATGCATCTGATTATTTTAGTTTCGATTAGCTGTTTTCCTTCATTAAGTTGTGTATTTTATGACGCCTTCAGTATTCACTATAAAAGGGCACATGCAAAGCCCAATGCAAGCCCAGACTGTAACTACAACATAGGGTAAAGGGTGCATGAACTTTTGTAATTCGAATCCAGAAGTTAATAAATTATCCTACAATAAAGAATAAGGTGAATGAAAGTTGTGCTGGTCTTCTGATTTTGCCTATAATCTCCAATTGAAAAAAAAGAATAACATAAAGCGAGATTCTCAGACTTCAATTCCAAACTAATTCAAAATTGTTATCAAATGCACTCAACCGTCCCTCCAGCGGGGAGGGGGGCTACTCAAAATTATTATGATCCGGGAGGCTCCACCTCCGAGCTTTAACCCTTGGCAAGAGAAAATGAGGGGACAGAGAGGGACGCGCCCAGTCAAGGCCTTGGGATATGTCAATTTCACTTAAGTTATTTTTAGACGCTGCCCTGTTTCCCTTGACGTCCGCACACGTCACCCAAGGCATGAGAAATTTGAACAACAAAGGCGGACCGCGTGGAGATACGATTCTGCGATAAAAGCGACTTGTGGAATAGTATTTTTTTTTAAGAGATTATTCGGGAACAGAAGAGAGATTCTACAATCTCTCAAAAATCCAATGGGTCTAGGAAATATCGAATTTTGTCGAAGAATACGAGTCAACAAAGTTGCGCGAGGGAGGGCTACATTTCAATCATGTGGTGCCAGGACATCACGTAACTAGTAAGGGAAATAATGGAGCTCAAGTGACAAAGCGCTTGGTCTAATTGATGCAGGAAACAAATACAAGACAAAGCGTCTCTTTAAATTAAAATTGTAGCTTTCTCGTTGTAAAGCTACAGCAGCTAGTGTCAGTAACAACAACACTTACGCTTAAGCTTTATTTGCATGAACATTACAGTATTGCGAAAGCATAAACCGGACATAGATGAACACCGATATGTTACCCGTGATAAGACACAACACACCTTGCAACAACATTAATTATAAACAGTCAGGCCCGGCGTCGCAAATATAATTGCACGTTATCATCTTCACGAAAAGTTTCAGACCTTGTCCTTCCAGAGAAAAAAATTTGAGAGGTTACAAAATATCTAGTAAATTAAAACGAGCCAAATCAAATCGCATGGACACAAAATATTTAGCAAATGAAAGGTGTTAATTTCTAACTAAAAACTGCTGGAAACCATGCCGTCCTGTGACCTTTATGCTCTATTCAACTTGAAATGCCTCAAACAATATCTACATTATGAAGCGTAAGCGAAGACCTTTTCGTTTTCCTTTTTCCTGTTATATCTTATGAGGCAAATCAGTTATTTGAAGACACGGTCTTAAGAGAGAAACTTTGAAGACAATGGCTACCAAAACACGTCGCAAATAAAAAGCCAACGGTAGGGAGTCCGAGTAGGCCGGTCACGATTCTTATAATACTAGCGTCCTCAGAAGACGTTAACGTCGGAGTGCTTTCGATGCATGCGAAACTATTTTTGCCAATATCGATATCGAAATCTAAACGCCTGTAAATTCCACTTGGAAAGACATGTTGAATATTCAACAGGAGCAACAGCCGACAAAACAAATGTCACGCTGGCGCGGTCTAATGATTTTTCCAGAGCCGGAAATACGTTTCCGTGGACGTCCGCATCTCTAAAAATAACTTAAGTGGAATCGACATATCCCGGCCAACGCCCTCAAAGTCCCTCTCTGTCCCCTCATTTTCTCTTGCCCTTGGCTATAACTATCTCATATGCATATTCTATGGGCGATATTCAACGTGGCCACGCCTTAATTGATTATTCGCTTATAGAAAAGTCGGGCTCATAGTCTAAATGTTAAATACTATAGCTTTGATTGGGATTCACAGGCACCGACTGCTGGGATTTAATCCGGGGGTGAGGAATTGCCATAATGTAAGATAAAAGGGTATGTGCCGCTGTGAAAGGTACGGCTTTCAACTAGTTTAGCCGTCTGGGTTAGGGTTAGAAATTAGAGAGTTTTTGGGTCGGATTAGGGTATCATACGGGAATTTACAGTGCATCAACAGGGAGACTCTTCATCCACTGTTTCCAAATCACATTGGAATTTTGAAGTTTTTTTGTAGGGGGGCAGGAAAACCGGAGGACCAAGAGAAAATCCCTCAGAGCAAAGTGAGAACCCGGGCCACATTGATGGGAGGTGAGCGTTCTCACCACCGCGCCATCCCTGCTCCCTATTTTCCGGCAAACTGATCACTGGTATGAAGAATGGAGTCTAGCCTCTGGGATTCAAATAACCTTAGGAAGATTCTGGGGAAGGGTAAAGTGATGCCGCGTTAGTCGTATTCTAGAATTTTATAGGTTGTTTACTTTTTATTGCCAATTTGAAAATAAAAATCAGAAAGTATTATATTTATATGTTGTACTGTTTTAATAGAGGATTTGATTTCAAGTTCAGTGGTATGTAGCTAGTCAAAATCTTTGTTCTTCCAGTGCGTTTCAGCACTTTATCCGCCGAGAAGACCTTAGCAGTGAGTCTAAAAAATTAATTAATAAACGCGAATTTGCACGTTTACTTTCGTTTCAGACATGTTGAAACAAGGCACGTTAAGCCACGTTGAATTTAAGAAGAGTTTTCCTGACCTTAAAACATGCGACAGTAAAAGTGAGGCTACAGATTAAGGCCTCCTTTGAGGAAAAACAAATTTTTCATGTGCAAAAATACAAACTTGTTCATTTCCTCTAGGCTAATATGCAAAATTCCAGTGAATACCCAGACAACCTTTCGGTCTTGACGCGTGCACTTTAGTGGTTTATTCCGACAACCTTTCTCAAAATAGCTGTAAGCCCATAGAATAATGTAGCCATGGAAAGCCGACATTTTGGATAAATAACCGACAGAAACGTTTCCTGTGCGGGGCGAGTTCTAAATACAGCACATACCGCGGCTTCTGAGCCGTCTCCTATTTCTTCACGTGAGGAAAAGGGATATGAAACTCCTCGAGCAACAAATCGAAACAAAGGAAATTGTTTAATAGCTGGAATTTCTTCCCTCACAGTGTGCGCTCTCATTGGCTACTTTGAGGTCACATGACATCTGAATAAAACTTTTTCCCGCCAAGAGTCTCAGAGGGGACAACATTGCAAAATCTATGAGATTCTTGGGAAACAAGCTTAACTGTTTCCCTCGGGACCAGCCATTTATTTCTTTCAGTTGTTAGCGTGTATTGCAGTCATTCCCATTGGGGTTTTCAGCCCCTTTGTAAACCACCTTTGTCGATATCCATCACTCGACGCCGACCAGTTTACTCGAGGCTATTTTTCCTTATCGTTATTTTTGTGTAAAACAGAGTGTATTTTTCTTACGTAGCTTTGTTTTTCACTAACTTGTAATAGTTGGAATTTTCCACTTATATTCCTATTTGCCACGTTGACATTGCTTTCACTGCCTCTACTTAGGCTGCAATTTTTCAGTGGTAGGTCAGGGGGAGGGGCCCGGGGGGAGGGGGGGGGCGCATTTTCCTTGATCTGCCGGAATGATCTCTCCCCCCCCCCCCCCCCTTAGGTAAAGGTCTGGATTCGCCAATGTTTAAGCTGCGCAGCAAGCGTTCCCCTGCGAGCGAAGTGCTATGTGTCGGTCGCGAGCGAGTGTCTCGCCCCAATTTTCGCTCGACTAAAATCTTCGCTCGCACGCGACACATAGCACTTCGCTCGCACGCGAACGCTTGCTACGCAGGCTAGCCAGTGTTTTTATTTAGTTTTATTCATCACTGTGTACGTTGCTGTGTATATTTAGGACTTTTAGGTTACCGGCCGCGGGAGGTTATCAGTGTCAGTGCTTTAACTGTAACTTTTCAGATTTCGCTTATATCTCTTCAACTGATGTAATAAACTCGATGATCGCTGGCGGCTCCTCGACAAACTGTTGTGTTGTTTGCGTCTTTACATATAATAGAAATGTTTTCTATTAGGCTGAGGGAAGCGAGCGCTTCTGGATTCGCTTGAAGGCTAATGGCCACTGAAATTTCTTGGGATTCTTGTGGCCGCAGCAATCCCATAATGCAATTTCGCTGCGTGGTAGCGCGGCGTGCAGTGCCACATGGGATTTACAATGAGTTGATCGTTTTGCGAACATAAGATGTCTCTCGCGAGGTACGCTTTCTCGTATATTTTTCCGTTCCAGGAGTGGCATTCATTAGATTTTACTAACAAAAACTGTTATAAACAATTTCAGTCTTCTTCCGGCACCACTGCATGTGCCTTATCGCGAAAAAGATGAAGACGATGACTTAGAAAAAGCCTACAAAGAGGTTTGTGTGTGATTGTAGTCGGCCATGTTGGAATATTAAACACAGAGTGAATTTCAAGCTTTCAGCAGTGATCGATCGTAAGATTTAGATTTATGAAGTAGAATACTAACGATCTTTGTTCAGTTAAAGGTTTCGGCTGTTAAGAAAGAACCTCCTCCTTACGGACAGAGGCATGGATGGATTCCAAGGAAACTCGAGGTTTGTAATAAGCTAAATAAAACTTGCTGCGCTAGGAAATTTCGCATGTGTAGGCTTTAAACCAATTATAGCTGTAATTTTTATTTTCGGATCTTAACTTTTATCTGTAATAAAGAAAATACAGCCATCATGTATAACGCAAGTTACTAAAAATCGTCTTACGTTGTAGCTTATACATGTAGATCAAACTGTGTTGATGAAAGTTTTTACTCAACATGGAGGTTTCGCTGGTAGACGTTGCTATTTTTTGATGACGATGTATCTCTGATTAGAAATGATATGTGTTGGTATGTGTGTTGCCAAACAGGTATAATTTTCACCTCATCACATGGTAAAAATTGTATTCAGTCCTAAAAAAATTATTTGTTATTCTCACCAGTATTGGTTTCATTCCAAATAGGAACAGTGTATTTCTCTATTCCCACTTAGTAGGAACTCAGTCATGTTCTATTGGAAATCTGCAAATCTGATCGGTTCTCCCATTGTTTTCCATCCGCTGATAGAACACGATCACGCACGTGTTGTTCTTTAAAGAAACAAGTTTTCTTGATTGTTGCTGTAACAGTACATTGTGTGTAAAGTTGTAGGTTTTGGACTGCAATCCTGTTGAGTTTTTACTTAAAACAATTAGAGAGGTCGTTTGACTACTCACCCTCATTTTTTATGAGTGATAGTCATCTTGGCTGTGCCTTGTTGACTATTTTCTCGCATCAGCCTTGGGGTTTAAGTCGGATTGTTAAATGAAATGGCTCATAATGACACAACTGTATAAATTGCATTTGACCGCTGTTCAAGGCAACCAGGTCACTTTTGTTTTCCCTAATGAGTAGCCGTTTTTACATGTATGTTAGCGGTACCTTTACGGCCGGCTTAACTGTAGAAAACCCTTGCCGTTCTAACAGTGTTCCCAAAACTGGTGACCACACCACAGATATGAAGTCACATGTACACTGTATGACAATCGAAGGAAAAACCTGTATATACATGTATGGTAAACAGCACACTCACAACTTTTCATTGACTTTCCAAAGGTGGGATATTCAACAGTTACTCCATGTACACCTGAAATGATAATGTGCAGTTCCAGAAAATAATTATCCATTCCCACCCCATGGAAGGTCAATGGAAATTCCGAGGGGGTGGGGGGGTCTCAAAGGCCAAAATTTTAAAAGGAAAGTATGGGGCTTAAGTGGAAATTCCAAAGGGGTGGGGGAATTTAAACCAAAAAACCTTCCGTGGGAGGGGTATGAATATTTTCTGGAACAACACAATAAATATTATTTTTGACCTGGCACAGTTGCCACAAAATTTTTGGGTTGGGCAAAACTAAAGGGGCATCTGTGTCTAGCATATGTACATGTTAGGTTATTAGCAGGCATCATTACACTGTATACATGTAAGTGAACTGGTGTTGTGGATTGAAATTTATACCTGGTAACCGTGTAACAAACCTCTTAGCTTGTGCTGTTGAAATGGCGATATTTAAAATCTGGGTAGGCGAATGCTTTGATCACTGATCACCAAACAATTTTTTATTTGCTATGACACTAGTAAGATTGTGATATACATCATTGTCAAGTTTACATCAATGTTCTTCTGGTTTGATTTGCAGGATTTTGGAGATGGTGGTGCTTTTCCTGAAATACATGTGGCCCAGTATCCTTTCACATTGAATTGGCTTTTGAGTAACTCTGTCAGCAGAGCAAATGACATTTTTGTCAAATTCTGGTTGAAGCACACAAGGAATTTCTGATTCGTGTTTGTATTACAATCAGGAAATACAGTTATCTGTTCACTGCCTACAGTATGTCTAGCAAATTCACCTTAATTTGTTGCCTTCTTTCTCAAAAATGGATAATAATTATTCTAGTCAAAGTTGAACTTCCTTCAGCTGCCCAATTTTGCAGTTCTTGCCATTAGCAAAATTTATTAAAACTCCTGCTGCAGTGAAATAGAATTAGCATACCATACCATAAGAAAACCCTGTTTTCTTGGGCTAGCATTTTGAATCTTTATGTCCTAAATCGCTAATAAAGATAGAAGCTAGTAATGTCAATTTTCTTGACAAGATTCTTTCAGATATCCTTTGGATATGGGGCGTAAGAAGAAGGTTAGTCAACTGATTTTTAAAAGAACAAACAATATTTTAATAATATTGATGCTGTGACAGTACAGTTCTACCGTTGGTACAATTTCGATTGGCATTTTCCTTTGTTTTATTCATTATCAAATAATTTATTTCCATACACCAGAACAAAGGGACATACTTAAATTGTACCAAGGGTAGAATTGAACCAAAGTATTGAGATTATTAAGTTTTGTTGTTCTTACCTTGTATTTTGTATGAAGCAGCCAATACTTTTGCAATTAGTGCATTCAAAACGTAAACCATGGAACCTTGCAATCCTTGTGCAGGGCTTTCAACAACAACAACAACAAAACAGCTCCACTGAAGCTCTGATGGGTACATACATGTAATACATGTAGGCAGTCCTGAATAGTCGGCTAAAATTTGTGCAGCACTCTTTAAAGGGGTGATGTTTTCAGCTTGTCATATTGCTCTCAGGTGAATGCTGCACAAGGACAGCCACCTAGTATGTACTTCAAATCTTACTGAAAGCCCTACCTGTGGTAAAAGTTAAAACATCATTTTAAATTAATATGTGAACATTAAAGATTTTTCATTAAACAATGATCATTTTTACCATTATTTTAACATTTTTTTTTTGGAAAAAATAATACTTATATGTGGATTTAGCATTGAATTTTTTTGTTCCTTTTCACAGCCTGCTTCAAGTACAAATGCACTACCAGTACAACTGGATTCACAAGGCAGAGTCAAGTATGATGCACTTGTAAAGCAAGGCCACCGCAAAGATAAGGTAATCCTTTATTGATCATTAACATGTTAAAATGGCAAAATATTCACTTCAAAACAATCATACAGGAGATATACATGTACAATATAATGTACTACTTATGAACATGTCGTTGTTAGGAAGTTATTTTGCCTGCTTTTGCTGCAATTTGATTTCATGTCTGAAGCTGCATTCTTTACTTACATGTAGCATTTTAAGATCCTGCTTAGTGAACTTAAGTATGACTCAACCCTCCAAGTTAAGACTATTTCAGTCGCCAATTTTCGAGGTGGTGACTAAATTAAAACTGAAGTCACCAGCCTGGTGACAAAAATTGAGAAGAAGGATTGAAAGCTTAATTTAGCGACTAAAATTTTTCACTGGTGACCAAACTTGAGCAGTCAGTGGCCAAATAGCCACTAAGGAAAAAAATAAACTTGTTTGGTTGTGACTGGATAACTTAACTGGATATTAATCCTGGGGAATAGGGTTATGTGGGTCAGTCTAGACAAGGTTAAAAACTGATAATTGTAATTATTTTTGCGCATCATGTAGCTAAAGTCTGCCTTGGGCCAAGCGACCCTTCCTGCCAGGGGATGCTAGTCCATCACAGGGTTACCCCCAGCATTACAAATTTGCTGGTACCCATTTATACACCTGGGTAAAGAGGCATAAACTAAATTAAGTGAGATTGAAGCCTGAAGTGTCTAGCCCAAGAGCACAAGGTAAAACCCCAGGCAAGGGCCCGTAAACAGACTGCACAATCTGAAGTACATGTACAGCATATTAACCGTTAGGCGACTGTGTCTCCGACATGCGTACATGCACATACATGTATGTTAGGTGTTGTATTTGCACAGAAAGGATCTGTATTTACACTTCATTAGTTCCTTTTTGAGTAACCCTTCTGTGACATATTGCTTGCATTCTTAGGTTGTACATTCAAGATTTCAGGACTTGGTTCCTGTTCATTTGAAAGATGAAGGTGACCCAGAGCTAGACAAACCCTCTGAGGAGGATATTGAAGAGGTTAGTTTTGTCTAGAAAAGCTCCAGGCTGGGGGCTGGAAGGCGTTATCATCAGAAGGATTTTTACATTATTTTGAGATTTGGGGCTTATCAGAATTGTACAGTAGCTTTATGGAGATGTGTTTGCTGTCTCTGGTTAGCCTCTGCAAAGATATATAAACTATTCCATGCAAGTACATGTTGAAACAGACTCTGTACAGACACAATGCATGCAGTGTCATTGCGTTGATTTCTTTAGTGCTGTTTACTTGTGCAAAATGTACATGCAAATAATTTCGTTTTGGTTTAACAACACACACCTACATGTAGCTAATGACTTGGTTTGCCTTGACTGTATTTAGACGACAAGAAAAACAAGAGAGGCATTAGAAAAAGAGGTCACTACAAGAATAGCCGCTGCTCAACCAACCCAAGTTGCCCAGAAGCCCCAGGCTGCGCAATACATCAGATACACCCCTTCCCAGCAGGGAATTGCTTTTAACTCTGGTGCTAAGCAGAGGGTTATACGAATGGTGGAAATGCAGAAAGATCCAATGGAACCACCAAGATTTAAGTATGTTGACCAGTAAAGAAACAAAACCAATATTTGGTACAAAATATGCACAGATATTTGGTCACAGGTGTTATATGTTTTAAAGAGGTTAACAGTTGTCTCAGGACGAAACTAAAGGAAAAATGTTTGAAAAAAAAATTGGCTAGTGTCATGGAGTTATCCCCAGTTTTGGCTGCATCACATCACATACAGTATTTAGACTGATGTCCTTGAGTGTTTTAGCTTGTTAAATCATGCGCTAAGTGTGACATCAAGCACACTTTTGACAGCAAAAGGCTCAGCATGCAAAGTATTCTGAAACAAAACCTAGTGTCTCCTGGATCCAACCCATACATGTAACTGAATACACTTTTACAGAAATGCAAAAGATCTGCTTAATGAGAGACATATCAAAGGCTGGTGTGTCAGCACTTCCATACAGGGAGCAAAACACAACATGTAACGTTGATTGTTGACATGTAGGTTGCATTATATTCCACAATTCCTGTTTCATGCTTACTGGTCTAAAAATTATTGTGGTGCCACTAGCATAGATTGCAGTCAAATGGAAAATTATGATTATTTTTTTTTATTTAACAACCGTAGAACAAACAAGAAGATTCCTAGAGGTCCGCCCTCACCCCCTGCACCAGTGATGCATTCTCCAAGTAGAAAGGTATGAACCAAGACAGTGTGGTACAGTAGCATTCAATTGCAGTTAATTTTTTAATAGGATAGAGTAATTAAAACTAGAAATTGTTGTCACTGACTGGAAATATTTGTAAAAAATGGATGTTCCAGTTTTAATACTATAACCTTCTTCAGCGAAAACCAAAAACAGCATCCAGATGTACTTGAGGTACATGTGCATTCTTAAACAGGCAAGAACCCACTAGGAATACATGTCTGGAATGTGTGTGTGTTTGTTAATATGTAGCATTCGGTTCACAAATGGAGTGCCACTCTTCCAAAAATACCGGTAATCTGCGTGACCACTGAGGACAACGGTCCATAATCTTTTCGTCATCGAAATCAAATTTGTGGTTGTTTTGTATGCAATGTTGCGCCAAAAGAGAGTTCTTGTCACCTGTAAAGGAATAGAATAAGGTTTTTGCAATTGTTGTTTAAAGGGGCACTGTCACGGACATTTTTTGGCTTTTTTAGTAAAATGGCACCAAAATTACAACTAAGTACCTTCAACCATGCAGGAAATGCTCCTAGAACGTAAAGGGAAGGATATCTAGCAAATTGTTTAAAGAAGAGGATGACCGTAAATAGTTTTCATCAATTTTTCCAAACCACAAGGAAAGAACTTGAAAAAGTCAGGCTGACTTTTTCAAGTTGAGATCAAAAGCTCTCGATGGTATCACAGTGATATCACTCTATATTTAGCTTTCAGTACACTGATATAGCAATTTTAAGAACACTTGACCACTGTTAATAGGTTTCCAATGGTGTATACATGTTTTTGGGCTGTTGAATTTTTGAAGTTATGCTCGTGACAGTGTCCCTTTAATAATTATAATGAGCAAACTAGATGTGTTTTCTCATTTTTAGGTGACGGTGAAAGAGCAGCAAGAGTGGAAAATTCCTCCCTGCATTTCCAACTGGAAAAATGCCAAGGTATAAAAAAACAGCGTTATTTTGTTTAGCCTTGATAACTGATTTAGCATGAGAGCTAATGGGCCTGGGTTTTCAAATAATTATTAGAAACAAAATATTAATACTACAAATTAAACATAACAAGGTTAAAAATCCCACCTGGCAGAAGATGTATAATTATGCAGCAGTTGGCTATTTACAAGCGTGGCCAAGGAGTTAATCTTGGGTCTGCCATGAAATAAGTCCAGACAGTGGCCAGAATGGGCTTTGAACCCAAGACCTCAAGATTTCAAGTCTAGTTCCCTAACCACTCGGCTACACTGCCTCCAGAGAAAAAATGATCAGTGATGGAAAAAGTACTCTTCTGTATCTCACAAGCTCTGATTTTTGGAATGCTTAAAGAGCAGTTTGGGTACTTGCATGTATACAATATCTTTTATACACTGTTATCCTTTTTTTTGTCAACTGATTACATTCCTAGGAAAGTTTCTCTTCCCAGCAACACATTCATAATTATTTGGTTTTTTTAAACTACCAGTACTGCTCTTGTGCTAATTTCTTTTCTTTTTTTAAAGGGGTACACAATTCCCCTGGACAAACGTTTAGCAGCAGATGGGCGTGGTCTTCAAGATCCACGCATTAATGACAAGTTTGCCAAGCTGGCTGAGGCATTATACATAGCAGACAGAAAGGTAAAGGAGCCCTCATCTTTATTTCTGTATAAATTAACCCTGTAAATACAATTACTCAAAATTCCCAACAAGGTACACGTACAGTACCGCTTATGTTCATTGCCGAACCTTCTTGCACATGTGCAGACACGTACCGGTAACACACAAATGACAATGATGTAAACTGAGTGCATTTTACACATACATTTGCACACATGTAAAATTGCACCTGTAATAGAAAGGGCCGATTACATGCATATGCATGCATTTGGGGTGTGTTTAAATTGGAGGAAGAAATGTTTTGTTATTCACACTGTACATGCATGTGCTATTTTGATGTCAAACAAGAAGCGACTACACTCATGCACATTAATTCAAAACACGACTTCCAGTTCTTTTGTGAAAAGAAATCACATCACAAAACCCTGTAATGGCCAACTTTTCTCAGATTGTGTATGTATATGTTGTGGTTCAATTTTGTCCTTGGTTCAAATTTTATTGTCCTTTGTTTTTGGGTATGGTACTGTAATATATGACAATGAGTTTAAAACAAAGGAAAATAAAATTTGAACCAAGGATAAAATTGAACCACAACATACATGTATACATCAACTTGAGTGCAGTGTATATGTTATAATTATCTTGTGTCCAGATACCCTGTTACAGTTAAGTGCACCAGTAGTGTTTTCTGTACTGGAACAAGAGTCAATGGAGAGTGAGAATTTGGAGCAATCATTAACATTAATTTGCAAAGTTCTTCGTACATGTAATTGGCCAAACAGAAAAATAGACAAGCAACGCAAACAAGAGGTGCAGATTACACGTAACAAGGGTGAAAGAAAGAGACTTTTGATTGCTGCTGCTGCAGAATTTTAATTATAGCTGTATTATTATCATTATAACCATCTGACAAAATTTATGTGGCTCATAAGCGGTCATGCAAACAGTGTTTCAGTGTACTGTACCTTGAACGTTGTGCAACATAAAAACAAAGTGATGGCTGACACATCATCACTGAAGTTACGTGTACTTTCCCCTTCAACTCATGTTAGGCTCGTGAAGCTGTCGAAATGAGAGCTCAGCTGGAAAAGAAGCTAGCGCAGAAAGAAAAGGAAAAGAAAGAACAGAAGTTGGTGGAGCTGGCACAGAAAGCACGAGAGGAGCGAGCCGGTATCAGAGCTGCTGCAGGTAGGTTAAAAGTTTCAACAAGAATTTGTTGCCAGTTGTTATACATAGGAAGAAATGGTTAAAAACAAAAAACGTGATTAGGAGCTAAAAGACAGACTGAACAGAGTGAAACAGACAGGGTTCGTACGGGTCATGGAATTTTAGAATTTCATTTTCCAGTCCTGTAAAATGATGTCTATTAAAAAGATACAAAGTAAATTACGTTTTTTTGCAAAGAAAATGGTAAAAACATACCCACAAATTCCATCATGAAAGATGATTTCCAAGAAAATGGTCAAATTTACATGTAGGTCATGGAAAACTTTGAGAAGTCATTGAAAAGGTCATGGAAAGTCATGGAATTTCAAAAGCTTGAAAGAGTACGAACCCTGAACAGACGAACAAATTACCAGTAATTTCATGTCAATAACAGAAGCATTATTGAGAAGCCAATCAGGGTTTTGTCTTTCAGACATGGTCAAATTCTCCTGACTGATCTCCACACATATTTTGCTTATAGTATTAGTTGGAAGAATTTGTTGAAAGATCAAAGAAATTTCCTTTTGGTGATCATTTTATTAATTCTCACAACTGTTTCTCTTGATGAAGTATTGATATTGTGAGCAGAAATTTGATGTTGGTCACTCTGCTTTTCAGACCGGTCAGAGGAAGAGAGGGAAAGAGATCAACTGCGCCATGAACGACACAAAGAAAGAGAGCGTGACAGAAGGATCTCTAAAGCTGCACCAGACAAAAGGTTAAATACTCAAGAGTTTTTACTATTAACAGAAAACCATAAAGGTTTTCAACATCTTATAAGTTTCTGCTATTAATCTGTGCTCCGCTAAAATAATTTTACCTTCTCGGGCAATGAGTCAGGTTTGATTACCAGCTTGGATAGGGGCATACATAATGTTTGCTCTTTGTCAAACAACGAATAACTGAGACGAATAGCCAAACAATAACATTGGATAAACCTAAAAAAGCAAACGCCTCTCTTGATGCACTTGTTTGAATTCCGTAACTCCTCGTGGATGAAGATAAATAATGGCTAAAATATTCCTCATGGATGAAGTAGCTCTTCAGTGATCTCTGTGGAGTCTGGCATTGATTGTTGTACAAGGATCCCAGTTGCCTCTTTCGTGGATAAAATTAGGCACAGAAAGTAAGACCCTTGTTTAATAAAGGCTAACCAGAGAGAACTGCCATTGAATTTTATCTGTTTGCGCAAACTGTTTTGCACCTTCAATCCACTATCAAGGGTTAGCACTCTATTATGTAGCTTCTAATGGCTATGGTTATTTCTCGCCTAAGTGCCAAATCTTGATCCGACAATGTTTTGTTTGCACATCTTTCAACAGGTCTAAACTTCAGCGTGACAAGGAACGTGACATAAGTGAACAAATTGCGTTAGGCCTTGCCTCAGCCCCACCCTCTCAGGAAGCACTGTTTGATCAACGCTTATTTAATCAAAGCAAGGTAAATCACACTGAAAGCACGCGGCTTACGTCACGAGTTTGAGCGCGCGCAATTTCTTCAACCTATTTATAAAATATATTTTAGCCCGCTGAATTCTCCATTTTAGCCCGCAAAATACGCCGCAATGCCCGATGAAATAATAATATTATAATAGTGGATTTCCAATTAATACCAACACCTTCATTGGATTTTGAAGAAGCAATAAATCTTGGTGAGTGCGAGTGCACTTCTCTTGTTCTCGCAATGCACTCGGATGCGTTTTTTTATTTCTTATCAAGTAAATAGAAATATATATTGTTACTAGACTGAGTAAGCGAACTTGTCATATGAAAGAAAACTGCTTCAAGCTTTGCACCTTAAAGTTGAAATGTTTAGCTAGACTCATAAAGAAATATTTTGTTACAAAATGGTCTTGCGAGTGACCATATCAGATCTGTATGTTTTCCATCCTACATTTAATTCCAGATGAACGTGTACGTAATATCCACCCTGCTGCGGGCTTGTGCCCTCTCTCTCTCTTCTGTCCCTCTGTTTGAAATGTTATTGTATGTGTCCGTCAGGGCCTGGACTCTGGTTACGGTGGAGACGATGACGTATATAATGTGTACGACAAGGCCTGGAGACGAGAAGGCAGCACAGCAAACGCAATCTACCGGCCAAGCAAGAATGTCGACAGAGATGTGTACGGGGATGACTTGGAAAAACTCGTTCAAACAAACAGGTAAATTTTGCTGGTCAAAAATCATTTAACCTTCCTAAAAATTCTCCTTATTTTTGTAACATTTTTTTTTGTATTTTTTAAAAACAGGCTTCCCAGGCGTTACTTGGGCTGTCACGCAACGTTCCCGAGAGAAGCGTTGCGTGACGGTCCAAACTACGGCTGCGAAATTTAATTAGGGCAAAACGTTCCTTTTCCTGTTGTTTAATCAGAACTTTTCTGTCCCAAGGTTTCAACCAGACAAGGAGTTCGCGGGCACAGATCGCACTCAGCGGCGTGACGGCCCAGTTCAGTTTGAGAAAGAGGAAGAAGATCCATTCGGTTTGGATAAGTTTCTTACAGAGGCTAAAAAAGGCAAGAGACCGCTGGACGAACCTTCAAGATCAAGGTATGTGCATGCACCATATTCTTCTTGTTAAACGGTCGTTTGTTTTGTTTGTTGCTTATGCTCGGATGGGTCCATCACAGGTCCCCCCTCCGGGTTGTGTGTGTGTGTGGAGGGGTGGGGGGGGGGGGGCGCACAACGCAGTGACCCCGGCCAGGACTCGAACCCTGACCGCTCGATCTAGGGTTCCGCACAGTAGCCATTAGGTCGCCGCGCTGCTATTCGGGCGCCAGTTTCTATAAACGGGAGGGAGACGCCAGCGATTCGATCAGACAGCGGACATTACAACGGAGATCCATGTACTGCCTTTGATTGGTTTATTTGCAAAATGAAAATATCAACTAATCAGAGTCACTACACGGTCTCTGATGCCCGAAGAGACACTTAACTTCCAAGCTTAACACATAAAGCGAAAACCCCACCCAGGGTAACAGATCCATCGTCTCTTTCCACGTATAATGACGTTTGCGTTTTTTTTTTGCAGAGACCGCGATAGCCGCAGTGCAAAGAGAAAGCGATGAAACAATCAAACGACGCAATATCTTCAAAATCAATGCATTTCATGTCGAACTGGTGTTCAAGGAAACAACAAACACTTGTCGCGAAATAGTATTATTTCTGTCTCCTTGTAAAAAGCTTCTATTTTAATACCAAGCAACTAAGAATGTTTACATAACTTGAGTGTGTCTCAAGCTCTGTCGTAATGCACTGGGGTGCAACAAGTTCTGTTTTCGGCGAATATTCGTTGAAACAGTGGAAGAGCTTCCGATTCTAATTGGCCAATCAAAACACCGTGCGAAAGCTCTCGAGTACTCCCGAAAGTTTACGTCAGCACGACGTCGTACGACGTCCGCACGTTGCTTAGGAATGTCACTGGAGAACCGTTGGCTCAACCAATACTTGGACGAAAGTTATTCGTAGCGAAAACAAAGCTGCTTATTGCCTCGATGGGATCATTGTTCATGTGTACATAATGATTCATTGTTTTGTGGTCTGATCTAAGTAAAGAAACGTTTTAAATGATTTATCAGACCTAGTTGTTTGGGCTGTCAACTAGTTGTCACTCGTATGAAAATGAGCGTCACATAAACGTATCAACACCTTGCCTAATATTTCAACGTTTTTCGTGTCTGGCAATGCAAGCTTTTTCACATTGTGACTAAATATTCATCAAGGTTCGATAAGAAACAAGCATACAATGGTCACAAAAACCCTTTGATCGATTGCTGCATCAATGTCTTACCCTTACTTGAATTATTAGCACTTATTAACGTTCATTAACCCTTCCCCGCATACCTTTCTTCCAAAAAAAATGGGACTCCCTGCACAGACCAGCAACAGAAAGGCTTCACTCCTTCCCTAGTCTTGACTTGAATAGCCCCTTACTAAAATGAACCAGCCGTCACGTGGGTCTGTCCAAGATATTTAGAACGGACATAAGTTACCTAAATGGCAGTTTCCCTACCCTTAAACTGTTTCATATTACTAAACATCCAACCTAAAAAATGATCCCATTTGAAGCAGATCGAGGTGAGCTGCATCGTTACGGGCAGCTCTCTTCGCAGACGCGTCTTGCTGCTTGTCACGCAATCTTTCCTGCTTGGATGACTAGTGACGGAACAGATTAACAGCAAACTGACCGTGAGCTCCGTGCAAAAAGCTCGCGACTTTGACAGTTGTTGCCCTTTTGCCGCGCCTATAGAGTGTACTACATGGGGGAGTACAGGACTGGACGAAGATTATTTGTCAAGGAACTATTCGCACCAGTCTCTTACAGCGCGAGTATAAATAAGGGACGGACCATTATTTTTCTGGAGGGGGGGAGGGAATGAAAAATATTGAAAAAATTGTTTGCAAAATAAATTGCTTGCAAACATGATCTGTGTAAAATAAAAAATTAGTTTCATTTCGAAAAAAAAATTAAAAAAAAGTTTGCAGAGGAAAATTTTTCATACCCCCCTCCAGGAAAACAATTGTCCGTCCCTAAGAGCTCTGTATCTCGTTTTGGTCCAGTTCGCGTATTTAAGAATCCCGGCTCTTCAGTGCGCTCCCATCACTTCTTAGCGAGCGTGAAAGGGACTGTCGCGAATAGCTTACTACCCGTCGATAAAAGAATCAGAGTCACAAAAGGCTCTGGTTTAGGTCCGCTTCCATTTCAAATCTCTCTTTCTAATCAGGAACCGCACTGGATGAGGATAATTCGTTTTGAAACTATCTGTCCGTTGTATAAAAAACAGCTCCACAAGGTTCAGTTTATGACTACATTAATAAATGACACTTCTAATAGTTCGAAAATGTTACCATTTATTCGCGTAAATGACACATATCTCTTCCTCGCTCAAAGATATCAAAACCTTAACATTTTGTTAATAAAACACGAAATGAATTTTCTTCAAACGGATAGAATAGAATTCACCATAAATGATCGAGGAATTTAAAAACATGTTCAGTCATCAATTTTTAAGTATACATTTGAACAGTTATCACTTTGTATTCAAAAACGATATCAACAAATATCCATAAACATTATACTCAATCAGCTTAATGGATAAGTTTGATAAAAATGCACAAGAACGTATGTGTAGCCATAATACATTTTAAGATATAGCTGTAGTATCTTTATACATTTTTATAAAATCATCGAGAAATTGTGCGCGCTGTGATTGGCCAGTTCGAGTTCATTATAGCTCCATAAAGCACTCTGCTTACGTCACGAGCGTGCTTTATGGAGTTATAATGCACGCTGCTTACGTCACAAGTTTTAGCGCGCGCATTTTCTTTAACATTAAAAGAAATAAAGAACTTGTCCTCGTGCATTGTTGAGTTATATAAGCACTTGGGAATTTTTAAGGACACTCGAGAAGTGCGAGAAGCACTCGGCTACGCCTCGTGCTTCTCTATACACTTCTCTCGTGTTCTTAAAAATTCCCGCGTGCTTATATAACTCAACAATGCACTCAGGCGCGTTTTTTATTTCTTTAAAATGAAATCATTGGAACAAGATTTGATTGATTGACGTTACACCGGAAGTACGTCACGGTACAGTCATATATGGCAGTTGTTGAAATGACTTCCGGATACTGATAACGATTACAATGATTAGAGAGACTGAGAGAAGGCCAGCTAAAAATCCTGTGGCAGTTTTCCACTCAGTATTGCTGCACTTGTCTGGCTTTCCGACGTCGGCTGCTGCTAGCCTTGTAACTGGGCATTCCCCCAATGAAGAGCCTTCTGTCACTTGGTCGCCAGGAGAATTTCCTGAAATTTGATAAATGAATAACAACATTAAGAGTCTAATTTCCAAATTAACGTGTACTTGATTCCCAATCAAGTTCGAATTTTTTCAATAGCTAGCACGCCAAAACCAAAATATCTTTTTGGGGAGAACTGAGAGAGGAATAAGTTTTATTTTGGCTCGAATAAACAATCAATCAATTTCCTTTCGCAAATCCCTTTGAAGTGGCTGGTAATGGTTTGCAGGGCTTGTGTTGAGTTCTAATAGAGCGGTGCTACCACCCTATATAAAATAAATAATCTATAAAGTAATCAAACGAATGTCTAATAAAATGCCGAACAAATTATGATCGCCTTCGTGAAATATTGAAACTACCAGTCTCTTTCTTTCTTAGCGTGCAACAAGAAAACTAGAATACGAATAGCTATTAGGCCTTGTGCATGATAACGTCATATGCTCAAAATTCACTACCAAGCCTCTTTGATAATTACACGAATTATTATTAAACGTCGGCCACCTTCATGCAGTTTTCACGTGGGTATTCTTTTAACTCTGCTGCTTTGGGAATTCTTTCATGATAAGATTTCGAAGTTTGCATTTCCAAAGCGAAGCGTGGTGGTGAAACTAGCCAGTCTGCCGTAAACATTTATAAGGGCTATTGAGATAGGTATAGGTTGCTATAGCAACAACCTGTCAAATACTCTCTTCAATTTAGCTTGACGCGCTTTTAAGTAAAAAACTAACACAGTGAGGGACGCAATTTTTTTTTTTACTTTGAGGCACAACTTTTTACCAAGTTTAAAAAACATTCCTGGAGCGGTTCAGAGCCACCTTTATTTGTTCGAAGAATTGTGGAGGCTCTGTGCGCCCGTCCTTAACCCAAATTTGTTTCTTTTGTTGTAATCGAAGTGTGCTCGTCCACTCCCTTTCTTCACAAAGACATTTAAAATAACTGATTTTACATACCATTCTCGTCGACCCCCTCAAAGTCATATCCAAGTGAGAAAGACTCCGAGAATAACTCTTCATGGGTATACACTGGGAACCAAGGAACGATGATTTCACCCCTGTTGTGTCCAATGGGAGCTTCTGTCGCGGAGAGAGCAGAGGCGTTCTTCTTGTGCCTTCGAAGCCACTTCTCAAAGATTTGATCAACGAAGCAGTGATGAAGCGGAAAGATTGGATCGTTTGAGGACGTTGGAACTAACCCCATGGTGCCTCCTATCTTAAGATGAACTACGTTGTGTAGAGACGAAAACCCCGGCGGCAAACGATATCCACTGGTTGTGTTAGCATTTCCTTCAAGAATGTTTCTAAAATTGCAGCTGGACTCTTTGCTAAAAGGAGGAAGGTCGAACGATTCAAAGCGGAGGGCGAATTCCACTTCCTTTTTGGTTGGAAAGGCCATGATGGAACCATCTTTGGCTAAGCGTTTACCAGGGAACCGTTCCAGCTTGCCGGTTTTGACGTTTGGATCGCAGAGTCTTGTGTCGTTTGTGATCGTTGTTTCTGGCGTGTAACAAATGGTTTCCCAGTCCTCGAAATATTTGCCTACCACGTCGCCATTTGCAGACACATTGCCTAGCAGCTCGTCAGAACAAATCTCACATTTCACACCACTCTCCGTCCAGTCCCAAAACGGTAGTGTATAATCGTCGTCGCCCGACATTTCTTGCAAGGTTCGTTCCAAAAACAGCAGGTACAGGCGATGCCATGTTGGGAAGCCTTGTCCATCGTGAGCGAATTCCATGAACGCCGTTTTATCAGACAAGGCAGTTTCCCTATTTGCTGCGTAATAGTGCAGCCAAACGAACAAGTCGTGTATGGAAACAGTAGTGAACAAACGGGTTGGGTCACCTCCATTGTTTATGGAGTCATCTATTTCCTGGTAAATTGACGTTGACACTAAGTAATCACTTTCCACATATCTGGTCATGTTCATGTACATCATAAACCTATCTTGCTCTTCAGAGGATAGCTTGGCAAAGTTTTTACGTATCAGGACTTTCTTCTGATTGCATTCGTTGCCATAGTAACCATACTCACATTTGCTGCAGTCATAACCAGCGAAGTTACCCCGGCATTTACAACTTCTCCTGAAGACCCCTCTCGGCCAGTCATGGCGGTCGTCCAGCTCGTGTTTCCTGTCGTAGTGGCTGTATTTAGCGCTCCATTTCCGTACAGACAGTTCCGCACAGTCCCCTCTCCGTCCGTCCTCACCACACGGTTCTCTGAAGCCGTTAGGGACTGGACAACATTCTCTCTTTTTCAGGCTTTCAATATTCACACAAGACTTGGGGAACTGGCTTTGAACGAGAACAATGACTACTGCGGCCAGAAGCAGGCACTGGACAGGAAGATGGCCCATCTTGAAATTGACTATCTAAACAAAAAAGAAACAAGATAAAACGAAATAAGGATACAAATGTCAGCATTTTCACAGCAGCAATAAATGGAACAAAAATTAGCAGAAAAATGCGCGCACCGGGGGGGGGGGGGGGGGGGGGCCGGGAAAGGAGGAATTCCTTCCTTCCTTCCCGACCCCCTCTCCCCTTTCCCCATTACCATGCTTTGTTCTTTCGTTCGATCGCACTGCGCGTTTGGAAAGGATTCGACTGGTACGCAGGCTAACTCAGGCGCGAACTCACGCTCCGCGCGAACATACATTGCATACGCCCTGATACATTCTCGCCCCCAGAGGCCGCGATCCCTCTGGTCTGCGCCAGGGATCGATTTCTGGAGTCTCGCTTCCTGGCGCAGACCAGAAAGATCGCGGCCTCCGAAAGCAAGTATGGCTACTACCCTATTAAGTCTAGTATAAATACGCTTGCAGTCAGTTTCACCGGTAGCCTGCAGCGACTGCAGTAAATGCGGCTGTTTTTTTAAGCCGCCGAATTTTCTAGCGGCGTGAATCAACAGCCGCCGTGACAGTAACTTGTGATCAGGCGTAGGCAGGGAGAGCATGATCGCAGGTTAACGCGACAAGCGTACGCCGCGACAAGCTTTAGAAGCAACCGACATCAACTTTATAATTTACTGTGCGGCACTGTGAAAGTTTTTAATTTTAAAATGCATCATTTCTCAGACGACAGCTATCAATTAAACCCCGAAAGACAATTAAGACGGAATCCGCCAGGACTTCGAGTAGTTGTTGGACAAAATTATGTACCAGAATTATTTACACCTTATTGCAAGCTTTTGTGTTACTGCTTCAAATATCTTATCAAAAGAAATCTTTTCTAACAACACCAAACATCGAAAACCAATCTCGAAGTTCCGCTGAATTCCACTAAATCGCTTTAAAGACGCGAGCTTTTGCCTATAGCTTGTGAACATTAAATTTCATTTTCTCAGGCTCTGATAAGAAATTGTTGTACCAAAATTATTTACACCTTATTGCAAACTTTAGTGTTACTGCTTCAAATATCTTATCAAAAGAAATCTTTTCTAACAACACCAAACACCGAAAACAAATTTTGAAATTTCACTGAATTCCACTGAATCGACGATTTTACAAAATGGCTGCACGTGAGAATTTCCCTTAGCTTGTGAACTCTGAAATTCATTTTCTAAGACTCTGATAAGAAATTGTTGTTGGTGTTATCAGTGATAATTACTTACATCTTTACCTTTTATTTAGGGTAGAAAACAACGCAATAGGATTTAAATTATTCTGCTACTCGATTTTTGTCCAACTTAAATAAATATTACTCGACTTCTTGGTGGATTCCGTCTTAAAACGATTAGCACATGTCATTCTAATTGGCTGATAACATTTTCGGATTGTTGATTGTAATGCTTCAGAAAATGGAGAAAAACTAGTAATCATGGACTTGGCTGCAAAAAAAGTAATAATCGGGCATTGCGGGTACAGACATTATGTTAATGCGTTAGCGCCATGGAGGGACCACCAAAACAGTAGCCTCCTGCGCAGAACCTTTTCTGGGTTAACGTCTTTGGGCTCGTTGCGCGTTCCTCCCCCACGAACGTCAGCAGGCGCTTCCGTTCTTCGGTGGTTAGCCTTTGTTTTAAAAAAAACAATCAGCGTTTTTAACGTTAGTCTTTTTATGAGCTGTCTGCTGAACTGCTATAGAATATTAATCTCACGCTTCGATGCTTGTAGTTTTTCTTAGCTAGTTAGACCTAGTTAGTCACCAAAATCAATCTCGTGCTCCAGCTAATATCTTTTTCTGTTTTTCTTTCTCTCTAGGGAAGCCATGAATATTATAAACAGCAAGAAAGACCAGAAAGCGTCTGGAAAATATTTTTGATCAAATTGGAAAAGGTGTTTATACCGCCAACACGAAGATGTTGCTAATCTTGCGAAATATGTTCTTTTATTACAGTTAATAATAAGCCATGGGTAGATTCAATCTACCCTTAGCCTAATTTGCATTTTTTCGAGGCCAAAGTTCGTCAGTTTCCAAAACAATAGTTTCCAATGACACTGAACAGAACCATATAAAAACAAAACGAAACTGAAAACAGTTCGACATGTTCCTTTCCTTGATCAATCAAAGCAGAGCTAGTTTGACGACTGCACCAAGGATATCTTACAAGAACTGCAGAAAGATGATATTGATTCAGAAGAAGAGAGCTCGAACGCCGAAAATTAAGTAAACTGAAACGTTGTTTAAAAAACTATTTTAGTAGGGTATTAAATTTTCCGTGATTAATTTTCGCGAAAACCTTTTTTTCCCGGGTCTTTAATTTCGCGATTTTTTGAAAATCGCGAAAACCTAAGTCCCGCGAAAATAAGTAACAACAAGGTACATTACATGCAATCAGTGCTAACTTTGGGGCCCCCTCCCTCCAAATTCATTCCTACGGGCCTGATAGGTATATTGATTACACGATTTTTTAGCTATACACCTGTAAACTGCTAGTTACTTTTTTACTCGGTCATAAAATAAATGGAAAGTACCGTTTAAGTACAAGCTATGTACAGTTGAATCCCGATAACTCGAACCCTCAATAACTTGAAACTCCCGCTAACTCGAACCTTTTTCGATTTCCCTCCAGGTACTTTTCTTACTAATTTTACCCTCGATAACTCGATTTCCCTCGAAGGTTCGAGTTATCGGGATTCAACTGTATTTAATAAATCAAAGTAGCCCTGTTTTTAATTAATTCAATAGCAAATTTTGCATGAAGCAGATTTTATCAGAAAAAAAATTCGTATATAGCGCTGCAGTCAAAAAAAAATTCTTGCACACGCAATGAGCCAAAAAAGTTCTTGCAAGCAATATCTGGTGATATCGTATTCTACAATGGTCGCCTGGGGCGAATTGCGTTGTGGGGATTTCGCATGAGGGTACCGGGTACGATCTGTAAACAGATACTATCGCATGACGGTGCTGGGTCACGTACGCTTACAAGATCGTCATGTTAGATATTTTGAAGTGCGGACAAACTTGACTCCTCTGTGCCCTGTGTTGATTGTAATGCTTCAGAAAATGAAGAAAAACTAGTAATCGTGGACTTGGCTGCAAAAAATTATAATAATCGGCCATTGAGGGTACTGACATTATGTTTATTATTTATAACGCCGTGGAGGGACCACCGAAACAGTTGCCTCGCAGACGTCTTTGGGCTCGTTGCGCGTTCCTCCCCCACAAACGAAACAAATCAGCGGCCGTCTATTGCATAACATATAGCCAATAATGAGCTGTGTAATAATAGAAATCGACACCCGCAGTCCACCCGCTGAGCAATTTCAGTGAAACGATACACACCGTTAAGCCGGATATACAGGCCAACATACGTTTATTTTTTAATTCAGTCCTCCGACCTGTTTTACTTCCAACTTGTTTCTGAAGGGCACTACATGTTTTATTGTTAGAAGGCGTTTGAAATTGAATAGAGCCACAAGACTGCGGCATAGCGCGGCATAGCAAATGTGTACAGGTCATAAGGTCTGCACGGATTCCTGTTTGTGAAGTTCGACACCTCTGTAATATTTGCTGCACGTTTTGCTTGCGCTCGCGCGGTTTGTTTACGCTCATTCTATTTGCAAAATCTTTGTTCTGGAAGGGCAAGGTCTAAAACTATTGTTAAGATGTTGATTACTTGCATTTAATATTTCTGACGCCGGGCCCAGCTGTTTTTATACTGTTGGGTACTGTTTTTAGCGTCAGAGCACTAAACGGCTTAACGAATTACTAAACGGCTCCGGAAGGTGTGGCTTTCACCTGCGCGGGGCAGCCGGATGTGTCACTATCAGAACTGTCTGTCTGTCTGTCTGTCTGGGCGGAATCTAAACAACGATGGACTATCGCAAGCAAAAGCACAACGATTCCAGGAGGGCGTTTTCTCACACTGCTACTATTTTGCCATCCCCACCCCCAAGCAAGCTACAAACCACACTAAATGAACAGCGAATGTAACGCAGTTTTTGTGTTACGCATTTGAAGGCGCCGAGGCGGCCTAAGTTCAAGCTGTGAGCAAGTGAATATCACATTTGCATAAGCGGTCAAAGTCGAAAACATACATACAAACTATTATCCTTACGTTTTCGATCAAGTTCTCTAATTTAATACACATTATGATCTTCGCTGGCTCACAACTTGAGCTTGGGCAGCCTGTGTGTCTTGTCACAATTGGATCTTTGAGAGTTTCTGCGCAAACCCTAAGCAAAAAAACAAAGTAGCCTGGTCCCGAACAGGCTTACTTTAAAACAAAGCAATCAGCGAAAAGCCTGGTTAACTAGTACCTATAACATGTTGCCTAACCGATAGTCTTCATCTACATTTTTGTTGACATGTTTGTTCTTTTGAGGGAAACAAGTCACAGTAAACCCACATTGTCACAGCTTTCAATCGCTTAAAAAAACTGATTGACTCCTCGTTTTTCAATCATTTATCCCGATGTCAAATTCAAAGCGATGAGATTTCTTTTTTCGGTATCTTGGTAGCCTGCGAACGCAGACGTATTTCCGGCTGTCGCTTGTCTCCGCCGAAAAATATTTCGGCGGAGACAAACGACAGCCGGAAATACGTCTGCGTTCGCAGGCTAGGATCTTGGAGAATCCTCGAACAAAAAAGGTCAATTTGCATACCATTTTCAGACATGGCTCTTAAGTCCACGTGCACCAAACATTATACATACATTTCTGACTGACCAGTCCAGACCAGAAGGAAAATTCTTGACCAACCTCTCGCAAATTACCCTGGTCCCAGATATTTTCTTCCTTTAACTAAGCGAAATCGAAAAAGCTGGGAAAGAAAGCTAAAAAATTAAAAACGTTGCCTGTAGCAGGCAAAGTTATGCAACGGTTATGCAACTTTTGTTTACTACGGTACTCAGGGATACGCCCGCGTTTTATTTAAGATTCTATCTGTGCTGAGGATACTAAGCTTTTCTTAGAATAGCGGGTTTAAGCTCGATTTTAATTTTGAACCTTTTTGTCGTCCAGCCCTTTCTTACTGTTATCGATCGGGGTACACGGAGCGACGAGCGAGAACTTAGGTTGCAAGCGAACGATGGGAATCGGGACCAAGAAACAGTTAATGCAAACAGAAAAACAGCTTACCTCAGTAAAAACCGTAAGATGTCAGTGTTACGGACAGCTTCTCTTCGAGTTGTTTCTTTTACGCTCTTACGATAAGCACAAGAATCGATACCACCGTCCCGTTTGTTTCCAGGTTTTGGGGATGCTCCTCTTGCGGTGGACGTAAAAAGTAATTCCTGAAATGACAAAAGCTGTGATTCTTGATTGCTTTTCAGATAAAGGCTCTCGTCCAATCAGAACAGTTCCGACAGCCAGTACCGTGTACCCACTGTGGAGGCCTTCCAAGGGGGGCTCTGATGTCGCTTTGTCGTCACTGTGATAAAAGCTTTCCTGTTCGTGCGATCGGCACCCCGTGTCTGCATCAAAATACCTGAATACCGCATCCGAAATCGAGATTTGTCATTTATCATACTTTCACGAGGGGTTTGAAAGACCTAGGCCACAACCAAGATATAAAGTTAGCAACTGCGATAAGTTCAAAAAGAGTTAAAGAAGGAAAGTTTTTAAAAGATGCCGCGAGCATTGAAACTCGCAGAGAAGCGAGAAAGTTTTCACTTGAGACATACAGATGTAACTAGTCCACTGTCGATCCAGTGCTTTCGACTTTTAGGCGGAACATCATATAACATTAAATAAAAAAAACTCAAGTGGTAGAAATAAGATATAAAAGACTCGATCAGTCTTCAGGCATTAAAGTAAAATTTGTAACTGAGACTTGTCGAGAAGGAAAGAGAATTCAAAAGAGTTCTTGAGATAATCAAATCTCACGGCAGGCCCTTCTATTGACAGAGGTGAGAAATCTTTTGGCATCCGTTTCGAGCTCCGCTGTCAAGTTTGTCATTGTTGCTTGAGCTCCCAGCCCTAATATATTGAAACAAAAAATCTGAAAACAGCTGATCCTAACTGGTAGTTTTAAAACGGTTGAATTCGAATATTACCGAAGTTTATCCTCGCTGAGATCACTCATTACAGCAAGAAAAGCAAAATGATCTCAGGAAGTTGGGGACGCGTTTGTGTAATTACATTTACGTGTTATTAGTCATTCAGAATTTTTTCATAGCTTGGCTTTGTTTTACTTATCTACTTGGCTTCAACAATTCATACTAAAAGTTTGTTTTAAATGGCACCTCCTCGTCCCGTGATCTTGAAAAAGAGAAGCCCAGAAACAAGTGATACTTTGTGAGCAGAACACGAGAAAAATTAGTGTTTTCTTCTGAATTATCGCAAGACTGTTCAAAACAGAAATCTGATTTTCAATCAATTAAGAAAATAGAATAGCCAAAATATCAAGCGAAATAATTGACTGAGAAAACATTTGCGCTGAGAAAAAAAGATCAACAGCGGGGCAGCTGTAGTGTTAACTTTACCTAGTTATTCCGCTATTGCGCCATTTTACCATATTAGGGCAAAAGAACGCGCAAAATATGCCACGTTATTACACTGTAGAACAGGGCAAAAATATGGAGTGAAAGCGGAGCAACAAAAATGGCCGAACTAAACTTTATTTTTTAGTGGAATAATAAATCCCTTATTCGATGGTTTAACATATAATACGAGCGGACATTTTGCTCATTGCTCGTATTTTTCCTCGCGGCTCGGAAAAATACTACGCATGTCGCAAAACATCCGCGCGTATTATATGTTAAACCATCGAATAAGGTGTATATATTGAATATATCAGTGTCGTTCTTCCAACTGAATTGGAAAAAAAAAATCATAATTATTGTATTATGAAATCATTGCAATGGATCACGCAGACTTTTTTCCCTTGTACTGAGTTGTTGGAGGTGTTGGAATGCATCATCCAAGATCCATCAAGCCGGGCCATCAAGTGGGATCAAGTTTTTCCCGTGTGACTGGAGGAGTTTGAAACAATCAAACAACTGAAATCTGAAATGTCAGCTGTCTTCTCTTTCTTACCCCCCAGAGGAAGTGTAGAAGGCTGACACTTCAGGCTGGATCGAGTACAATCTGTGTGAAAACAATACCTTCTTAGACGTAATGTTATGTAGACTGTCCACAGCCTCTCGATTTTTCAACGCAAAAAAAGCAAACGAAGCGAGCGCGGAGCGCGAGCGCGCGTGGGGAGGGGGGTGGGAAGCGAGCGATGCACAGGGCACCGAGGAGTCAAGTTTGTCCGCAATTCAAAATATCTATCATGCAAAACGACCTTGGAAGCGATCTTGTAAGCGTACGTGACCCAGCGCCGTCACGTTTACAGATCGTCTTGTGATATCGTATTCTACAATGGTCACCTGGGGCGAATTAAATCGTCACCAGAAGAATCAAAAGCACGTCGTGCTCCATGTCTCGTGTTACTTAAAACTTTAAAGCTTTCTGTGACCTTGCTGGCTGCATTATACTCGGTGTCAGGTTATCGAAAATTGAAAAGCGTACATTTTTTTAAGAAACATTTGGACTCTTCACCTCAAATACATTATGCCCCTTTAGAATTCCATTCATTCACTAAAAAGTAAAATTAAAATTGTCGCTCCATAAAAGTTGCTTTATATTGTAGCGTGATTCACAACACGATATACTTGTCGCTAGCGCTCTTTCAAAGATTTTAATTAGCCTGAAACGCTGCGACAGATTATGGAAAAAAAAATTTCATTTGTCCAGAAGAAAGATTGTTACTCCATGCCAACTTAAGAAAAATTTAGACTCTTCATCCCAAATACATTATTCCTCTTTAGAACTCGATTTATTTTTTTAAAAAAATTGTCGTTTGATAATAGTTGCATTATAACTTTCACAACTCGATCAACTTCTGATCTCCGGTCAATCTTCGGTCAATCTTGTTCTCGATTCTATGTGTCCAGCAGAAGGACTATTATCCCAACACCCTTGTCATTTGCTGTTTAATCAGTTTAATATTTCATTTAGTTCTTCTCGTTCAGCATGTAAGACCCTATACACCTAAATTGACTTCTATTTTTTTATCCACATCGATATATCTGTTGATTGCATTTTTGGCATTTTTTGCCGGTCTTCAAGGAAAACTAAAGAGCCTTGATCGTGTAAAATATCTTTGCTGAGTACGTCGCACTGTAAAATATATTCGGACTTATCAGAACGCGGTATTTTTTTTTACTCAAAAAGTACTGATGGCTTTCGCAGTTTAGTCTCGCGTCTATTCCGGTCGCCGTAAAATACTTACACATTAACACTTTTAGCCTATTTGGTTTTGCATTCGTCGTTACAGTACTTATGTTGTGTTGTCCCGGGACTTTATTCGTCTTTCCGCTGAGAATTGTCAATTCGTGCGTGTCTCATTTTTCACCGCTTCGCAACTCACTTTCACTTGAGCTTAGAAGCAAGAGGAAACTTTAGAAAACCTCTGTGGAGAGGAAATCACTTATGCATTTTTCCTTTCGTTTTGATGTATCTTGTTTGTTAATTTACTGTTCATCCTCTAGTACAGAAAATGTTTGTGTTTTGGAAAGAACACTGAATCATAAAACTTCATACCGGGCTTAAAATAATTTCGAGAGTACAAAAACTGCATTGTGATAATCGATAACACTTCTTTCCTGCCCGTCAGTAGTCACACCAGATTTAAAAAACTCCTGTGATCAGTACAGTGCGTCTTCGCAAGGTTAGGCAACTGACTATAAGTGGATTTCCAATTTACACCAACACCTTCATTGGATTTTCAAGTAGCACTACATCTTGGTGAGACTGCCCCTTTTCAAGTGTGACAGTGTTACTTGGAGAAAAATCACTAAAAACCATAGCTTATAGTTTGTTCACATCTTAGAGAGTGAATTTATGTCTTTTTTTTTTTTTGCATTTAAAGGTTATTTTGCAAATCAGTGAGTGCACCTTAAAAATTCCAGCATAGTTTACACAAAAACTTAGGAGACCTGTCATGATACATAGAGGATATTACACGGTGGCGAGAAGATATGAATTTTATGTTCGAGTGGCAGAAACGATGTCGTTTTTGCCACGAGAACATAAAATTCATATCTTTGAGCCAACGTGTAATGTTCTTTTTATTATATGGAGACCAGATGTAATTGAAATTGCCGATTTTTATTTCATTGTTTTCGAAAAATCGAGCAAGGTTTACAAATCACCGTTCGTCTTTACAGAAAATACTAAGCAACCGTGTCCAGGATTTAGAAACACTTACTGAATTCCAATCAAACAAAATACATGAAATATTTGTCAACTAAATATCGTAACATGTAAGAACTGAAAACATCACTGACTTTGACTTGAATCCGATGCAGCAATGTCTTGACGGCCGATAGTTTTCAACCGCTTTTGTTTTCTTCTTTACAACATCTTGCACTTTGTGCAATTCCTTGCGGAGAATTCTCTCTAAAAGCCTTGAAATCGTTCCATTATCATGTTCTCGTCCTTGAGTTTTTCGGAAAACTCATTCCTTTCCGTCGCTTAATTAAACAAATTAAACCTGCTTGTCGATGCTTGCTCACAACAAACCTGAACGACACAAGAAACCAAGTTCATTCAACAAAGTAGAAATGGCGCGAATCGTGACGTCAATGAGCGATATGACACTCGCAAGCGTGTCATACGGAAAATACGCCACTCGGGTCCCGGATGGAGTGGCGTATGGAATCTACGAGTGGTTTAGTTCCCAGTAAAACACTCTCGTCCATATAATAATTAACAATTATTCACCGAAGTGGAGGTAAATATCCACCACTTTCACCGACACTGAGGTGAATAATTGTTTTAGTATATGCCACACAACTTGAATAACTAACGGACCAAAACATTACTTTCGGTACACAAAGCGACGCGCGAAGCCATTTTGTTTCTATTCCGCTGCTCGGAGGTGAATAGTACTTTGCTAATCACCTCCGAGTTAACCAATCAGCGCGCGCGGAAAGCACTATTCACTTGTGTGGTATATACTAATGATGGATATTAATCTTTATAATCCATCAAATATTTCGCGCGCGCGATTGGTCTAAACACGTCACGTGATGCAGCCAAAATTGGGAATATCAGATGATATTCCCCAAGTGATATTCCCCAGTTTTCGAACTCTGCGATTTACTTTCGCACGTTTAGCTTTTATTCCGAGTAAATTGTTAAAATGAATAAAACTAAACACTTTGAGCAGACTTTCTTTGACATTTAAAAGCCTGAGAAAAGGTCTCCCAAAATGCGGCCTTCTAAAAAAATATTTGAAGGATAATAGACACAATAGCATCCATTTGACTTCAAAAATATGCACGAATATTTGTCCTTGGACATGTTGGACATTATCTGTTCCTCGAAGCTCACAGTTTTCCTCGAGCTTCGCTCTCGGAAAACTGTTCGCTTCTCGGAACAGATAATGTCCGCGGACAAATATCCGCCGTGCATATTTTCGCACTAAATGGAGGCTATTGTTTATATATATAGGATCCTTATTAATCCTATGTAGTATTAATATCATTCCTACCTAGGATTAATCTTTGTCCAAGGCGCCAAGAGACAGGAGAAATTCATGTTCATAGTTGCCATCATGATATGCCGGCTCCGAACCTCGGAACAGCTAGTGTCTTTGGGATTGTCGCTATTTCTACACAGCTGGTAGTTATTCCCTTTCTCAAGGTCCCCTTTTTGTAAAAGTACATGCCCACGGCACGGATTATCTGGCCCAGAGGCGATTGTTCCTTTTCATTTACTTCTAGGGTCAACATCGTGGTATCCACCAGCTTTAGCATATGCAAGTGATCGCAATGTGACTAACGTGATCAGTGTTATGCCCCGTCAGTCCGGTCCTTTGTTATTTCTGCAGGATGTCTGTCATATAGAGCTGTTATATATCCGAACATTCACGGGAATACTTTCCGGTGGATTATAATAGAGATTAATATTAATCCAGATGATATTATTAATAATAATCTAATCCTTCCAATTGTTTGCCTTGCCTTAATCTACATGTATTACTGAATTATAATAATCTATTTCTGGATTATAGTAATCTATTACTGAATTATAATAATCTATTACCGGATTTTAATAACCCTATTATAATCTATTATTATTATTATTATTATTATTATTATTATTATTATTATAATCCACGGATTAATATTAATCCGAGTTGTCCTGTTCAATATAGAGCGGCAAATGCATAAATGTCACGAACTAAAGAGTCGGTGTAGGCTTGTCGCCACCTTTTCACTACTTCAGCCAATTGGAGTCAATCGTAGCTCATCGAACAATGGCTTTTTATTACAGGCCAATCATGGCGTGTCCTGAAATCCTAGTACACAGTTGGGGGTCCAGAACAAGGATTTCGGCGCTGGTTCGCAGACGCACTTAACCAGGGGTTTAGTTGAGTTTCGTCTGAGTCACAGGCTACTAGTGGTTCAGTCTCACAGAGAAAAGGACTTGAAATAAACAATTTGATTAGCACCTGGTTTTAGTTGATTTTGTCCGCCGGTCCAGATTTTTTTAACCTCAATCTCCAGATTTTTTAACCTCAATCTCCAGATTTTCGGTGCTTCATAAACTCTCAGGCGCAATATCATAGGGGTATCAACGATCGGATAGTTATCACATTTCTATTATCTGTCTTATATCTAATATAATCAAACTTTTTTTAAATCAATGTTATCTACAGATATTTATGTCTAACTCGCTTTATAAAAAGGCACTAGCAAAAAGGAGCGTTGCTTTGTGGGTAATCAAATGGCGGGCCGGCAACCACGAACTGTTCACAAGAGCGTTAAAAAAGTGACAAGAAAAGCAAATCATGGCTTGATGTAGAGTTCAATCTATTTGCAAGTGTACTCAAATGACAACTGAGATCGAGCTTGGGCCCTTAATGTAATTAGAAACATTAACCCTAAAAAAGAATGCAAATTAACGAGAGTGTCTTCAGGGGTCTTCAGGAAGATTCGTTACCAATTCAAAACCAGTGTGAGCGCTGAAGGTTTAGAACATTCTGCTTTCTCTATAGACCAGTTTATACGGAAGTACAAATGGTTTGAGCATGCTCGATATAAGCTTTTATCTGATGGTAGCCATTTTTCCACATGCAAGGTAACCAAGCCGGATACAGCCAGTGCTGGTGCCAGACCGCTTGCGTTTATAATCGACTGTTTTGTCCAAAACAAAATGACTTGTTCGTCTAGTTTTCACACTTTCAGACGAACAAATCGCCAGGTGACTTGTCCGTCTAGACGATTTGTCCGTCTTCTAGTGTGAAAGCGTCCATTGGTGCTATTCAACCAATATACAAACAAAAAGATGATAAGCAATCTCCAGACAATGACATGGCCCTACTAAGGGGGGCGAAGGGGGGGGGGGGGGGGGGGGGGAGGGTGAGAGTATCCTGTATCCCATTAACTTTTGGCCTAAATATCCCGTATCCTGTTAATTCCGGTTGTTTGTATCCGACCAACTTTTATGTTCGATATCCCCAAATCAGTCTTGTTTAAATATCACGGATGGTTTATTGAGTTTCCACAAGAGAAAATGAGGTTTCCAGCAATAAGTATAGGTAATCTAAATGGTGACGAGTGACATTATTTCCTAATTTCACGAGTATACCATTTGGTTACCTTTTAATATCATGGGTGACAAATTACGCTTGCAATGGTAGCTTATTTACTTGTTTATTGTATCGTCATTAGCGAACCGGTTGGAAACGACGCCCGTGTTAAACGCTCAAAAATCTGCTCAATGTCATTCCGTTTATAAGAAATTCAAGTTTAAGCTTTAAGATCACCTTTTAAAATCCTGTACGCCATCTTGGCACTAAGGGACGGACCATTAGAAAAGTGATGGGGGGGTGGGGAATTTTTGGCTTGCAAGAATTTTTTTTTTGGCCTATTGCCTGTGCAAGAATTTTTTTTTTGACTGCAGCGCTGTGCACGAATTTTTTTTTTTGATAAAATCTGCTTCATGCACAATTTGCTATTGAATTTGTTAAAAACAGCGCTTCTTTGATTTATTAAATACATAGCTTGTACTTTAACGTCACTTTCCATTTATTTTATGACAAATTCAAAAAGTAACTGGCAGTTTACAGGTGTATAGTGAAAAATTGTGTAATTAATATACCTTTTGAGGCCCGTAGGAATGAATTTTGAGGTGAGGGGGCCCAAAAGTTAGCACTGATTGTGATGTACCTTATTGTTACTTATTTTCGCGGGACTTAATTTTCGCGATTTTCAAAAATCGCGACCCGCAAAAAAAGGTTTTTGCGAAATTTAATACTTAAGTTTCGGCGTTCGAGCTCTCTTCTTCTGAATCAATATCATCTTTCTGCAGTACTTGGTGCAGTCGTCAAACTAGCTCTGCTTTGTTGGAAAGGAAAATGTCGAACTGTTTTCAGTTTCGTTTTGTTATTGGTGGTTTTCACTGTCACGCAATAAAAAAATAAAATCGAAACCATTCAACGACAGAAGCTATGAATTTCAGATATTATAGAAGATAAATAGATAAACGATTTGTCCAAATCTCAGGTCTGTGCGTTGCACCGTTTGCGAGTTATTTGCCGAACCTTTCCACGCAAATTTATAAAGCTCAGTATGGAGACGCCATATTTGTGTCCTTCCGAGGGGCACAAACATGGCCGCCGTAATGTCAGAGAAACATCTGGAACTTAATTTTCCTATTGGTGGTTTTCACTGTCACGCAATAAAAAAATAAAATCGAAAGCATTCAACGACAGAAGTTATGGATTTCAGATGTTATAGAAGATAAACAGATAAACCATTTGTCCAAATCACAGGTCTGTGCGGCGCACCGTTTGCGAGTTATTTGCCGAAACTTTCCACGCAAATTTATAAAGCTCAGTATGGAGACGCCATATTTGTGCCCTTCCGAGGGGCACAAACATGGCCGCCGTGATGTCAGAGAAAACATCTGGAACTTAATTTTGCTGTTAATAGCGACTACTTTTGACTCATGATCTATTA
Source organism: Meandrina meandrites (assembly GCA_963693305.1). Taxonomy (NCBI): domain Eukaryota; kingdom Metazoa; phylum Cnidaria; class Anthozoa; order Scleractinia; family Meandrinidae; genus Meandrina; species Meandrina meandrites. The sequence continues at coordinate 9,955,906 of OY855909.1, forward strand.
TACTTTTACATAAACAGCACTTAGTACATTGGGAATGTTCAATCTGCAAAAATGAAAAGGAAAGGCCTTTTTTGAATCAAAACAACGCTGTCACGGCACTCAGCTTGATATCACATACGGCGGAGAACTCAAATATTCAAAATGCTCTGTTTTTAAAACGAAGATCACAACCAAGTTGGAAATTTGCAAAAAGATATATTTTTAATTTATCTTACACCTAGTGACATCGAAAGTTTAGCAGGCCTACTGAATTTTGATTTCAGAATTTTATGACGTAACATGAAAACCAAGAATTAATAGCGACTACTTTTGGCTCATGATCTATTACACTTTCACATAAACAGCACTTAGTACACTGGGAATGTTCGATCTGCAAAAATGGAAAGGAAAGGCCTTTTTTGAATCAAAACAACTTTGTCACGGCACTCAGCTTGATATCACATACGGCGGAGAACTCGAATATTCAAAATGCTCTGTTTTTAAAACGAAGGGCACAACCAAGCTGGAAATTTGCGAAAAGATATATTTTTAGTTTATCTTACACCTAGTGATATCAAAAGTTTAACAGGCCTTTTGAATTTTGATTTCAGAATTTTATGACGTAACATGAAAACCCAGAATATGGTTCTGTTCAGTGTCATTGGAAACTATTGCTATGGAAACTGACGAACTTTGCCATCGAAAAAAAAAAGCAAATTAGGCTAAGGGTAGAATGAATCTACCCATGGCTTATTATTACTGTAATAAAAGAACGTATTTCGCAAAATAAGCACCATCTACTGACGTGTCTGCAGTAACACCTTTTCGAACTTGATCAAAAATATTTTCCAGACTCTTTGTAGCAGTTTATAATATTCACGGCTTCCCTAGAGAGAACGAAAAAGAGAAACAGATGAATATGTCACTGGATACATTTATACGACCACATGAGACCTTTTTCAAAACCGCGAATGCAGAGACTGCGTGACAAAAGGAACAGATCTGCGGTCCTGTTTCATGTCGCATTTCCTGGCAACCTCCTGGGCATAATTTTTTTGAGGCCAAAGCTCGTCAAGCAAAATCAGTTGTGCCAATTCTGAGACTAACTGTTTGTTTATGCAGTTCAGTATTTTGACAATTTTCTCGAAATATTAAGTCACAATAAGGTATTAAAATCAGCAGGCGAAATAGAACGCTTAACGCCGAACGCGAGACAAAATCGCCGAAACAAGCAAAACCATTACCATTATCGAGAGCTAACCATAAACACGCTAACCTGGGCCTTTTTTTAGGCCAACCTGAGCGATATCCAAACTAACCGGAACGCTTTTTAGGCTAACCTAAGTGCAAGCACTCCGGTTGAGTTTTGCTTGCTTCGGTGATTTTGTTTCGCGTTCGGCCTTCTGCGCTCCGCAAATTAGCCCTGCCGTGTTAAGTAGGGCCATGTCATTCCGTAGGGGAGTCCGGGGGCATCCTCTCCCGCGAAAATTTTGAAAATCTGGACACGCTCTGATGCCATTTGGTGCATTTTGAAACACTTTTCGAGAAGAATTACAATTCTGGTTTAATGTCAAAATAAGGCCCATCTTGTGCATGAATTTTTTTTCTTTGGGTTTTTCCTTGCATGAATTTTTTTTTCGGACATTTTGCCTTGCATGAATTTTTTTTTGGTTTTTTCCCCACCCCCCCCCCCCCCCCCCATCACTTTTCTAATGGTCCGTCCCTAAAGCATGGCAAACGTTGCCATGGCAATTTTATAATTTCACATGTGAAATTATAAATTAGCGCTAAAATTTCGCGCCAAAATTAAGGAGTAATTTGTCACCCATGATATTACTCCATAAATACACCAAATATCACAAGGAACTTTGTGCTGGTTTAATTCATTGACTACGAGAAAGCTTTCGATAGGGTATGGCAATCCGGTATGATTCAAATTTAAGGGAAAGTCACCAAAAAATTTACAAAACACCGCTTATCATAGCTTTGTGAAATTAGCATAGAGTTTCTGGATTACTTGAAACGCAGACGAGATATTCGCATTAAACCAAGTTTAGCGGTAAAAAAAAACTTCAGGTGTACCCCCGCCTTAAGTGCGGCTCAAACTGAGTAAACACCAAAAAGTCGAACATAGTCATATTTAGTGGTAACGGGTAAAACAAAAATAATATATATTTCAAATACAATAATGAAACTTTACAAATTGACGACAAACACACTTATTTAGCTGAAGAAATGATTTCATCCGGTCGTTATACTTGTGCAAGAGAAATTCTCAGCAAAAAAGCCACTAGAAGTTCTCTCGACAAGTTAATAAAAAGATCCTTTTGTAACACGAATTCAGCAACTATTGTGATTGAGAACAAACTTTTCGATACCCTTGCTAAACACGTGTTACTTTATGCGTGTTAAATTTGGGGACCAGAACTATTATATATACAGAACGCATTTCGTTAAAAGCACGGCAATTGAACAATTGGTACCTGGGCATAATGCCCGAGTACGATTCTCGCTGGGCACCCTGATGTGAACGTACTATTTTTTCAAGTACCCACACCAGAATTCGCGTACGGTGTCTGTGCTCGAGTAGAAGGTCTCGAGCTCGTCCTTGGGCACTTAAAGGTACTTGGGCACTTTGGTTTTCTGTGTCTGAAAGTGATGTTTTTTGCCGGTGCTCAGGTACAGTGCTCGGCCGGGCACTTAGAAATCAGTATTCACAAACCTAGCTTGAGACTCAGAACAGTTCATCAAGAACTTCAATAGAAAACATTTATACACAAGGAAGTTTAAAAGAGTTATCAATTTGAAAAATACCTGAAAACGGTTACAAATCCAGCACACAGTATAAGCTTGACAAGGCTTAGATTAGGATGTCATGCATTACGAATACAAACTGGAAATATGAAAATATATAGAGGAACATATTTTCCAGTAGCATGAAAGAAAGAACATGCCTTGTATGCAAAGTCTGCAAAGAAAATTGCGTAGAACACGAACAACATTTCTTTTTATTATTTATTTATTTATTTATTTATTTATTTATTTATTTATTTATTTATTTATTTATTTATTGCTTACAATACAGTTACAAAGTTACAGTTACATGTCTTGATGTATTGCCCCATTCAGTATTTTTTACAATACAGTGGAAACTTGATTTAACGAAGTGCTGACGGACTGGGGAAATTTGTTCGTTATATCGAAGACCTCGATATGACGAATTCTCGGAAAAACAACCAAAATATTCGTTATATCGGTGTTACGTTGCACTATTCAGCAATTTCCGATCTCAACGATTCATTTGTGCATTAAGGTTCCACTGTAATGTAACTTATTAATATATTTCAGAGTAGGAGTTCTTAACAGAGAATCTGTTACATCTACGTTTACTTGGCTCTGTTCTAATTGCGCCTTACAATATTCTCCAATCATTTCTTATCGTTGTTTAGAAATTCACTCATAGAGAAGATATCTTTTGATGTTCTCTTTTCTTGAAAATCTTAATTGATTTGGCAGCCCAAACAGACGTCGGAAGTTATTTTCTCTTGCTTTTGAATTTTTTTTTTTTTTTTGGCGTTGAAAACATAAAGAGGCGTAATAAAGATTCTCATATGCAATAGCGCAAGTGAATTTCGTCTGGCAGTGGCAAATGCATTCTCGTCCCCATAGCCCTTTTCGTTTCTCTTAGCCGGCGGGGCCTTGGCACAAGAAACGAGGGGCTCTGGGGACATGGGATTTTTGAATTAATTCGAATTTTTTTGATTGGCCGTTTGAAACGAAATCTTGAGCGGAAGTAATGAGACGCCATGACTTTCTCATACATTCTTTTGAAATATCGTGACTGCATACATGAAGTCCGGAAGTCCTAGAATCTAGGACTGGAAATCCTGTGTCCCCAGAGCCCTTCGCTTCTCGTGCCAAGGCCCTGCCGGCTAAGAGAAACGAAAAGGGCTATGGGGACGAGAATGTGGCAAATGCGGACACACTGCCCCGTCCCAGGCGCCGGTCACTTCGATCCGTGAGTTATCAATCCCATAGTGCAAGGTGCACCGTGCTCGACCAGGGAGCGACGCCTGGGGACAAGGCTGGCGAACACAAATGTATCCCTGTTTGTCGACGCGCGCAACATTTGTTGCGGCAGAGAATTGTCAAGTTGTGCCCCAGGAAAAAACTGTTCTGATTTCTTTCAGAAACATTTTGTTTCCGCAGCAAATATTTCGCGTTTGCACGCCCAAGGAAACATCGTGAGCAACAACCTGTCCGCACAACAGCGACGTGTGTCCTCGTTTTCCATCGCCTATAATTTGATTGAACTACAAGAAAGAGAGTGTCTGTTGTTTCTAGAAGTTTGGTTATATCTACCAATTTCAATTATGAATTTGTTGGCTGCTTTTTCGTTATTTCGCTGAGGCTTTTCTCCCATTCACTCCACACTAAGCTCCAAATAATTTGAAGGTGTGTACTTGTTTTTAAATAAGGTACAAAATTCTTGTTTCCTGAGCATAAAAAGTTAAAGAATATGCTACCAATACGAAACGTATACCTATTTTATTAACTGCGTTTGATCTTGGCTTCATCTCTGGAGTGAGGATCGAAATCTGACAAATTGCCTGAGTTTGGACACCTTCGTCATGTAAGATTAGAATAAATTCTAGTTTTGCTGTAATAGATCAAGTGACGGCTACATTTTCGTGCAGCTTCACATGATGGAGCTTCCCCTTGTAAATCTTTGTTGTCCCCCCCCCCCCCCCCCCCCCCCTCCCCGAGGATAGTATCCTACACTAAGCATTGATTTTGCTCATAACCGACTTAGATGATGAAGGCGTATTTTTCTCTTTGTAACGGAAAACAGTCATTATTACAATTATAATCGCGAGGCCAAACACAAGTCCGGCTAAGATACCAGCGGCAATTTTCCACCCAGTGCAGTCGTTCGTCACGTGATCAGCTGCCCTTGAATCTACTGGACATCGCCCTAAAGAAGTGTCTTGTGTGTCTTCGTCGTCAGGAGATTTCCCTGAAATTTGAAAAGTAACAAAAGCCTTTTTAATTTAAAGTTGGCTTCCTAACTTATTTAACAAATCGATCACATTCTTCCATGGTCTAGAGTCCATTATTAAAATCAAGCCATGGTCTGTTGCAATTCCTGCGTTTTGATTGGTTTACAGGCCATGGTATATGCGGTCATATACCATAGACCACAAATATGGTAGGTGCCTGAGGCAGAGAGAACAGCCAGGGAGCTAAATATTGCAATTATTTGGGTGTTTTTCATAAAAAATTATCCCGCTCGCGCTTGTTGGACAAATATCAGATAGTTATAGCCAACTCATTTCCAATGCGCGCTCATGGAATAATTGTTTAGTAGACCATGGAAATCACGTCATATAAAAGTTTTTTCATTTGTTTCCTCGTGCTCTGCAAGCCAAGACACGTTTATTGCATCCTTTCATATTAAAACAAGGGTTTTAAATGATCCGAGTTTTAATACTTTTATTATTATTGTAAATAATATTAGGGCACTGTGGGTGTTCTGATATTGAAGGCAATAACTTTAATTCGTATTTGTTTGTGACGAAAAACTGCAGAGGTAAAGAAAACCTGAGAAACGCGCAAAGTAGGAATAACGCTCAGCTCTCAGTTCGTCCGTTTTCAGTACGCTTTCTAGCTACCGGTCATCGTCGGTGCACCGCTACGTTTATCTTCTTTTCTTCGAGCTAAACATTAAACCCATGGATAATTTTATTTTTCATCGGAACATTTCCCGTCTCGTCTCCTTCGCTAATTCTCCTCAAGCAGTGTTCTTGAATTGACCATGATAGTGGTTTTTCGTTGGTGAAGTACTTTTGCTGAATCGTGTTCATTACAATTCATTCGAGTTTCGTTTTCTGCTCATAAATATTATTTTGTCGATGAAAACATATGCAAATAAAAATTAACAGATAACTTTAAAGACTAAATACATCGTTGAATATTTAACCAAAGTCTAGTACAATTACAGATTATAGATTAGTGAGCTCACTAATATAATAATTCTCTGCACAGATTGATAAGGCAAAAACTGCAAGTCTGGGCTCAGAAAGCCTGTCATTCTCGTCAGGGGCACAGTGACAGACCCGTTAGAGAGTTCATAGTTTAATAACAAATGCGCGTGATGATAGGGCATAAGCGCGCGCGGGAAGACGTTACATTTATCTTTGTAACCGCTTTATCAAAAAGCCAATTCAGGGTGAACTACTCTAACCACACGTTTCAAACTGCGGTATCACAGCTGGCCCTACGTGCCTGAGCCGACAGATTATCAATCTATGCAGACTAAACGACTTAAAAATATTTGCAAGAAGCAAACGTCCAGTGTTCAGCGTAAAACAGTAATAGTTCGTTATTTGAGTTTTAAGCTTACACGCTGAAATTGGACAAATTACACTAGCGAAAAGTGTCTAAGGTTCAACAGGCATTCAAAACTAAGTTATAGGCACTCTTACAAGGCTCCTTTTTGTAAAACTAATTAATATACACCAAAAACAACAAACTTACCATCGGAAAGATAAGAGCCAGGCGCAGAACAACCTCGTTTGGTCGTTTTTATTTGTAGGCTCGCGACAGTTGCCTGTACGCGCGATCGCTTAATTAAATTTTGGCAGCGTGAGCGCGCGCAGCTTTGAGTGGATACAATTATGTAATGAAAAAATTGAGGAAATCCTATAATCTTTCAAAACGATTGAGAGAGGAAAAAAAAAATTCGAGAGTCAGACGATGTTGGTCAAACTTCAAAGCGGTACGTGTCACATTTTGGAAGTGGCCTCCTATTGCTTATATGCTATACTGAAGTTTTTCAAACAATAAAAAACTTGACGAATCTTTTTTGGAGGATTTTCCGAATAAAATATTTTGATAAATAAAGTGGATTTCAAAGAGAAATTGGTTTACAATAATAATAGAAAGAATAGCAATATGTAGGAAAGGTTAACGAGCCGATAAGCGACCACATCACATTTAGGGTAGTCGCTTGTATCGGCAAGATAGAAACTTCGAGCTCGTAGTCAACTAGGAAACTACACACTAGTTAGAAGAAACAATTTTCATACCATCTCTGTCGACCTCCTCGAAGTCATATCCAAATGAGAAAGACTCTGAGAAAAACTCTTCATGGGTATACACGGGGAAAAAAGGTACCATGACGTCAACCCTGTTGTGTCCAATGGGAGCTTCCGTCGCGGAGAGAGCAGAGGCGTCTTTTTTGTACTTTCGAAGCCACTTCTCAAGAATTCGATCAACGAAGCAGTGGTGAAGGAGAAAGATTGGGTCGTTTGAAGCTGCAGGGACGGTCGCCATTGCACCTCCCAGCACGAGATGAACTACGTTGTGTAGGGCGAAATAAACGGGTGCCACACGGTATCCACTGGTAGTGTTGGCGTAGCCTTCAAGAAGGTTTCTAAAACTGCAGCTAGACTCTTCGCTAAAGGGAGGTAGGTCGTACGTTTCAAAGCGAAGCGCGAAAGCAACTTCCTTTTTGGTTGGGAGGGTCATGTTCAACCCATTCATTTGTTTTTGCATTCCGGCAGGAGACCGTTTTAGCTTGCCAGTTTTGGCGTTTGGATCGCAGAGATTTGAATTATTTGTGCCATTTGTTTCCAACGGGTAACATATCGTCAGCCAGTCCTCAAAATACTTGCCTACAACATCGCCGTTTGAAGATGTATTACCCAGCAACTCCTCAGAACAAATTTCACATTTCTCACTCTCAGTCCAGTCCCAAAATGGTATTGCATAATCTTCGTCGCCCGACATTTCCTGCAGCGCTCTTTCCCAAGCGAGCAAGTACAGGCGATGCCAGGTAGGAAAGCCCTGCCCTTGGTGAGCAAAGTCCATGAATGGTATCACCGTCTTATCAGGCAAGACAGTGTCTCTTTTAGTAGTGTAATAGTGCAGCCAAACGAATAGTTCGTGTATGGATACATTTGTGAACAAACCTGTTGGGTCGCTTCCATTGTTTATGGCGTCATTTATTTCCTGGTAAAAGGCTGTTGTCACTAAGTAATCGCTTTTCACATATCTGGTCATGTTCATGTACATCATGAACTTATCTTGCTCTCCACGGGACAGTTGGGCAAAGTTTTTACGTATCAGGACTTTCCTCTGATTGCATTCGTTGCCATAGTAACCATACTCACATTTGCTGCAGTCATAACCAGTGAAGTTACCACGGCATTTACAACTTCTCCTGAAGACCCCTCTCGGCCAGTCATGTCGATCGTCTAGCTTGTGTTTCGTGTTAAAGTGATCGTAGGTAGCGCTCCATGTGCGAACAGTTAACTCGCCGCAGTCCCCTCTTTTTCCATCCCTACCACATGGCTCTTTGAAACCGCGAGGAACTGGACAACATTCCCTCTTCTTGAGGCTGTCAATATTCACGCAAGCCTTGGGGAATTGACCTTCAATGAGGACAACAGCAGTTGCGGCCAATAGCAAGTATCGGACAAGAACATACCTCGTGTTACCCATCTGAAGTAAGAATAAGTATTGTTTAATTATTATCATAACTGTAAAAATTCATGATCTAAGAAAAGAAACCAAGTCAAATGGACCAGGTTAAACTGAAACAGGAAGGACTGGATTGGCTAAAGGCGATATTGATCGGACGAACCAAAAGCCTGCTTGACGAGAAAGCGGGAAAAAGAAAAATCAAACTATACTCGTAACTATACGAATCATGCAGGGCTTGTTTTAAGGTCTCGCAGGCAAAAAGCTTCCAAGTTGAAAAGTTGATAAACAATCAGTGAAAAACAGAAAGGCTGACCGTACGGTTGGATTGAACTATATGTATATTTTCCAATATTTCGTCAGGCACGGCCTGACTTCTTCAGGGAACAATCAGTCCTAATCTAATTCTTTGTCCTACCCACTTGTGTTTTGTTACAGAGTACAAGGTGATAAATCCTCATTCGTTAAGGCTGTGATCCACATTGATCAAGAAGTCAAATTGTATGAGTCCAAATTCGTGCGTATATTAGGAACTTAAAATCAAATATATATTCTATTTATGCCAGTAAGAGTGGGAATATATAAATTGCTACCAAAACTATTGCTCTTCGCTTGGACATGATCTTGCCAAGCATAACCATCCTTGCCAGTCTCGCTATGTAAAAGGAAGATTCATTGGTCAAAGTATTAGACTGATGGCAGACACAATGGACTTCATGCACTGAAGTAACCGATATACCAGGTACAGCGGTTTTCTTGGATTTCGAAAAAGCTTTTGATTCAATTGAATGGGGATTTAACCAAACATTCCTTGAATCTTAAAATTTTGGTCCAAATCTTCGGCAATGGATCAACGTGTTCTATAAAGACATCCCCAGTTGAGTTATTTCGCCTCTCAACATGCTATTTACAACGCGGTGTCCATCAAGGTTGCCCTCTTTCAGGCATATTCTTTGTTATTACTGTGGATCTCCTTGCCCAAAGTATTAGGCGTTTGAATTCCAAAGATATCAAAGGCATAAATATACAAGGAGCTGAAGAAGTCAAGCTCTCGCAACATGCTGACAACACTACCGCCCTTCTCGCCGATGTCCAGTCGGTTTCATTTGACTTACTCTTACTGTTTCAAAAGCATATTATACAAAATAAAAAAGGTTGCTTCCCCTTTCTGCCTGTTCTGTCCTTCTGATAGTCAAACCATAGAGCATTTGTTAAGCTGCGCGCAGGCGTCCTCTTTAGGGGATAAGTTCCAAAATAGAAATATGATCGAAAGCAAAGCGAATTTACTTCTTTCTGAGCTAGATGTGTTATTTGGAATTACTCGTCCTTGTCTTGTACGCACCGTTTAGCCCTCAACTTTTTCATATTGCTAGGCAAATATTTTCTTTATGTCAACGCACGCGCGTTTTTAACAACTTCGTCTTTTTAATCAGATTGGTGCGGGAGAATGATTGGTAATGAAGGATTTGTTAAAAAAAGAGTGGGAATATAGCTATTCTCAACCAACTAACATACTTCATAGCAAAGCCCAGATGTCATTCCATGCAGCCGAGCGAGATGCAAACCTACCTGTTAGGGACAGTTTGCTGTCCCGCGCCCCTCCGTACCCCCCTCGTGTGGGTCACGTGATCTTGAAAACCATGTGCTCTTCGCAGTTTGTATGTGCGAAGCGTTTGCGAAAGTTTGGTTGTTTTGATCGCTTTACTTTCGTCTATTTGCCATCGATATTGGATATGAGGCCGGAAGATGCCCAAAAAATATGTAAGTCTTCGTTTGTAAGGACATTTGTATTGTTTTTCTTTGTAATTCGGTTTCCTTTGGTTCAAGTCGCAAGCTTTGCATTTTGTAATTTTCAGCTGTACCGACTTCGACTTCGACTTCGACGATTGTGCCGACGTGCGTGTGACAGATTAAACATCTTTCAGTACCCAAAGTTTGTCTTGTGGCTTTATTCAACATCGAACGTACAGATATTTTGGTGAAGAACCTGGATTGAAGTGCTTGTTTGTTGTCGTGAAGAAGTTTGGAGGTTCGAGTACGTAGTTGTGTGTTGGATCGAATTACATTTTCTGCATGTTTGGAGCAAACCGAGTTTGTCATCGACGTTTATGGTCTGGCTATTTGTCGTGCTTGGTTTGAGTTTTGTCGGCGAAATGTACCGTGGAATTGGCGAACGAAGAAGCTTGTCAGAGGAGAATCTACGCGTGAGTGTTCGACCTCGAAGGAACAATGTGACTTTAGATGCGCATGCTGTGAATGTTGAGAACGGCGGGGCTAAAGTACAGGTCACAGGTCACAGGTTACAGGTCACAGGTCACAGGTTGCAGGTCACAGGTCACAGGTCACAGGTTACAGGTCACAGGTCACAGGTTACAGGTCACAGGTTACAGGTCACAGGTCACAGGTCAAAAAAATAACATTTGAAGGTTATGCTCTGAAGCCCAAAATGATAAACAAAACTTGTCAGTTACGGCTAGCTTTTACCCCTGTTTGCTTGCGGTTAGCTTTTACTCTGGTTTGCTTGCGGTTAGCTTTCACTCTGGTTTGATTGTGGTTAGCTTTCACTTTGGTTTGCTTGCGGTTAGCTTTTAGTTGCTGGTTAGGGCAGTACTCTATATATTTGTCTTTTGTTTCGTTTATAGAGTACTGCCCTAACCAGCAACTAAAAGCTAACCACAAGCAAACCAAAGTGAAAGCTAACCACAAGCAAACCAGAGTGAAAGCTAACCGCAAGCAAACCAGAGTAAAAGCTAACCGCAAGCAAACAGGGGTAAAAGCTAGCCGTAACTGACAAGTTTTGTTTATCATTTTGGGCTTCAGAGCATACCTTTCAAATGTTATTTTTTTGACCTGTGACCTGTGACCTGTAACCTGTGACCTGTGACCTGTGACCTGTGACCTGTAACCTGTGACCTGTGACCTGTAACCTGTGACCTGTGACCTGTACTTTAGCCCCGCCGGTGTTGAGAAAGTGGCGGCCTTGAGAAAGCAACGTGGCGGCTACGCGTCGCGTCTCACTAGGAAGCGAGAGGAGTTAAAATCTTTGTTGGACAAAGGGGCAAGTGTTGACTGCGTCCAGAAGAGGATTGTACAGGTTAGAGCAGCTCTTAAAGATTTGTTTGATTGTAACGTTAAATATATTCAGTTGTTGGAGAGTGCTGGTATGCCAGAAGAGGTTCCCCGGGCCCAAATGTACTATGTTGAAGCCGAGAACAGTTGTAGTGAAGTGTTAAAGTTAGCGGAACACCGCGTGAGTGTATCATGTGCGTTAAATCTTTCGAGTGATAAGTTTGAAGAGGAAGTAAACCCGGAAGATAGTGTTAGCCAAACTAGTGGAAGTACAAAGAAGTCCTCTTCGACAACTGCGTCCAGTGCTCGGTTGAAGGCTGCGGCCAGAAAGGCAGCATTAATGGCACGTGCACAAGTCCTGAATGACAGTTTGGAGCTCAAACGTAAACAGTTACAGTTGCAACATGACCAAGAGCAATTGCACCTAAGAGCCAAGATTTCAGAGGTTGAGGCTGAGGAGAAGGTTTATCGAATGTTTGAGGAGAATGATGGATGGAGTGATGGTATCAGCCATGTAAGGAGCTCGGCTAAGAAGTCGCCTTTAAATCCAAATGCAGTTGAGTGGCCAGCATGTACGTTGAGTGACGTTAAGAAGAAGGTGTCCAGTGCGCAAGATCGAGGCGCCGGTGATGAAGTAAAGAAGGAAATGGATGGTGTGCGAGATGGAGGTGGCGATGTCGGAGTGAAAGCACGAGATCCTTCTGTACAGGTCAGAGAACAACAGGTCAGTCCAAATTCCACACTTTGTGGTGAGCCAAGCCTCCTTCAGATGATGAGCATTATGCAGTTGCCAAAGGCTGAACTTATGACATTTGATGGAGACCCTTTGGACTTCTGGATGTTTATGCGTAGTTTTGATAACAGCATTGGGAATGCGGCTTTAGATGATAGCGCAAAGTTAAACAGGCTTTTTCAGTACTGCAAAGGCGAAGCCCTCAAAGTTATTAAGTGCTGTGCTGTTATGAATCCTTCAGCAGGATATGCAAAGGCGAGAGCTCTGCTGAAAGAGAGGTTTGGAGATGATTATAAGATTTCTGAAATGTGGGTTAAGAAAGTCACAGCTGGGCCCTTTATACGACCTGCTGAAGGGCGTCGCCTTCAGGAGCTGGCTGATGATCTCAGAAGTTGTAAGGAAACGTTAGAGGCAATGAGCAAACTTGAAGAAATTGACACTCGCAGGAGTATGGTCAAGATTGTTGAAAGACTGCCACAGTTTCTTCAGGGTCGTTGGAGAAAGTTGGTGGTTAAGGCTTTGGAAACAACTGATAGATATCCTTCAATTGCCAATTTGATGCGATTCGTCTCAGAAGCCGCCCGTGAGGCCACTGATCCCGCGTTTGGAGTTTCGGAAAGCAAGTCTAAGGATGTAATTGGAAGAGGCCCACACAAGCAAGAAAGAGGCAAAGGAGCTAGTTTAGGGGTGCAAGCTGACGACTCGCAGCAAAGCCCGGTACGTCAGAGTAACGGCAATGATCTTAAGGTTAAGGACGCTAAGCCTAAATTGTGTGTTTGTCGGCTGTGTAAAGGGGATCACAGTTTGAGCGTTTGTTCCCGGTTTAAAGCCATGCTGCCAGGAGAAAAGCTAAGTTTTGTTTGGGGTAGGAAACTTTGCTTCTGTTGTTTTGATGGTAGACACCTGGCAAGCCAGTGCAGAGCGGGTATTGTTTGTGGTGTAGAAGGTTGTACTGCGAAGCACTCCAAGTTGTTGCACAAATCCCTTGAGAGATCTGTGAGGGAGAACTCTGGCGAACAGCAGGCAAAGCCTAATCCAGGAACTGGTGATAAGCCAATTGAAAGCCACACCCTTGCATGCAGCTCACCGAAGCGTGGTCAGATCAAGTTAGCACTACCCATAGTTCCTGTGAAAGTGAGGGCCAAGGGTCAATCAGTTTATCACTACACGTATGCCTTGCTTGATTCAGGAAGCACCAAGACATTTTGCTCTGAGGCTTTGATTGAGAAACTTGACGCGAAAGGCAAGCGGGCAAATCTTTCCCTAACCACCGTCAACAGTAGTGAAAGTGCAGATGTGGAACTGGTGTCTTTGGAAGTAGTAGCGGCTAAAGGTGGAGCCGGTAAAACCAGTGTTGTCCAATTGCCGAAGGTGTACGCCCTGCCCAATCTACCCTCCTTGGAGAGCTGTATAGCCTCAGCAGGTGACATCCGCAAGTGGCCTCATCTAAAGGATCTTCGCCTCCCTCAAGTTGACAAGTCCGGTGTTTCCATTTTGATCGGCCAAGATGTGCCTGAGGCTCTTTGGCCCCTAGAACTGCGAAAGGGGGAGGAAGGACAATCTTATGCCACAAGGACTCGCTTGGGGTGGACCCTCAATGGTCCGTTGGAATCTGAGTGCCTTGTAGAAGAGTCTCCCTTTTCCAACCTTGCTCATGCTGATGAGAGGCTGGATGCGCAAGTGGAGCAGTTTTGGAAACTTGAAACTAGTGAAGCCTTGGCAAACAGTTTGCCGCAATTTTCAGTTAATGATAAGAGAGCCGTTGATATATGGGAACGGTCAGTTGACGTAGTTGACGGACACTATCAGATGGATATCCCGTTCAAGTCTGAACATTGCAACTTGCCTGACAATCGAATTGTTGCTGAGAAGCGGCTTCAGTCATTAACCAATCGGTTCCTGAGAGATCCTGAGTTACATGCTAAGTACAAGGGTGGAATTCAAGAACTACTTGATAAAGGTTATGCAGAGAAAGTGCCTAAGCAGGAGATGAGTGCGACTCCTGGACGGACTTGGTATCTTCCCCACCACAATGTTGTTAATGAAAACAAACCTGAGAAGCTACGAATTGTATTTGACGGTGCAGTAACATTTGGTGGCACTTCACTGAACAAAGAAGTTTTGCAAGGCCCAGACTTTACAAACAATCTCGTAGGGGTCCTACTGCGCTTTAGGGAAGAACCAGTGGCTGTAATGGGAGATATCGAAGGAATGTTCCACCAGGTTCGAGTGTCTCCGAAGGACCGTGATGTCCTACGTTTTCTTTGGTGGAAGAACGGTGAGATTGGTGGTGAGGTGGAAGTCTACAGGATGTGTGTGCATCTGTTTGGAGGTGTGTGGAGTCCAAGTTGCGCTAGCTTTGCTCTGAGGCGTGTGGCAGACGATCATAGACTGGATTTTCCTGAAGAGACAATACAAACTGTGCACAAGAATTTTTATGCTGATCATTGTCTGAAGTCTGTTGGTACTACTGAGGAAGCCATTAACATTGTCCATAAGTTATGCCAGTTGCTCACGCTAGTAGGTTTTCGACTGACGAAGTGGATCAGTAATGACCGAAAAGTACTGGAGGCCATTCCTGAAGGAGAAAGAGCGAGGGGGGTCAAGAAGCTCGATCTCGACCACAGTTCTCTGCCTGTTGAGAGGGCTTTAGGTATTCACTGGAACACTGAGAGTGATCAGTTTGGTGTTCAGATCAAGAGTAAGCAGAGAGAATTTACCCGGAGAGGGCTTCTGAGTGTCGTTAGTTCTGTTTATGACCCTCTGGGTCTGGTGTGTCCATTTGTTCTCCGTGCCAAGAAAATCTTCCAAGATGAGTGTAAGTCCGGCAAGGAGTGGGATGATCCTTTGAGTCCAGAGAACCAAGTGCGGTGGAGTAAGTGGTTGGAGGAGCTCCCCCTATTGGGTCAGTTCAAAGTCGAACGTTGCTTGGTGCCTGCCCATTTTGGAAGGCCAGTGAAATGTGAACTGCATCACTTCTGTGATGCTTCTCTGTCAGCCTATGGTTCTGTTTCTTATCTTCGTGCAGTGAATGCAGAAGGGAAAATTCATTGTGCCCTGTTGTTGGGGAAGTCCAGGTTGGCACCAATCAGGCAGATGACTATACCGAGACTTGAACTGTCTGCCGCCGTGATCGCTGTTAGAATGGATCGAATGTTGTCCCGTGAACTCACTTTGGAGATTCGTGACTCAGTATTTTGGTCTGACAGTATGATTGTCCTGCAGTATATTTACAGTTGCAGTAAGAGGTTCCAGACCTTCGTAGCAAACCGGTTGTCTGTCATTCATGATGGGTCAAAGCCAAGGCAGTGGAGGAAGGTTGGCACTAAAGAGAACCCCGCCGATGATGTCTCTAGAGGTTTGAGTGGGTCTGATATGATTTCCAGTGATCGTTGGAGGCGGGGCCCAGAGTTCTTGTGGCAAGAAGAGTCTGCCTGGCCCACCAATCCAGTTGTGCCCGAGATTCCTCATAATGATGAGGAAGTGAAGATTCAAGCTAAGTGCTGTGTTGCAGACGTTCAGTGTGATGCTAAGGTTGTGGAAGAAGATGACGCACCCACAGCGGACAAGGAGGAGGAGCCCAAAGACCTCATGGTCCGATTTATAGAGAGTTACTCTTGCTGGTATCGTCTAAAAAAGGGTATGGCGTGGCTACTTCGCTGCAAGAATTGGCTGAGAGTCAAGACGAAAAGTGTTGAAAGGCCGCCTCCAGTGACAGCTGATCCTCTAGATCCATCAGAGCTGCAGGTTGCAGAGACAGCTATCGTCAGATTTGTCCAGCTCAAACATTTCAAAGAAGAAGTGAAAGCTCTTAAATCAAGAAAGCCCATTGTGAAGAAGAGCCCGATCTATATCTTGGAACCGTTTCTAGATGAAGAGGAGATTTTTCGAGTAGGTGGCCGTCTGAAAAATGCACCGCTGTCCGAGAAAGCTCAGCATCCCGCCATTTTGCCCAAGAACCATCACGTGTCAAGACTTGTTGCGAGGCGAGCTCATGAATTTCAGAGCGGGCATTCTGGGAAAGAGTACGTACTCTCCCTCATCAGGCAGAAGTTTTGGATTGTAGGAGCTAGGCCACTGATCAAACGGGTCCTAATGGATTGCGTAGTGTGCAGAAAGCTTAGAGGAAAGCCAGGAGTTCAGCAAATGGCAGATCTCCCCTCTGAGAGAGTAACTCCAGACAAGCCACCATTTTCGTTTGTGGGCGTGGATTGTTTCGGTCCTTTTGTGGTGAAGAGGGGCCGGAGTCAAGTCAAGCGGTATGGCTGCATATTCACCTGTCTTACTATGCGAGCTATTCACATTGAGAAGCTTGACAGTCTTGAAGCCGATTCCTTTATTAATGGCTTCATGAGATTTTGTGCCAGGAGAGGCGTACCAGAGAAGGTCAGGTCAGACAATGGCACTAATTTTGTTGCGGGGGAAAGAGAATTGCGTGAGGCAATGCAGAGCTGGAAGGATGATGGCAAGGTGAAAGCTCATCTTCTGCAGAAAGAGGTCAAGTGGGAGTTTAATCCCCCAGCGGCTTCCCATATGGGCGGTATATGGGAGAGGCAGATCAGAACAGTTAGGAAGGTGCTGAATGTCATTCTCAGGGAGCAGACCTTAGATGATGAACGGTTGTCAACCTTGTTCTGCGAGGTGGAGTCGATCGTAAATGGCAGACCGTTGACAGTTTTATCAGATGACCCGGATGATGAAGGTCCCCTGACGCCAAATCATTTGCTTCTTCTCCGTGGAGGACCGAAACTACCCCCTGGTCAGTTTGATCAGAGTGATATCTATGGAAGGCGTTGGAGACATGTCCAGTTCCTCTCCGACCAGTTCTGGAAACGATGGGTACGAGAATATCTGCCTATTTTGCAGTTGCGGAAAAAGTGGTTGCAGCCGAAGAGAAATTTCCAGGTTGGTGATGTTGTCCTAATCTTGGGTGAAAAGACCCCCCGGAAGAACTGGCCCATGGGACGGATAGTTCAGACTTACCCTGGTAAGGATGGACTAGTCAGGTCAGCCCAGATCAAGACAAGCAGTTCAATCTTGACCAGGCCGGTAACCAAGTTGTGCCTTTTGGAGTGTACGGGAGACGAGATGTAAACGTTTGTGTGTCACGTGACACTGTATACCGGATTTGTCTTAACAAGGAACTATGATATAAACTGGACTGTCATTAGGACACTGAACTGTAGAATTCTCGGTAAACGCTCAGTATTTGTTTTTTCGCGTTTAAGGGGCCGGGATGTTAGGGACAGTTTGCTGTCCCGCGCCCCTCCGTACCCCCCTCGTGTGGGTCACGTGATCTTGAAAACCATGTGCTCTTCGCAGTTTGTATGTGCGAAGCGTTTGCGAAAGTTTGGTTGTTTTGATCGCTTTACTTTCGTCTATTTGCCATCGATATTGGATATGAGGCCGGAAGATGCCCAAAAAATATGTAAGTCTTCGTTTGTAAGGACATTTGTATTGTTTTTCTTTGTAATTCGGTTTCCTTTGGTTCAAGTCGCAAGCTTTGCATTTTGTAATTTTCAGCTGTACCGACTTCGACTTCGACTTCGACGATTGTGCCGACGTGCGTGTGACAGATTAAACATCTTTCAGTACCCAAAGTTTGTCTTGTGGCTTTATTCAACATCGAACACTACCTTTAAAATATTGACGGTGAACGCTCAGTTAAAACAACGGGCAGCGGTCTAAAAATAACGGCCCGTCGAGGTCACAGTCAAACTTTCTCAGAATTTTTCTATCAGTTGAAAACTAATTCTGTCAGTAGAAACATTTTTATTTTCATCGTTTAAGTTAAAACAGTTTTAACTTCCTTAATGAAATACCTGAGAAACTCCTGCTCTTGTATTCGTACTCATAAGTTAGTCACGTTTTTTAATATCATATTATTTTTAAAATGCACAAGAAACTCCTGCTCTGTGTACTTAGCTCAGAGTCGCGTCTTTTTAATCGGCCGAGAAATTAAATTCGCTTAAATTAAAACTGAAGTAGCCCGGCATCTGCTCTGGGTATATCTACGATAGTCACGTCTTAAACGAATTCCGACAGTAACATCCACGTATACCATTCCGAATTGCGACATGACTATGAAATGCCCGAGAAACTCCTGCCCCTGTAGTCTTCTTTTGTACGTAAGTTAGTCACGTCGCGTTTTAATCTGTCCAAAAAATGAAATTAGTTGGACGACTCTCTCAAAATGCACGAGAAACTCCTGCTCTGTGTACTTAAATCCGGGTCACGTAGTCTTTAATCGGTCCAGAAATTAAAACCATTTTTAAAACTGCGATATTTAGGTGCCCGAGAAACTCCTGCTCTGTATGCATAAGTTAGTCACGTCGAAGACGAAATGCCGAAGTGATCATTACAAAATGCGACATGACAAGCTTTAAAATTCAGACAAGTGGCATGAAGACCCACTCTACAAGAGCCTCTTAAACAGATTGCATTCAGCTACTGACTAGAAAAACATGGGCCAACTTACCGCTCGGATAGTCAATGAAAATAATAATTTAGATCAAAGGTAGCGAGGATCCCTCAGCAAGCTAAAATACCGTGTGACCTTGTAGCAGTCAGACTCAGGGCGACATTGAAACCTCACAATAGGAATATAACATTTTAACAACGGAAACAAAATCTATACGTTATAAGATTTACGCAAATTTTGGAAAAGTTACGTTTACATACATTCAATTAACGCGAATTTCCATGTGGTAAACGTTTACAAAATGAACGCGAGTTTGATGCTTTATGCGTAATAACTATTACGATATTACGTAAATATGCAACCTGCGCTTTTCACAAGGATAAACAACAACGAACTACAACAGGACTACTCGACAAGTAGCTTTACTGGAAATAACGGTGTCACAAACTAACAATGTTGTAAAACAGTGTGACTTTAATTAAGTTCACAATTACGTAAATTATGGTGCATAAAATCAACGGAATTTTTTAAATTTGCGTTTATAACATGCATCGCTAATTTCCCATAATAAGGTAGCTTGCGTGTTTGGCCTACTCGGTCGACTTTGGCTCGTGAGACGACGATAAAGCTCCAAGCAAATAAGAAGCCCCTTTTGGATTTGTCATCTTAAATAAGCACTCCCTTTTCTATAAAGCGTCCCTATTGACCCTATTCCAATTAGCTCTAAATACAATTATAAGAGTTGGAATCTACAGAGCCGTTCCACAAGCTGTTTTGAAATTTTGGCTCCATTAACGATTGACCTTCATTTTATTTTGAAAAAAAAAGCGTTAAGCCTTAACCTTAACCAAAGCTAACCATACCCTGCGCTGGTTCTACCGGCTCTAAGCCTTCGCCTTTATCCAAACTTATTGACTAAAACGTTGGTTAGTTTCATAGTACGCCCGCGGGCATTATTATCGTGCTCCATATCACTGAAGAGAATGCGCTTAAAGTAGTACCCTTAGATGACGGGGACTCTTTCCCGATTTTCCTTTTTAACTTTTTCCGCCCAGCTGCTATCATGACCAATTATGATCCCGGTAGAACTAGTATGAACAAAAAGCGAGCACACGCGGGCAACCAAAGTTAAGACAAAACTGAACATGTTACGAAGAGATTCAAGCTTACCTTGAAACTAAGCTTCTTCAAAACCTCAGTCGTTTGGCCAGCTTTTCTCATAGATCTCTCTTTATCGCGCTTTTATTAGGAACAAAACGATAGACACCGCTATCTGCACGCAATTCACATTTGACAATAAAGGTAAACACAAGGCATAGGGCCCAGGGGGGATCTGGAACAACAATCCACATGACGTCAGTTTACGTGAACCATAGATTTGTCACGCTAACCGCAAACTCTTACCGGCAATAGAAGGTTTTTATATATTTCCAGGTGGATTTCAAATCAAAATATTGGCCAAAACATAATACTTTAATTATAGTTTTCTTTTAGTTATTCTGCTGCTGTGAAGGGACAAGGGGAGGGGGGTCGTGGTATTGCTATTGTTTACGGTCACCACTGGGGCGTAGCAGAGTCCTAGAAAATGTACCGCACAGTTCAGCGGGCGATCGGCAAAAGAGATCCTGGCAGCCGACACCAAGCTAAGATGCTTTTTCCTTCAAATCAAGAGAACTATCTTTCCATGACATGCATCTCTTGATCACTTCTCAATAATCTACCAAATTTAGCTACCTTGAGTTTCTGAAGCGTGAACCTTTTGATAGCAAGTTTATCATGTTTATTCATGCAGTAGTTTTAAAACCATAGCTCCAGCAATTCAAGTGATTGGTATCGGGAAAACTTGCATTTATGCTCACACATGTCAGGCGTTTCACTAATCTGATCAATATGCTAGGTATTGTAAGTTTACAGCAAAAAAGAAAGAACGCGGTTCGCGAAAGATTAAAGAACTCCGCCGTTGTCAGGTAAGATTGCAATTCCAAAACATTAGAGTTCAACCAATCACAAAGCTTTACGTAATTCACGTTAACCAATCACTGTGAGTTGTGGATCTAGAGTGTGGATTATATTAGCGTCGTTTTAGAGATATAAAGACTAAAAGGATTGTCAGTCTTTCTTTCTCTCCTACTTCCACTTATTTACCCTTAGCGCTGTTTTTTTTTTTTGTTTGTTTTCTCGGCCTTGTTTCAACCCAAATTAAAAAGACTGAGCTGGAGGTCACTTTTCATTGACCTGGTTTTCATAACTCCAGTTACATATAAAGACCTTCCATTCTCCATTTTCCAATTGCCCATAATACATCTTGTTTGCGCCCAAAATTTTGCATAAACTATTGTTTTCAAATTCTCTTATAGTTTATAGTTTAATAGTTTATGTAAAATTTAGGGGGCAAACAAAGCGCGTTATGGGCAAGTGGAAAATAGACGGAATTTGCGGTTAGCGTGACGAATATGTGGTTGACGTAAACAACCGTCGCGCTGATTGTTGTTCTAGATCCCCCTTGGGCCTGATGCCTTGTGTTTACCTTTATTGTCAAATGTGAATTGCGTGCAGATAACGGTGTCTATTGTTTTGTTCCTTATTAAAGTTCGACAAAGAGAGATTTATGAGAAAAGCTAGCCAAACGACTGACGTTTTGGAGTAACTAAAGTTTCAAGGTAAGCTGAATTTCTTCGCAACATGTTGAGATCAGTCTTGACTTTGTTTGCCCGCGTGTGCTCGCTCGTGTGTTCACTCTAGTTGTACCGGGATGATTGGTCATGACAGCAGCTGGGCGGAAAAAAGTTGAAAAGGAAAATTGGGAAAGAGTCCCTCATCATCTAAGGGTACTACTTTAAGCGCATTCTCCTCAGTACATATGGAACACGATAATAATGCCCGCGGGCATGCATACTATGAAACTAACCAACGTTTTAGTCAATAAGTTTGGATAAAGGCGAAGGCTTGGAGCCGGTAGAACCAGCGCAGGGTATGGTTAGCTTTGGCTTTGGTTAAGGTTAAGGCTTAACGGGTTTTTTTTTTGTTTTGTTTTGTTTTTTTGTTTTTCAATATAATATCAGAGGGCGGTAAAGGATATTCTTGTGACCTGGTATCAGTTCTTGTATTTCCCGTGAAATGTGAAATGGATATTTTTTCCTCCTGAATCGTGATTTCCATAGTCGCCGTGAACCGTGATTTTTCAAAATGTTCTCTATTATTTTCCGAGAAGTGTGAAATGCCAATATTATATTTTTTGGTGAATTGTGAAAGAGCTGTTTTATTTTCCGTGAAACGTAATCTATACCCCCTCCCCCATTCACCACCCTCATGTCAAGATCAACCGTTAATCGAGCCAACATTTCATTCAAAACAGCTTGTGGAAAGGCTCTGTAGATCCCAACGTGATAATTGCATTTAAAGCTAATTGGAATAGGGTCAATAGGTACGTTTTATAGAAAATTCAAAAAGGGGTTCTTATTGGAAAGGAAGGTATGTGCTTAGGACTTCATCGTCGTCCGACGAGCCAAAGTCGACCGTGTGGGACAAACACGCAAGCAACCTTATCACAGGAAATTAGCAATGCATGTTATTAACGCGAATTTCAAAAATTCCGTTAATTTTATGAACCTTAATTTAAGTCATTGTGAACTTAAACTTTTGTAAACGTATACTGTACCACACGGAAAATCGCGTTAATTGAACTATCGAATGTATGTAAACATAACTTTTCCAAAATTTGCGTAAATTTTATAACCTGTAGATTTTGTTCGCGTTGTTAAAATGCTGTATCCCTATAATAAGGGTATCAGTGTCGCCCTGAGTTTGCTAGGTCATACGGTATTTTAGCTGGCTGAGGGATCCTCGCCGCCTTTGATATAAATTGTTATTTTCATTAACTATCAGAACGCTAACTAAACTTTCAAATTGGCAGAGCAAAAATCTTCTGCTGGCAAAATCACAACCGCAAATCTGACCAGGACAATTTCCAAGCGTTATAACAAATACCCGGGGGGGAGAGGTACTCCCCTATATCAGGTATAAAGGTATGTGCCGCCCCAAAGGCTATGGTTTTTGAGCCCTTTTGGTCTGAAAACGGGAATAGATTTTGAACATTTTGGTCTGAAATTGGGTATGGTTATCTGGGGAACGTTCACGAAAGCTTATAAACTTATTTTCTTCACAGCAACCGGGGCAAGTAACTGGCGAGAGAGAAAGAGAAATAGATAAAATATATCATTCCAGCTAAATTTTACCTATTCATCTTCGTTACGTTGACTTCCGTTCAGCACTGATGCATATCTATGGAAGGTCAGGTCTGAAAACGGGTGTGGAAAATGCCATTTTTTGGTCTGAAATTAGGTCTGGATTTGGAGATGAGGGTGGCACACCCCCACCAAAAATTTCAAGGAGTACCTCCCCCCCCCCCTCCCCGGGAACAAATACTGTCACACAAATGGACATATGCTTGGTCTATGTTTTACTAAGCAGTCTGAATGCAATCGACCTGTTTTAATCTCCTCCAGTTTTGCCCATTCATGTCCGTGTTTTGTTTTTTGTTTTGTGTTTCTCTTGAGTTCTTGTTGAATTTTAAGCGGTCTTTGTGATATTTCAGTCAATTTAATGACCAGTTGCCCAGTGCTGTTATTAACGCAAACCTATCCCGTTTAACACTAAGACATTCTTGACAGTCCACAAAACAGACGACTTTAATTTGCCAAAGTTTGATTTTTCTTTTTACCCGCTTTCTCGTCAAGGCTTTTGGTTCGTCCGGTCAATATCGACTTTATCCAATTCGTGAATTTGGTAGCTCTAAGTCCTTGAGACACGGCCAAATAATCATTTTAGATATTGCTCTCTGGAGATCGTGCTGTAAATGTCTTTTTTTTAATTTTAAAATTCCACTTAATCTTTAAAATGATCACAATGACGTCTTGCCGGTGTAAATTCCAACAAATGACATGGCCCGAAAAGAGCGACAGCACGTAAAATGAAGTCGCAACAAAAAGACGATCTTTCTCGGCAAAATTACAACGACTTACGATCAAACAAGTGCACCGTCATGTGACACTTTAAAATCAGACAAGCGACAGAGGATTCCCCCCCCCCCCCACCCACCCCTCCCCCACGTCGACAGGGCCGCTACAGTTTAATTGGTCCTTTCGAATTGTTTTTTTCCTTTCATCATGGATTTTTACAGTTATAATAATAATAACACAATAATTACTTTTATTTCAGATGGGGAACATGAGGTATGTTGTTGTCCGATACTTGCTATTGGCAGCAACTACTGTTGTTCTCGCTGAAGGTCAATTCCCCAAGGCTTGCGTGAATATTGACAGCCTCAGGGAGAGAGAATGTTGTCCAGTTCCTCGCGGTTTCAAAGAACCGTGCGGTAAGGATGGAGAAAGAGGAGACTGTGGCGAGTTAACTGTTCGCAAATGGAGCGCTACCTACGATCACTTTAACACGAAACACAAGCTAGACGATCGACATCACTGGCCGAGAGGGATCTTTAGGAGAAGTTGTAAATGTCGGGGTAACTTCGCTGGTTATGACTGCAGCAAATGTGAGTATGGTTACTATGGTAACGAATGCAAGCAGAGGAAAGTCCTGATACGTAAAAATATTGCCCAACTGTCCCGTGAAGAGCAAGATAAGTTCATGATGTACATGAACCTGTCCAGATATGTGAAAAGTGATTACTTAGTGACAACAGCCTTTTACCAGGAAATAAATGACGCCATAAACAATGGACGTGACCCAATGCGTTTGTTCACAGATGTATCCATACACAAACTATTCGTTTGGCTACACTATTACACTACAAAAAGAGACACTGTCTTGCCTGATAAGACGGTGATGCCATTCATGGACTTTGCTCACGAAGGGCAGGGCTTTCCCACCTGGCATCGCTTGTACTTGCTCACTTGGGAAAGGGCCTTGCAAGAAATGTCGGGCGACGAAGATTATGCAATACCATTTTGGGACTGGACTGAGAGTGAGAAATGTGAAATTTGTTCTGAGGAGTTGCTGGGTAATAGATCTTCAAACGGCGATGTTGTAGGCAAATATTTTGAGGACTGGGTAACAATATGTTACCCGTTGGAAGCAAATGCCACAAACAATACAAATCTCTGCGATCCAAACATCAAAACTGGTAAGCTGAAACGGTCTCCTGCCGGTATGCACAAGCAAATAAATGGGTTGAACATGACCCTCCCAACCAAAAATGAAGTTGCGTTCGCTCTCCGCTTTGAGGCGTACGACCTACCTCCCTTTAGCGAAGAGTCTAGCTGCAGTTTTAGAAACCTTCTTGAAGGCTACGCCAACACTACCAGTGGATATCGTGTGGCGCCCGTCTTTTCCACCATGCACAACGTAGTTCATCTCGTGCTGGGAGGTACAATGGCGTCAGTCCCTGCAGCTTCAAACGACCCAATATTTCTCCTTCACCACTGCTTCGTTGATCGAATTCTTGAGAAGTGGCTTCGAAAGTACAAGAAAGACGCCTCTGTTCTCTCCGCGACGGAAGCTCCCATTGGACACAACAGGGGTGATGTAATGGTACCTTTTTTCCCCGTGTATACCCATGAAGAGTTTTTCTCAGAGTCTTTCTCATTTGGATATGACTTCGAGGAGGTCGACAAAGATGGTATGTAAATTGTTTCCTCTAACTAGTGTGTAGTTTACAAGTTGACTACGAGCTCGAAGTTTCTATCTTGCTGATACAAGCGACCACTTAAAATGTGATGTGATCGCTTGCGGGAGATAGTCGTTGTGGTCGTCTACGAACTGAGGTCAGACCAAAAGGGACCCTAATTTTTTATTGGTTCATTTCCTCGTTTTAGAGGCCTAATCCAAGCACAAATACGTCTTCAATCCCCGTAACGCTTAATTTAAGACACATCTACCCGACTCGAAGAGATTTGAGTGCGTCCCTGCAGTTTACGCTTACAGTGTAATCACAGGTACGTAACCACCAAAGCGTACTATAAGAGATTGTATGGATTTAAAACTGAGCGTAATATGAGTTTGAATGAATTTGAGAAACTGAGTTCAAAAAATCTCTTTTTTCCTTTAAACTACAATAAAGTGTCCTTTATTTGTCTTTTAAGTGCTTTGGCGGTCTATCAAGTACTATGGCTTTCCAAAGGACTAAAAAGACGAAGATTGCATTTTTTCCACTAGAAATATAATATTGTCCTAAATATTTCAGCTGACTTGCATGTCATATTTCTACTAAGGAAGTCAATTTTACTTTTAGACTGTTGGTTCTTTTCAAATTTCAGGCAAATCTCCTGACGACGAAGACACACAAGACACTTCTTTAGGGCGATGTCCAGCAGTTTCAAGAGCAGCTGATCACGTGACAAACGACTGCACTGAGTGGAAAATTGCCGCTGGTATATTAGCCGGACTTGTGTTTGGCCTCGCGATTATAATTGTAATAATGAATGTTTCTCGTTGTAAACAGAAAAATCGAATCAGCGCAGAGCGCAATACGCCTTTGTCAACTTAGTCATAGTGTCTGATTATAGTCAACTCTCTCCTGAAGGACCCTATTCAGCCACGCCTTTGTTTTTGTTGGCATACAGGATTTTTGATGTTAAAGTCCACTAAAACAAAACAAACCAACTATGTTTAACGAGGGTAGCACATAACAGTCTCGCGACTGACAAACCTGTGGCCCTCGAATTCCCGATCGAATTGGAATTTGGAAGTGTTGGTTTTTGTGGAGGGAGGAAAACCGGAGAACCCGGAGAAAAACCCTCGGAGCAGGGACGAGAACCAACAACAAACTCAACCCACATATAGCGCCGGGTCCGGGAATCGAACCCGGGCCACATTGGTGGGAAGCGAGCGCTCTCACCACTGCGCCATCCCTGCTCCCCTTAAACGGAAGAGATCACCCGGAAGAGATCACCCTGAAACTGCTAAAGGTAATTAAACAGACCTCTAGTAACACAACTTGGGTCGGTGCAATTAGATTTCGCTTCACCATACAATTTTCATGATCAATTTCTGATGGCACCGAAAATGGCGGAGGCTGATTAGGGTTAGGACACCTCTATAATACGGACAGTTGGTGTTGGTCACGACGTTTTCTGTCTTAGAGAGAGTTGACTGTGGGTGTGGGGATACTCCAAAAAGATTTATTAGGGGAGCTGCTGCTCCGAGTTCCAAACCCCTATATACTAAAAGTTGGTTATGTGAAATTTACATTTTCTGTTGTCTTGTTGCATGAAGCTGGGCGCTGTAATTAAGAATAAAATAGAACTGAGAGCAGATTTAATACACACCATAAAATAGACTACCACCACACAAGCGCAAGCGCTCTGGGACCTAATGGTATTTTTAGATTGCAAAAAATCTCAAGAGACGATGGAAAAAGAATTCTGAAGCTGCACGAAAAACGTAGCAGTCATCGATCTATTATAAAGACCAAAGGTTCTTCGTTAAAGATATCTATAGGTATTCATTCTCTGAGTAAAATAGCTTTTAAAGACAAATACTGTATGCTCCTTCTTTGAGAGGATCGGCGGCCTAAAGGCTGGTTTTCACTAGCGACGCAAGCATAAGCGCAAGCAACATACGCAGACGCAGTAACGTGTTGTTCATTAGTGTTTTTTGTTAGGACAAAGAGAGCTAACGAACAACACGTTACTGCGTCTGCGTATGTTGCTTGCGCTTATGCTTGCGTCGCTAGTGAAAACCAGCCTTAATAGTGCGCTGGACGCTGGATTGAACGGTCCGGGTTCGAGCCCTGGTCAGGGTCATTGTGTTGTGTTCTTGGGCAAGACGCTTTACTTTCACAGTGCCTCTCTGCACCAAGGTGTATAAATGGGTACCAACGAATTTACTGCATGGGGGCAACCTTGCGATGGACTAGCATCCCATCCAGGGGGGAGTAAAAATACTCCTAGATGCTTCAGTGCCGGAAAAAGGTCCTGATGGCCTGATGAGCCACTAGGCTCGAACTAGGGGCGTAGCCTTTCCAGGGGTACGCACAATTTTCCAGATCCTCCCCCTCCCACCTCTCTCTCTTCCCCTCAAATTTTGTTTTAGATGTGAGTGTAATGGCGAGGTTATATTGTAAGCGTTCTTTCTTGATTTGAAATGACATTAAAGTCGTAAATATTCAGCGGGTCTCTCGTCACAACCGCAGAGCTATAAATCTTCTGTCTTTCTTTCTTCCTAGCAAATTAAAGTAGGATCAGAAGGACCTAATTTAAAGTTCTTGTCAGCCCTTTCATACATTTACATAAATTTTAGTTCATTTCCTTTTTTAAAAAATTATATTTTCTACTTTTTCAGGTACGCACGTGCGTATGTGCGTATAGGTATGTACGCCCCTGTGAACGTAGATTAATATTCGTAGATATGACAGGGGCGTAGATACCTGTACGCACAAACGCATGCGACTTCCTGAAAGAGTAGAAAAAAAGGATTTTTTGAGAATGGAATTGAACTAAAATATATGAATGTGTATGACGCTATCTGTGTAGCATGTTCATAAACATATGGAAAGGGCTGGCAAGAACTTTAAATTAGGTCATTCTGATCCTACTTTGTTGGAAAGAACGAGAGTGATTTATAGCTCTGTGGTTGTAACGAGAGAGCCGCCGAATATTTGCGACTTTGTGGCCAAATCAAAGTATAAAAAGAACGCTTACCAAATAAACTTACCATTGCACTGACATCTTAAACAAATTTAAACAAAGCACGCGAAAAAAGAAGCAAGTGAAAAAAAAAAAGGATTCGAGACTTATTAAAGGGGAAGGGATCGGATAGAGGAGGGGGGTATATGGAAAATTGTGCGTGCCCCTGGGAAAATCCTGGCTACGCCCCTGGACAGTTTTACATTTAAAAGCCGCAGCCAGCCTGTTCCAGGCGTTCTGTTCAGCATTTGTGATCAGCGCGAAGAATGTCAAGTGAAAAAAAGGTAAGGAGTTAATCTCATAACAAGGCTTTAAACGGGTAAGCTCCTCCCCGAGGCCCAAACCTTTTCCTTGTGTATACCATTTGCGACGAAAAAGGTAACACTTACGGCAGAGCCTCCCTGTATATCCCACTTTAGGGAGTCTCCAACCCCATTTCCTCCCACCCCCCCCCCCCTCCCCTCTTTCCCGTGCTCTCTGGTGTTTTCTTTCGAGAAGAAAACCTCCCAAAAAGCAGGAACAGTTTAAAGCCGTACGTATGAGACGTTAAAGCTATCTCGAGACGACATTAGCGTCTAGTATAAAAACGGAAAATAAGACAGACGCCTTTAAACGTCTGATGGCTTTAACGTCTTTTGGAAAGAGTGTCCGAACGACACTCTTAACGGACAGCTTTAACGAGCTTTCGTTCAAGGCGGCTAGTATAAAAACGGGACGCCATTAACTAGCCCTGGCTCGTCCAGAGGCGACAGGAACTAGTCAGCTTTTCGTCCTGTTCGTCTTTTTTTATTATTTTTTTTGTTCTCTCTTAGGCCGTCTACTAAATGCGTCTCGTTTTTATACCAGACGCCCCTAACGTCTTAGACGTCAAAGGCGTCTAGACGACTTAATCGTCTCTAGCATGAAAACGGCCAAATGGCGACGGTCTGTCACGAAAATTTAAGCATGAAAAAATGAATTTCGTCATTTCAATGACATGTATCAACAGCGGGAAATTCATTAATTTTATGATTAATTCTGTGATGTGTAACGGCTCCAAAGATTGATTGATCTGCAATCTACAACAGTGGTTATCATGTCTATTGCCTCTAGAAGTGTGTTCATATCTACCAATTTTAGTCGTGACGGTTTCGATTCTTGGCTGCTTTTTAGTAATTTCATTAAGGCTTTCCTCTTCCTCTTTCCTCTCTTTTCCCCATTAAGTTCCAAATAACTTAAAGGCGCATAGGTTAAGTCTACATTCGAGCCTAGTGGCCCATCAGGCCGGAGCTTATCCCGGTTTCTGTCAGTGTCTGTAGCATGAAGCATCTAGGAGTATTTCTACTCCCCCTTGGATGGGATGCTAGTCCATCGCTGGGTTACCCCCCCCCCCCTTCCCACTACCCCCAGCAGTAAATTCGCCCGTACCCATTTATACACCTGGATGGAGGGAGGCACTATGAGAGTAAGGTGTCTTGGCGACGAATACAATGACCCCGGCCAGGGCGCAAACCCGGACCGTTCGATCCGGAGTCCAACGCACTAACCATTAGGCCGCCAATCCTTTCAAAACAGGAGCATTTTTAAAAAAAAAGCTATTTTACTCAGAGAATGGATATCTATATTTATCTTATAAGAAGAACCCTTGGTCTTTATCGTGAAGATACAATGTGTATTTATGAAGACGAATTTTTCAACAATGACACGAGCATGGGACAAAGAAAAATTTCTGAGTCCCGGACGGGAATCGAACCCATGGCCTCCCAGATACCGGTTGGGCGCTCTAACCAACTGAGCTACAAGAGACTCGTTGTGAGATGGGTCATTTACTAGGTTGATATGTGGCACGCGTCCTGCATACTGCTAGGATCAGCAATGCCGAAATCATCAAGTGTGTAGTAAATAATAAAGATGGTACATTTTAAGCTCGGTAATAGATAATGAAAATGAATTTTTCAACAATGACACGAGCATGGGACAAAGAAAAAATTCTGAGTTTATTATTATAACAGCTAACGAGTTACAATAGATCGATGACTGCTACGTTTTTCGTGCAGCTTCAGAATACTTTTTCGATTGTCTCTTGATATCTCATGCAATCTAAAAATACCATTAAGTCCCAGGGCGCTTGCGCTTGTGTGGCTAGTCTATTTGATGGTGTGTATTAAATCTGCTCTCAGTTCTATTTTATTCTCAATTACAGCGCCCAGCTACATGCAACAAGACAACAGAAAATGTAAATTTGACTTAACCGACTTCTAGTAAATAAGGGTTTTGGTGCATCAACTACCCTTATAAATCTTTGTGGAGTATCCCTAAACCCCCCCCCCCCCCCCCCGACCACCACCACCACCACCCACCACAGTCAACTCTTTTTAAGACAGACAACGTCGTGACCAGCCCCAACTGTCCGTCTTATAGAAGTGTTCTGACTCTAATCAGCCTCCGCCATTTTCGGTGCCCTCCGCAATTATGAAAATTGTATGGTGAAGCGAAATCTAATTGCACCGACCCAAGTTGTGTTACTAGAAGTCTGTTTAATTACCTTTAGCAGTTTCAGGGTGATCTCTTTCGTTTAGTGCACTTTAATATCAAAAATCCTGTATGTCAACAAAAACAAAGGCGTGGCTGAATAGGGTCCTTCAAGAGAGAGTTGACTATTATCAGACACTATGACTAAGTTGACAAAGGCGTATTGCGCTCTGCGCTGATTCGATTTTTCTGTTTACAACGAGAAACATTCATTATTACAATTATAATCGCGAGGCCAAACACAAGTCCGGCTAAGATACCAGCGGCAATTTTCCACCCAGTGCAGTCGTTCGTCACGTGATCAGCTGCTCTTGAAACTACTGGACATCGCCCTAAAGAAGTGTCTTGTGTGTCTTCGTCGTCAGGAGATTTCCCTGAAATTTGACAAGTAACAACAGTCTAACGTAAGATTGGCTTCCTTAGTAGAAATATATTATGCTGCATTGTATTCATATTTGTATCATAATTTTAACGACTATTTAAGAAATAGAAAACATGTATCGTGTTTTTATCGAGTTATACAAACACGAGTGGAAGTTTGGGAGAACGAGAAATGCTGTGCTGTTTCCACAGCTTTTTCGAGTTCTCCCAAACTATACCGTGGACCACAAATATGGTAGGTGCCTGCGTCAGCGAGAACAGCCGGGGAGCTAAATATTGCAAACATTTAGGTGTTTTTAATAAAAAATTATCCCGCTCGCGCTTGTTGGATAAATATCAGATAGTTATAGACAACTCATTTCCAATGCGCGCTCGTGGAATAATTGTTTAGTAGACCATGGAAATCACGTCATATAAAAGTATCCAAAAGAGGACTCAAAAGGCAAGAGGAACCACGAACCGTTAAAAAGCGGAGTGGTTTCACTGCAAAGTTGTGGCCGTATGAGGTTGAAAATCACTTAACACTTAAGGTGGCCCGTTGGTATTAAGCTGTCTGGCAAACTGTTGACTCACAGCAAGTTAC
Source organism: Meandrina meandrites (assembly GCA_963693305.1). Lineage (NCBI taxonomy): Eukaryota > Metazoa > Cnidaria > Anthozoa > Scleractinia > Meandrinidae > Meandrina > Meandrina meandrites. Next base: position 9,987,708 of record OY855909.1, read on the forward strand.
AGGTTCTTTTGATCTGACCTTTCTTAAACTATCTTCCGCCGATAAGCGACCACATCACATTTAGGGTAGTCACTTGTATCGGCAAGATAGAAACTTCGAGCTCTTAGTCAACTTGTAAACTACATATTAATTAGAAGAAACAATTTACATACCATCTTTGTCAACCTCCTCGAAGTCATATCCAAATGAGAAAGACTCTGAGAAAAACTCTTCATGGGTATACACGGTGAAGAAAGGCACCATGACGTCACCCCTGTTGTGTCCAATTGGAGCTTCCGTCGCGGAGAGAACAGAGGCGTCTTTCTTGTACTTTCGAAGCCATTTCTCAAGAAGTCGATCGACAAAGCAGTGGTGGAGGAGAAATATTGGGTCGTTTGGAGATGCAGGGACGGTTGCCATTGCACCTCCCAGCACGAGGTGAACTACGTTGTGTAGGGTTAAATAAACGGGTGCCACACGGTATCCACTGGTAGTGTTGGCGTAGCCTTCAAGAAGGTTTCTGAAACTGCAGCTAGACTCTTCGCTAAAGGGAGGTAGGTCGTACGTTTCAAAGCGAAGCGCGAAAGCAACTTCCTTTTTGGTTGGGAGGGTCATTTTCAACCCATTCATTTTGCATTCCGGCAGGAGACCGTTTCAGCTTGCCAGTTTTGGCGTTTGGATCGCAGAGATTTGAATTATTTGTGCCATTTGTTTCCAACGGGTAACATATCGTCAGCCAGTCCTCAAAATATTTGCCTACAACATCGCCGTTTGAAGATGTATTACCCAGCAACTCCTCAGAACAAATTTTACATTTCTCACTCTCAGTCCAGTCCCAAAATGGTATTGCATAATCTTCGTCGCCCGACATTTCTTGCAAGGCTCTTTCCCAAGCGAGCAAGTACAGGCGATGCCAGGTAGGAAAGCCCTGTCCTTGGTGAGCAAAGTCCATGAATGGTATCACCGTCTTATCAGGCAAGACAGTGTCTCTTTGAGTAGTGTAATAGTGCAGCCAAACGAATAGTTCGTGTATGGATACATCTGTGAAGAAACCTGTTGGGTCGCTTCCATTGTTTATGGTGTCATTTATTTCCTGGTAAAAGGCCGTTGTCACTAAGTAATCACTTTCTACATATCTAGACATGTTCATGTACATCGTGAACTTATCTTGCTCTTCACGGGACAGTTGGACAAAGTTCTTACGAATTAGGACTTTCCTCTGCTTGCACGAGATGCAGCAACAACTGTATTACTTGCCACCGACGGCCGCACCAACTACACTTTTTCTGTCACTGGGGAACCTAGACCTATCCCTGATCATATCGACTGTAATTCCAAAAATCTCGTCTACATGGTACACTGTCGAAGTTGCAACAAACAATACATAGGCGAGACTAAAAGACGATTCAAAGACCGTTTTATGAACACCGACGACCAGTAGACAGCCCCACCCCCACCTCCAGGACTACTGCAGTTTCAGACCATTTTCTTTCCGACGCTCATACACCTAAAGACATAGAACTTATCCCACTAGAACTCATACATTCATCTCGTGACGCTATACGCAAAGCTAGGGAAGCGTATCTTATCGAAAGGGGTCAAACTCTTGAACCCAAGGGTATAATCAAACGGGAAGAAACGTAATATGCTTTACAATGTACTTTGCTGTTACCGATATAGGTGCACCTTATCTTGTTTATTGGGACTAGTTTGTTAATCCGTTGGTTTTGTTTCAAGGCTAATTTTTTTAAATGTAATCTCATTATCTCTTGTCTTGGTTGTTTAACTGTAACGTTTTTTCGTCAGTTGCTCATTCCCTGAAGAAGTCAGGCCGTGCCTGACGAAATATTGGAAATACAATAGTTCAATCCAACCGTACGTTCAGTTTTTCTGCTTTTCAGTTACTTGTATTCCTATAAGGTAAAGAAAAATTCTCATCGCTATGGAGAGGTGGCCGTTTCTGGAGATATGGTTGTAGTTTCCATTCATCGATCGTTTTGGAGGGTCTTCGGGCAATCCCCCCCCCCCCCCCCCCCCCATTAAAACCAAGAGAAATATCTTTCAGTTACATGTTTTTCTCTTCTCAGTTATCTACAAATTCAGTTACATTGGACTTCTAAAGATTGAGCCTTTCGACAGAACGTCTAGTTACGCTTAGGAGGACATAGCGCATGCACAAAGTCACGCCATTCAGAACGATCTTGGGCGAATCTAGCACCGACCCAATATGGCGCAGTTCCTGTTCCGCTGATCGTTTCCAACGCAATTTGGGGTGGCCCCATTTGACAGAACATCTAGCCATGCAGCAATTTTAAGACCATCATCGTCAAATTTAATGTAAGCTTGCGTTTTAATGATGGAGCCGCGAGGAGAATGGGACCAGGCGCCATTTAGCTTTTTGCAATCGCAGTATTCGCGACTCGCAACTAGCGAGGTTGTCGGATTGTTTTTTCTTCCACGCAGGCTTGCAACACGATCAATAAGCTTTATCATTCGATGCATTTTTTTTCACTGGCCGACAGCCTACTACGTGACTTGCAAATAACTGCCTACAAATAATGAGGCCCTGTTGGGGGGGTCCGGTTATCCCTTATCCCTTTAATTCGGAGCACAGGTATCCCTTATCCCTGAAAGTATCAACAGCGTTATCCCCAAAAGTATCTCGGGTAGAGTTTTCAATTATCCCTTAAAGTAATCTTCTTATCCCTTATCCCTTAAATATTTTTCCCGTTATCCCTTATCCCCAAAACCCCTAACAGGGCCTCAATAATGGTCTGCTCATACACATTACCGTCCTACAGTGATTTCGTGATTTTGTTGCAAATAATATTCTGCTCATGCGTGGTTGTGTCCAATTCTAAGAAAAATAGCAGCTCGTTTTCCAGAGTTGTTGGAGAGCGGTTTGATTTGTCAACAAGACCCGCAAAAACAGCGGAAATACAAAGAAAGACAATTTGATGAAGACCAGTTCCTATCATCGAAGGCGAAGTTATGCTCTTCTTCTGTATATTTTAGCAAGGAAGCGCGCGGCTCCCAGTTCCCCAAGGTAATTGTGCAAAACAAATTCAGTGATCGAATAATAAAAAAATTATTGCATTCGATTTTCGCAAAATACGGTGATTTGTCAGTGTCTCGCAACTGACAAATCACGATATTTTGCTCAACCTCCGACGTCTAATAACTGTTAATTATTTGCAGAACAATAATTTTTGACCGTGTAGCAAAACTGTACAACCAAGAAAAGCAAAATATACTGCAGAAACAATCAAGATTAATTGGAAAGCAAGGCAGTCCAGAACGTTATATCACGCCTTAATTTTTATGTATCAGCTGGGCAAGAACGAAGAGGTGGTTGGGTCGCCAAAGCTTCAGTCCTCCAGCAATTCACGAAAAGACAGAAATGTACATAGTCAGCAGCATGGCTTGCCGTTGCCAAAGCAACTGGGCCCATGGAATGGGAAATTTGGGTGTTTGTGCGGGCCCTGGTAGTTTGAATTGGAGGTATTTGCATAAATAAATACAAATCCCGCGCCCCACAACGACCCAGAAGGAAAATGGGAACTCTTTTCTGACTTCCTTTTCTTTATATGTGAGTTCCTCCCCGCCTGTATCCTTGGGGAGGGGGATTGAATCTCAAAACGTTTCACCGCGATTATTTTCTTCTTCCCTGCAAAGTATCATCGCCTGACTCTTATCAAATATGACAGATAACGCTAAGATTCCGTGTGCCTTTTGACCCGCAACGGAAGTTTCGCAGAATATGTCTGAACAAGCTTGAACCTGCCAGCAGGGGTTTATCCCATCAGACCTTCTTAGGCTCTAGCTTCTTAGGTTCCGGCAGTGTGTTACAACTGCAAACGCTAGCTCAACAAATGAAAGCCGAGGTAATTTTGTCTCACTGAATGATATTTTCTCCGCTTTAGCTGGTACTGATACCCAAGGAAGGTAAGATAATCAATTTTGTTTTTACGATCTTACAAATCTGCAACAAGCCAGAAAGCAAACTTGAAAGAAATTGTTTCAAAAGGCCTAAATACTGTTACGGTTGAAAATGGGATTTTATAACAGAATACTTGGAGATTTAGGCTGAATTCTGGTTTCATGTATATTTTCCGTAAACTAACGGTATTAAAAACTCCTTTGCTTAGTTGCTAATCACTCCTGTATCACCCATAAATGTAATAAAAACCATAAATGTAATAACAACCATAAATGTAATAAAAATTAACCATAAATGTAATACTAACCATAAATGTAATAAGTTTTAACCACAAATGTAATAAATCCACTAACCATAAATGTAATAAAATTTGCCCATAAATGTAATAAACTGAACAACCATAAATGTAATAAGGCTTAACCATAAATGTAATAAACTGGCTATGACTTCCAAATCAAGGGGCTACAAACTTGTCATTCTCATTCTCGTGAAATTGACTTGAAAGTTTCAATTAGACCCCTAAAGGCATGACGTTTTAAAGAAACAAAAATGCTATTTCTTCGTGTGCAATCCTAAACGAGGAACATACGGCATGAAATTGAAACATACATTGCAGTTTTTCCCGAGACACCCTAACGAGACCAAACTTACCAAAGAAATTTAGCCCCCAAAGTATAGGTCTAATAAGGTTTTGCTTTGAATAGTGACATAGTGAGTGTGACACCTCAAGAATACGGACAACGGACTTTGTAACAGCCATCATTTGGAGAAAAGGAAAGAAGTAGGAAAAAAAGGAAAGAAGTAGCTATACTTTCCAGGACATAGAACGGAAGCACTAGGTTTTTGTAGGAAATGTAAAAATATATGTTAAGGTTATTTTATATATTCACAATCAACAATAACAGGTACTCTTCACACAATATCTTTAATAATTACTTGCCGCTTTTGTGTTAACGTTGTAATAAACCGAGTTTTGTTCTATAGAATGTTGTTCAGTATTTTACCCTTGTATTTAACATGTGCCTCAAGGGATGTCTAGCATATCTTCTCTGTTTAACACTTAGTATGGAACTTGGATCACCTGCCCCACCCAACCAACCTGCAAGTCAGCAGATCTAGCCCGAGAGACCCATCTCTGTAGATTGTTCTGGCTCCAATAGGGAACATCCAATCCCCTTCCCCACCCTACCACCTTACTTGACATTGGTTTTAAGGGCGAATAACGTCGGCAGGAAAGCATGGGCACGGGGAAACGGAGAGTGCAAGTTTGCAAATCCAGGTGGATATACGGGAAAGTTTGAAAAATTAAAACAGGCGTATTCCTTATAAAGTGATGTTTGACTGAATTCGTCTTGACTCAAAGAGAACCTCAATCTCTTTCAAATAAATGAAATATCATCAACCAACAGCACTTCAAACGCTCTGGTATATAGACTTTCTAATCATACTTGGGTACTTCCTTAACGTTCGCAAACCATAATTATAGCTTCTTGGGTATTGGTTTCTGGGTTAATTAAAAAAATAACTTGATGCACGAGTCCCGTGTCCTGAAGTAAGAGGTGCACAAAGAGAATGACAAGTTTGTAGCCCCTTGATTCGGAAGTCATAGCCAGTTTATTACATTTATGGTTAAGCCTTATTACATTTATGGTTGTTCAGTTTATTACATTTATGGGCAAATTTTATTACATTTATGGTTAGTGGATTTATTACATTTGTGGTTAAAAGTTATTACATTTATGGTTAGTATTACATTTATGGTTAATTTTTATTACATTTATGGTTGTTATTACATTTATGGTTTTTATTACATTTATGGGTGATACAACTCCATGGAGTGGTTTATATTCCGATTTGTGCATCCAAACTCAGTCCAGCTCCAATTCGAAATACGGGGAAGAAGGGAAATTCAAACACAAGGGAGCGCCCAAATTAAAATCGTCTTCTTTTATTTTATTTTATCTGCCCTATTTGTTCTCATCTCGTCTCTTAGGACGATTTGGATCGCGACAGAGCCAACTACAAATTTAGAATGCTGGTGAATAATGCAATTTGCAATCGAAGCCGAAAATCTGTGAGGTTTTTCCTCGTTTCTCCAAGACCGTTAAGAAAGGACCTACAAAGTTTAGATGTCACCGACGATTTTAACTTTATTTCGTTCACAAAATGCAAAGAGCAAAATCCTGTTATTATAAGGCCTGTTCCAAACGCCGCTCCACTCATGTGCCGAACCTAACTCAGTAAGGTTCGACCTTGGAGCGACTTTGGAGCGACAGCTGATTCAAACGGCGTATTTGTGTCGAACTTAATTCGCGGAAACAAGTCGTTAACAATAATAATGTTGACTGAACGTCAGCGTTGAGGATGATAAAGGTTTTTGCAGTCGAAATCAGCAAACTATTACACAAGTTTTGCTATAATAATAATATTTCCGGAAAAGCAAATTCATTCCGCGAGATTTATTTTATTTAAAATGGTTTTCTCTCGAGAATTAGTTTGTAAATACTAACCTACAAATGTGTTTACATCAAGATCAGTCTTCTTTCTTGGAAAAGGAGGATGTGGATGAACTGACGTCACAAAAGACACTTGTAACATAATATATAGACTTAGGCAAGCCTAAAAGTGGAGCTCCCATTTATTTATTTTTTTGCTCGAGCTAATTACAGTGCTACCATATAAGTAGCCACACTATATTTCTAAGCTTATACGGTGGACCATATAGGTACGGAATTAATTTTAATCGCTCATGGTTACAATTAATATCTTAAAAACCTCTAATGGTTTTGTTGACGAATTAAGCGACGTCAATATACTTAACCCGTATGAATTTTCTTGCCTGTGACAGGTTCAAACATAGGCACGCTAAGCGTGCAGGAGTTATTTTTTCAATTGATTGGGTGGCTTGGGGTAGAACTGGGTGTTAGTCCTGTTGGGATGGTTTATTTCATGGGTTGAGCTATTTCTGCATGGTGCATGTGCACGGTCCATCGCGCCGACTAAGAGCTACTTTTGGAAAAATAACTAAAAAACAATTTAAAAAGAAATTGTGCAAATGTTCTAAACATTAGGCCGCTTCCCTTGTAAATATGACTATGGTGTGCAACCGATCGATCGAACCATACTGTTGAAGACAAAAAATACGTCAGTAATTTCTTCAAAAATAAACAGAAAAAAATATCTGGTAGATATAGCCACTTTTAAGGTTACCTTGATGTTTAACTATCCATCCCCTTTCATTCCAATCCGAAAGAAAACCGCTAACTACATCAGAACATGGGTTGAAAATTGTTGACAACATTTACCCGGATTTATACCGTAAACATGATCACAAAATCGCAAACACGCCCACTAAGAAAGCCAAATTGACCCAGAAATTGCAAAGGAATGGCCAGATGGAACAAGAACAAAGTATTCTCGGGTTTCTGAAATGGCTACATTATTTTCATCATCAATATAAAACAGAAACCTTTCTGCAAGCAAGGATGAGTTTCTTCGAGAAACAAACAACTCTAGTCACCAGTGCATTTCGGCCAAACCACGTGACAATTTTACTTGGACTGGTGCAATATTAATTTCGCAACCGGAAGCAGAAACGTGCCCTAACTTGTGAGCATAAAATCCTCAGTACCGATATTCCCACGGCGGTGCTAAAAATAGCTGTCGATGAAGTTGTGTGACACGCTTGACTGCACACCCAAAAAGCTAGTTTGTTTCTTTTCAGCCGTTGTTTTTTGCGTGACGAGCCCAAACAACGGCTGCAAAGGAGACTACCAAAAAGTTGGCTGTCTTTTTTATTTCTTTCAAGGGAATATTAAATACACTAAAAAGGTATTGCATCAACCATGGAATGCGCTGACGTTGAAGCTTTCACTTTCGGTACGTGACAAACAAGATTATGTTTACTTTGCATGTTTATTTCGCCAGAAGCGACGGTCGTTAATTTGTTTGCAATTTTGCGACTATTTCTTGTCGGTTTAGCCAGTTGAAGTGAATCTTTTGGCTGTTTCATCGAAGCGAGTTCAGAGATCTGAAGAAAATAAATTAGGCCGACGTAAACACTTGCAAGCATTACGTCATTGGTACTGAAATAACCGCATTGCACCGCCGTACTACTAAAGATAGCCATCAACAATCGGAGTAGCCTCCTGCGCAGACGTCTTAGGGCTCGTCACGCGTTTCTCCCCCGCATGACGAGCCCTAAGACGTCTGCGCAGGAGGCTACAATCGGAGGCGAAGCTTGAAATGCGAGAGTCGCACAACGACTACTATACCTTCCTACGGCCCTCACTCGCGGCACAAATGATGATTTTCTCTTTCCGTGCCATCCAACTACGTTGTCACAACAGCTGAGGGGAAATTTAATATTTGCAGAGCAGACAAAACGTGCCCTTGTAACATCATCACGTTATGAGCTTTTCAAACGATCGCACAATAAATAACTCATGACCGCTCATGTGAAGTCCTACTATTCCTAAGCAGGAAACGTCGAACCTTCTCCGGCCACATTCCAACCTCACGAATATACCTATTATTTGGCAACTCTCGAACCCAAATAAATCCACATGCCTCAACCTATTACAAGTACGTTATTCTTTGGGGGAAAAACCGGCTCAAACCGGCTTAATTGCAGAATACCCCGCCACTTGAACTAAATTCCACGTAGCTGGCTAAGCGGTACGCAGAAACTAATTAATTCAAGTTCAAGCAATGTTATGTGCTGGCTACGCGGTACGCAGTGAGAAAATGCTCCATATAATTTCTCGTTCTAAAAACGTGAAACAAAAAGAAATACCGAAAATCACGCATCCTTGAGCCGAAACAAGCGCGCCACACATGAATATACCTCGTTCTTTAATCCATGAGCCAGCGACTAAGATAACTTCCAGTCTTGCATTCATTACTCTCTGCGTACCGCGTACCGCGTAGCCAGCTAAAAAGAGAACTTCCACCCTTGCATATATTACTCTGTAAAACATTTATTCCAATTACATACATGACAATTTCTTTTACAATTGCGTGTCGTGCTCGAGCTCTGTTCGACCGTTGCTTCGTTAACAACATCCTTGCTTCCTGATTGGATTACGATCGCCGCACCAAGCCCGCAATGAGGCGGGCTATTGTTTAAGCACAATTACACCGAACGATTATCGATCCCGAACCATTTCCTTGGGATTGCTAACAGCGTTTTTTTTTCTACTACATCGAGTATCACATCAAAGGGTTAATTTCAACATAATTATTTCCCTGACTTTTCTTCAAGATTCCAATTTTCTGACTCAAAATAAAATTCCCTTAACCTCGAGAATTCTATAAATTCCCTGCCCTATGGCAACGGATTCAAATACCAACTCAAATGCAATTTTTCTTTGCGGCCTGAAATGGCCACTTGGTGAATATTTTGAAAACAAATTATCACGTATAAATAATGAAAGGATGCGATTCTTGTTAAATTGAAGTAATCAACCTCAGATGACAAACATAAATAACAATTGCATGCCTCGACGAACTGACTGACATTACTAATTTTTTTACCGCCGAGCTCGGCTTTAATTCCAGTTAGCTAAGTTTTAGGACGATTCTATCGTTAGCACTTTCATAAATCTTAGCACATGATAAAAGTCGAAGACATAAGCTTAAACCAGTCTTCAAAATAAAATCATTGTACAATGAGAAACGCTTATCTCAGGTCGATCCCTGTCAGTTTCTGTTACAAATGTTTGCCTAAAGCCTCCCACGTTTGTCCTGATTCCATATTCTTCTTTATCGGGAATACAAATAAAGGACGTATATCCTGTGTTTGGGACTCGTTTTGATCGCGTCAAAAAGGAAGACCATCGGCAAAATTATCCTATATACCATAAAATTCCGGTAATAAGCCCTGGGCTTATACAACTTCGTAAGGGGTTTTGTGTGGGCTTATTAGCGGAGGGGCTTATATTCGGGAGGGCTTATAAGCGAAATAAAAAAAAAAACGTTTCGAAACGAGCCACGGGAGTGTTGATCGAAATACGTTTTTAAGTTAACAAGATCAAAGATCTCTTCGAGATTCGCCTATTTTGCATAGAGTATGCGTTGGGGAAATGTTACTATTGAAAGCGATTTGCGATGCATTAACCCATTGACTCCCAGTCTAGAAGGCTTTTATTAGCGCGCGCCCACCCCCTCAAACATTCCTGGCTCTTTAACGGCATTTAACATAAACGTGCGAGTGGGAAAAAATATACCATATGCGTACTAAATTCAGACAAATAATTCCTTTCTGAAGTAAACTTTTATTACAACTAGACACGCTGAAAGACCAATTCATGATTTGAAATGTTAATTATCAACCTTGATAAATTGATCCCAAACCAAACTTGAAGACGGTGAAAAAAATTTCTTCACCTCCGCGCGTCATTTTAAGGTGGCCCGCGGCTATTTTTGGGAACTGAGGTGCTCTTTTCTAAATCGAGTTTTGGGCATGTCAACGTTAACCGATTTCTCTAATTTTTGGCAATCGATATAACAAATGTTCAAATTTTATAAAGCTTTAAACTTTAGGGCGAACAAAAAAGACGAACACGAGATATTAGCGTTTTTTAAAAAATCAATTTATGAAAAAACGCAAATATTTTCCAAACGCGACGATAGATTTTTTTCTAATTAATGTCAACAAGTTCAAATTATCTAAGTTTTAATGTGAGCAAGTTTAAACGAAATCGGCTGGGTACAAATTGCTGCACAGTTGACTGTTGAATTTTTGCAACAAGGCTTACGTAATGCTAAGATCCCATGGATTATTTAAAGGCTTAATGCCAGCTAAAACGTTGCTGAAAAATATGGAAAGATCGGAAACTCCGAGCAAAAGTTATACACAAATGAAGAGGAAGAGGTTTACGATGCGTAAATTGTGAATTTTGAAATATTCAGTTTTTTTCGAATTAAAAAAAATCTACCGATTTTTTTTCTTTCATTTTCAAGTATGACAAAATACACCATATATACAAACAACTTTATCTAGTTTCGTGTGCCTTGTCTCGATGAAACTCGTCGAATTTGGCTCGCCAAGATAGCTACCTCTCGTCTTCCAATTTGGAGCGGTTTGAACACGCTCTTGTTTCAGTAAATTATTCAAACTTGCCGCATTCTCAAGATTATTTAGCACCTGGAAATAAACATGCCACGGATAAATATGCGGCTGAGCTTTGTATTCATGCATTTCATTTAGCAATGAATGTGGCATGTGGCGTGGTATGTTCATTTTCAGGTGCTAAATAATCTCGAGAATACGTCAAGTTTGAATAATTTACTGCCACGCGAGGGTTTCCAAAGCGCTTCAAAACGGAAGACGTGAAGTAGCTATCTTGGCGAGCAAAATTCGACGAGTTTCTTCGAGACTAGACACACGTAGATAGATAAAGCTGTTTGCATTATGCTGTATCTTCTCATACTTAAAAACAAAAGAAAAAAAATTGGTACGTTTTTTTTAATTCGAAAAAAATGAATATTTCAAATTCACAATTTACGCATCGTAAACCTCTTCCTCTTCATTTGTGTACAACTTTTGCTAGGAGTTTCCGATCTTTCCATATTTTTCAGCAACGTTTTAGCTGGCATTAAGCTTTCAAATAATCCATGGGATCTTAGCATTACTTAAACGTTGTTGTAACAGTTCCCAATTATACACAAGCATAATATTTTGAAGCAAAAATTCAACAGTCAACTGTGCAGCAATTTGTACCCAGCCGATTTCGTTGAAACTTGCTCACATTAAAACTTGGATAATTTGAACAAGCTGACATTAATTAGAAAAAAATCTATCGTCGCGTTTGGAAACTATTCGCGTTTTTTCCATAAATATATTTTTTCAAAAGCGCTAATATCTCGTGATCATTTGCCTTGTTTGCCCTATATTTTAAAGCTTTATAAAATTTGAACATTTATTATATCGATTGCCAAAAATGAGGAAAATCGGTTGAGGTTTACATGCCCAAAACTCGATTTAGAAAAGAGCACCTCCGTTCCCTACAAATAGCCGCGGGCCACCTTAACAACTCGCAAAAACACGAACTCTTTCTACAAAATATAACGCTAGTTCGAAACACTCTGGTGAAAGGTAGGCTTTCATTCTGTACAACTGTCACTGACATTTATTTAACCACCAGTTGTATTATCTTGGTACAGAAAAGCGGTAACTGGGGATAATAATTTTCCTCTCATGGTGCCGTGAGATAGCGGAAAACTACTGAATACCTTCCACAAAATAAACACTCACATTGCTTTTTATGCTATCCATCACTATAACTAATAACAAAAAAATACTTGTTTGCATTTTCGGAAGTACTGTAGTAAATCTTTGCATGTAAAAGGTCGTGCATATCAGATGTCACCATGTGCTTTTCAAGTCAATACGCTTCAGAAGCCTAAAATTCCAAACGTTAACTGGGCAAATGAAAGAAACCTTGAAGGAACTTTTGTTTTAGATTAATTCTCATTTCAAGATGTAGCTACTTATGTAACAAAGCTTCAAAATTCTGCATACTTTTGAAGCCGTGAGATCCTTCATTATTCACGCTAAAGCGTAGATTTAATTTTAGCCCGACGGCTTTTTGCAGTCAGTTTTTCACTAAGTGGCTTTACCGATCCTTATAAAAATTCCAGTTAAGTTCCATTTAATTTCGAAGCAATATTGTACATTACCATTTTCCTGTCTGAAGTCTTGAGAAGCTGCATTAAGTCGTGATCAAGTCCGTGAATTGTGGTCAAAACAAAAGATTGCGTGACGAGCTAAAAATACTTCTTTCAATGAAGACGACAAACAATAGACTTGTAACAATAGAAAATAGCATTGGCCAATATCCTCTGACAATGAAGATTCGCAGCAGCCTTTAAGAGTGCAAAACTAAGCAACTCAATCGATGAACAGCACAGATTTTTGAAAAATACCTACCTGTAGTTTCCAAAAGGCTAGACAGGTTAAATGACGAGTGACGCGTGAAAATAACTTCGGGATCGAGAAGTGCTGACGCATTCCTATCCAAGCAGAGGGGAGGGGGAGGGGCAGCTGCTTAACTTCTTCCCAGGCTCCACTCCTTTCGTCTGAAAGAAATAAAATCCATCCTCGCCAAAAGCAACTAAAATGAGAAGAAACTGACAACGCCATCATAAAGAGCATACCCTCAAGCCTTTGGCAAAATTTTCTTTTATTTCTACCGCAACACGATCTAAAAAACTACAACTTCACTTAAAAAGATCCTAAGAGAGAGATTCTAGTAAAGTTTTCAAGCGAATTTGTCCTGTCAACAGGACAGCGCTCTTTTGCCTACAGAGGAGCAAAACTCTGGAACTCTTTAAATAGTAACATTAAGTCTTTAAAATGCCCCAAGAATTTTAGACGCCATTTCGCAAATGTATTATTAGGTTAATTTTTTATATTTAGAATATTTTTGACATATTTATTGTAATTATAATTATACTTATATTCTTAATTAATTTAAATTTAAATCTGTATTTGTAATTGTATTGTATTGAGATGAAAAACCCTTTTTAGGGAGCATCAATAAAAGTATGTATGTATGTAATTTAAAATTGTGGTCCGTTCTGGTCACGTGACATCGTAACAATGAAAGTGATAAAAATGTACTTAACATATAAATATCTACCAACATGCAATTTGTTGTTTCATTACATTTAATGCAACGCCAGATACATACTTGTACCCAGACTCCCACTTTTTGAAAATTGTACATAGCTCCCTTAATATTTATATTTTGTTCGGTTCCTTGGCAGTCCGAAATGCCTCACACCAATGTGCTTCAAACTGCAATAACTGCTTTTTCAGTAACAAACTATTTTCGTCACAGTGAGCAAAAACGAACTTCTGAGCAAAGTCACGTGACTAATGACGTCATCGCCCTACGTCTTATCCAAGAAGTGGTTATTGTTAAGAGTTATTTCTATATGACCAAGTTATTTGGCATTGGTGATTTTTCAGTTACAAAGGATTCTGGGAAGGTTCTTATTATAATTACCCCCGGAGGGTTTTGGCTCAGAGGCCAAAATCCGAGGAGGCATTAATGTAACCCGCGCGAAAATAGAAGAAGTACTTACAGTATTAATATATAGTCGATATTACCGGATGAAATCTCGATTTGCCCAAAGTGGGCGCGTAAATAGTATCGGGAGTTGTGCAGAATGCCAGCAGGTAGTATCGGGAGGTGTGATGAAATTCTCTGTACGGTGATTGGTCAATGATGTTGTAAGATGAAGGAATCTCTGCGTGGCGATTGAGTGATGATGACAGCCCATCAGCGTAAGCAAGTACGCACGCGACAACGTCGAAAAGAAAATTTGCTCTCTTTATTTCGCAAGGTCTCGAAGACGAAAGATACAAAGTTTATTTGTCCAAGAACCATTACGAACATATCTACAAATTTGTCCACGATTAACGATAAGCAAGACTCAATCCAAAACCGCGACTTGCCAAATATAAACTACTTGACCGGATAAAAGATTCGATCAGTCTTCCGGCATTTAAATGAAATTTGTAACTGAAACTTGTCAAGAAGGAAAGAGAATTCAAAAGAGTTCTTGAGATAATTAAAATTCACGGCACGTGTTTTCATTGACAGAGGTGAGAAATCTTTCGGCATCCGTTTCGAGCTCAGCCGTCAAGTTGGTCATTGTTGCTTAATAATAATAATCTTTAATGAGGAGACTTTTTCACACATAATTTTTTTTTCAAAAAGGACCTCGAAGATTAAATCTAAAAACAAAATTATCTACATTGAGTTAAAAATATGCTAAAAAGTTAAGAGGACTAAAAATAGGAATTTTATAAACACTTAAATTTAGAAATTAAAAACCTGCTGCTTAAGTTCCCAGCCCTAATATATTGAAACAAAAAATCTGAAAGCAGTTGGTCTCAATTGGTAGTTTTAAAACGTTTGACTATTACTAAAGTTTATCCTCACTGAGATCAATCATTACAGCAAAAAAGGCAAAATGATCTCAGGAAGTTGGGAAGCGTTTGTGTAATTAAATTTACGTGGTCATTAATCTTTTAGAATTTTTACATAATTTGGCTTTGTTTTGCTTATCTAAATTCATCCTGAAAGTTTGTTTTAAATGGCACGTCCTCGTCCCATGTTCTTGAAAAAGAGAAAGCCAAAAACCACATGATATATACTTTGTGAGCACAACACGAGAAAAATTAGAGTGTTAATTTTCTTCTGAATTATCGCCGATTGTTCAAAACAGAAAACTGATTTTCAAACAATTTAGAAAAAAGAAGAGCCAAAATATCAAGCGAAAGAATTGACTGTAGTAACGGTGCGCTGAGAATAAAGAATAACAGCGGGGGCAGCTGTAGTGTTAACTATCCCTAGTTATATATTGTTTTTATAATTATTATTATTATTATTATTATTATTATTATTATTATTATTATTATTATTATTATTATTATTATTACAAGCAAACAAAAAAAAACAGTTACGCTTACAGTACAACTACTAATGCACGATACTAAAAGTTACGAGGAAAGAGAATACAAAAAGGGTGGAGCGAAACAGATTATCTTAGTTATTATAACTATATGTACATTAGTTTATAGTAGCTTATTAATTGTTCACATCTTTACGTCAGTCAGAGGAAGAGGAAATAAAACTTTATAAAACCCAATAACCTTAAGGTGGTCTTATACTGAAAAATGTATTTTTCTCGTAAAACAACTTTGTGGGGCAGTTTTGCTATCAAGTTAAAGGAATCCACAGTCTGACATCGAAAATGGGCTTTTTCACGTCACGTGCCACAATAGTTAATGAATAACCACCAGCCTAAGCAGTTAAAAGAAAGAGGTATTCAAGCACAATATCTTGAAAATAAGAGATTCGAGAGGCATGCAATTAAGTTTATTCTGTCCAGAAGTAAGTTGCCCAGGAGACAAACCTCTAAAAACCGTGCCTTGAGTCATATTTTTCTTGAAAATGAGAATTTATCAACTAATAAAGGTAATATTAACTAATATTAACTCGATTATAAGGCGACAATTTAATCCATTCGATATGTCTGAGGTTTAACTCCTAGAGAATGGTATTCTCTTCCAATCCTGAAAATTCGAGGACTTTTGGTTGAAATCGAAGAAAGATATCGTGCTTGAAATATTCGTGATTTGGCTGTTTTGGCTTTTCGATAAATCAAGCTTTAAAGTTTTACGTACGTCTTTAAGAGCTTTAACAGACCAAAGTAGCCCTGTGGACTGGCGGGTGGGGGGGGAGGGGGGGGAGGGGGGCGGGGGCAGAAAATAACAGTGGGAGGGAGATTAAAACGAGTTAGATAAATGTTGTATTCAAAACATAATAACACACCAGTAATAGAAATAGTAGCCAGACATGATCGTATAAAATGGAAGTAGGAACAATATTCAGGACGATGATTGAAAACTTCTCACTGCGTAAGACTTCCAAGCTTTTCTGTAAAATATAATCTGAATATTTTGAATTGTGTCTAGTTTGTAAGCAACTTTTTGATGGTAAACAACTGTTGCTATGGCCGTTGCTATGTTAAAATTTAGCTACTAGCATGCAGATTTCGTAATTTAGGCATACTTCAATGCGGAATTAGGGCAAAATCATTTGAAAATACGTTTCCCAAATGATGTGGGATCTTAACCATTCATGTTTCAGAAAAATGGTTTTCGCACGAGAAAATTGATATTTCAGGGTATAAGACCACCTTAATGTGATGGTGAATCCGCAAACACCTGCCCAACTCCTTCTGATTGGCAGAAAAGTTCTTTTGAATGCTGAAAACCTAAAATTCACTTGAAGGATGGACCACTTGCAGTCTAACCCGTGGGTGGGAAGGTCCGGGATCGGAATGAAAATGGATCGTTTCTCAGTGCTTACAACTTGCGGGGGAAGGAAGCGAAAGGTTCTTTCCGAGCGTACGTTGACACATTCTTTTACTCGAGCCTGTGAGAGCTGTGATCTTTCATTGGGATTGTGTGCTTGGTGGACATTTCCAATTTGCTTACAAATAAACAGTCCTCTCTTTTATTCATTTTAGGTAGTGAAGATGAGTTTAAGCCTCACTATCGCTTGCCTTGTGCTTTTCACTTTATCCTGGACAGAAGGTCAATTTCCTAAAGTCTGTGTAACCCTTGACAGCCTGCAGAGCAAAGAATGCTGTCCAATCCCAAAGGGCTTCAACGCGCCATGTGGTAGCGATGGGAACAGAGGCACGTGCCAGGAATTGATCATTCGAGAATGGAATCTTACCTACAGCCATTACAAACCGTTCCATGAAGAGGACGAGCGCCATGATTGGCCCCATGCCCTTTACCACAAAACCTGCAAATGTCATTCAAACTTCGCCGGTTACGACTGCAGCAAGTGCGAGTTTGGTTACTATGGTAACAACTGCACCCAGAAGAAGACCTTGATGCGCAAAAACTTCGCCACGTTACCAGCCGAGGAGAAAGAACGTTACATGAGATACATAAACATGTCCAAGTATCACGAAAGCGATTATGTGGTGACTTCGACTCCCTACGAAGAGATCGACAATACCGTCCAAGTTGGCGGCGACCCCAGGCCCTTGTTTCACCATATCAGCAACTATGACCTGTTCGTGTGGATGCATTACTACGCTGCTCGTGACACCATTCATCCAAAAAGCATCACGGAGGCAGCCATCGACTTTGCACATGATGGGCAGGGGTTCCCAACCTGGCATCGACTACTCATGCTCGCCTGGGAGAGAACCTTGCAGGAAATTGGCGGCGATGAAACCTTTACCGTTCCATATTGGGACTGGACAGAAAATTCGGAAGAGTGTGACCCTACAATTTGCTCTGAAGAACTTCTTGGCGTGACACAACAAGAAGATGGTGTGGTGAAAGGCAAATACTTTAAAGATTGGTACGTCCTTTGTACCAGAGAACAAACCAAAGAACTCACTGTTATGTGTGATCCTGGAGTTCGACAACGTTGGTTGGAGCGAGCGACAGAGAAACAAAAAGAAGCAAAAGCAAAGAACCAGGGATACGTAATGACCTTTCCAACCAAAGAAGACGTTAACTTTGCACTCCGGTTTGAAACGTTCGATGTCCCCCCCTACAGCAAAGAGTCAAGCTGCAATTTCAAGAACATCCTTGAAGGCTACGTCAGCACCAAGACTGGGTATCGTTTGCCCAACGCCCACACAATGCATAACCAAGTTCACATTGTCGTAGGTGGACAGATGGGTGATGTACCTTCCGCGTCCAATGATCCTATCTTTCCTCTTCACCACTCCTTCGTGGACCGCATCTATGAAAAGTGGCTCCGCAAGTACAACAAAGACGCCTCTGTTCTTTCTGTCTACGATGCACCCATTGGCCACAACAGGAATGACGTCCTTGTACCACTGTTCCCTGTGTACACTCACCAACAGATGTTCAAGAAGTCCTTAGAGTTTGGTTATGATTATGAAGATGTTGACGAAGATGGTAGGTACATTCCTTTGGACAAAATTGCTTGAGCTTAAAGTTATTGGTTTTGCAAGTTATTCCACTGGGCCTATAGGATAAATCGTTCTCTCAGGTCATCCTTTTTCGTTCACAGGCATAGTGAACATATTTTATATCCTTCCCTACCTTGGGGAAACTATTAAAAAAATCAAATAAGTTAATTTCGTTATTTACTTTATTCCTTTTTATTTATTATGAATTTTTAATTTTTTTATATATTTTTTTTATTTATTTACTTTTATTTTTATTTATTTCTTTTATTTCCTTTTTTCTTTCTCGTACTACCTTGTGGTTGACGTGGCTGCATTGCAGTTTGTTGGTCCTCAACGTTAGTGCTTGATATAACAATCTAACATCTAGTTTTATTTACTACCGACACCTCCCTACCCCTCAGACACATCACACTTTCCCATCTACCCTCTGATGTTCCATCAGTGGAGAGGGAACCCATCTATTTGGGATCCCTTATATCAACACCTATAAAACCACAAAGGTTGCTAGTGAAACTACTGAGAAATGGATTTTGTTAAAATGTATTCTGCTCGTCCCATCTCACCCAATCCCTTATTCGATAAAGCTGGGGTACACAGGTTTGAGGCCCTATTAGGGGGGGGGGGGGGGGGGGGGGGGAGCTGAGTATCCTGTATCCCATTACTTTTTGGCCTAAATTTCCCATATCCCGTTAATTCCGATGGTTTGTATCTCCAACTTTTATGTTCGATATCCCTAAATCTCTTGTTTAAACATCCCGTATACCATTAATTTTTCTCCCAAATATCCCATATCCCCATACTTTTTTAGCCAAATATCCCGTATCCCTAAAACCAGATTGAATAAGTTCATCGAGCAACATAATGTTCTGAATGCAGAACAATTTGGATTTAGACCAAACTCTAGAATCACGGATATAGTTTATTGATTTTCCAGCAATTACTCCATAAATATACCAAACATCACAAGAAACTTTATGTTGGTTTCATTGGCTGCGAGAAAGCTTTGGATAGCGTATGGCAATCCGGTATGATTCATATATTACACAAATAAGGAATTCAAGGGAAATTCTTGAATGTTATCATGGGCGGATTTAGAGGGAGCCCACCCGCCCCCTTTTCTTCGGATTTATTCTAAAAACCATTGTAGCCAATCGTCTTTCGAGCGGTATTGTGCAATCACGGTTGTGTTGTAGGAATGGGGCAAGGTTGCGCTGTCTTCGCTAACCCCGAATTTTTTTCGGCCCCCTCTATCTGATTTTTCTGGATCCGCCCCTGGTTATTAAGTCAATCAGGAGTTGTATTAAATTTAATCAAAACACACTTACCGAACTCTTTTCATGTAACAAAGGGAAAGAAAAAGGTGATGGTCTAAGTCCAGTTTTATTTTTGGTATTTATGAATGATCTGCCGCAATTTATATAAACAGAACAAATCTCCAAGGCTAGTGTGATATTAGGGAATCGATCTATAAACTGCTTAAATGCAGCTCATAGTCAAAACCAAAAAGTCGAACATACTCATATTTAGTGGTAACGGGTGAAACAAAAATAATATATATTTCAAATACAATAATGAAACTTTACAAATTGACGACAAAGTTCATCCGGTCGTTACACCTATGCAAGAGAAATTCTCAGCATAAAAGCCACTAAAGTTCCCTCGATAATAAAAAGATTCTTTTGTAACACGGATTCAGCAATTGTTGCGATTAAGAACAAACTTTTCGATGCCCTTGCAAAACCCGTGTTACTTCATGCGTGTGAAATTTGGCGTGGGTACTTGAATAAAAGAGATGCGTTCACATTAGTGCCCATCAAGAATCGTACTCGGGCACCAAGTGTGAACGCAGCCATATATACAGAACGCATTTCGATAAAAGCACAATTGAACAAATCCTGTTAACACTTGGTGCCTGGACACAGTGCTCGAGTATGATTCTTACTGTACACTAATGTGAACGTACTATTTTTTTTTCAAGTACGTGCCCACGCCAACATTCGGGCACGGTTTCTTTGCCCGGCAATTGGTTTTCTGTGTTTGACCCCGATGCTTATTTTTGTCGGTGCTCAGGTGCCAGTGCTCGGGCACTTAGAAATCAGTATTCACAAAACTAGCTTGAGACTCAGAACAGTTCATTAAAAACTTTAAGAGAAAAAATTTGCACACAAGGAAGTTAAAAAGAGTTATCAATTTGAAAAATACCTGAAAACGGTTTCAAATCCAGCACACAGAATAAGCTTGACAAGGCTTAGGTTAGGATGTCCTGCATTACCAATACAAAATGGAAAATATGAAAATAAAGGAGCATCAATCCCAGTAGTATAGAAGAAAGAACATGCCTGGTATGCAAAGTCTGCAAAGAAAATTGCGTAGAACACGAACAACAATTCTTGATGTATTGCTCCATTCAACATTTTTTACAGTACAGTGGAACCTCGATTTAACGAAGTGCTAAGGGACTGGGAAAATTTGTTCGTTATATCGAAGACCTCGATATAGCGAAATCGCGGAAAAACAACCAAATATTCGTTATTAGTCAAGCGGGTTAGCGAGATGATCGTTACAGACCGGACAAAAGCACCAAATTTGGCACAGGTAGTCCTTTGGGCATGAGTTTTAAGAAAATCCAATGCTCCAAGAACATGGATCACAAGAAGGGATAATTACGTCATCACAGAAATCAGCCACATATTTGTATGTTATTTAGCATAATGTTTCAGAGAGAAGCAAGGACTCGTAATTTAATCGAAACAAGTGTGGCTTGGACAAGGTTTAAAGCAATCTCATTTATTGTCAACGCAATTTTTTTGAATTTTCATAAAATATAAATGCTGTACTACGCATGCGCATGTCAAGAATGAAGAATATGAAAACGAGGCTAGCAGCTTAAGTCTATTAATTTTACACATCAGTGAAGAGTGTTTTGCATTGACACTCAGTATTCCAACTTGCATTATAAAATATGACATAAATAACAAGGTTTTGAATCTTTAAGATTTGATTTGCTAGTTGTACCGTATTTGCATCAAATTGTAATATGGCGGGAAACCTCGATCAACTCCACCTACCTTGAGCTAAATTGTTGCTACCACCTCTCCATTTTGTACATTCAGATGAAAACAGCTCTGTGCAAGATAAGTCAGCTCGTTGACACCTACTCAGCAAAGAACAACTTGATTTGAAGGAGCACTTAATCAGCGGTTTGCACGCTTTTACCGCCTCAGGGATCGTTGCCACACTGGCTCTCAGAACTGCTCTTTCCCCTTCAACCCCAGGCTGCTGGTGAAGGAATTTCATGTTATGTCTCTGTACATGTTGCCCAAGCTCCAGCCTTCTTGAATATGTTATAACAAAGCATTCTGAAAAGCACATGTATTCCTGCAGAATAATAGCTCTTTACAAAAATGTAATCGGTGGATAGCGATTGTTTTTAGAATATTCAGACAAAATCTTTCTTCTTAATTGCGTGGGAGGAGCATTTTCAATACGTCTTCCAACAGAATGCAAATTTCTTCTCTTGTCGTACATTCACACCGACTGTCAATCTACCTAGCTTCTGAAAATATGGCGAAGCTGAAAAGCTAACAGTTATATATGACGAACGGGTTTCGCTTCTTGATCTCAGGGTAAGATCGCTATGTTTGTAGCACAGTCTTTGTGCCCTATCAAAAGAAAGAAGACACATTGGCTTGGCTCTTTCCTTGGTAAGTATCTTTGTTCTTGGTATCCCGAAGAAAGCCATTCCAGGTCTTTAGCACTTTAGCCTGTTCACCAACTTTACGTAAAAAAACAGGCCCATCCCTCTCCCATGTGCAGGTCTTTACGCTATCTTGGTACCATATACATCCACTCGTTTGGCAGTTGATAGTTCCCGCTTGAGAAATGGCAAAAAGATTTGGTCTGAATATTCTGAGAACAAAGCCCGCCACCAATCAAAATTTTACTCTCAAACCTGCAGTCATCCGGTTTTGTCTCTGTATCCTGCAACAGCTTGAGTAGATCGACTAACGAACAAACGAAGCCTGCCATAATCCGATAATGAAGAGGGATGTTCATTACGGTCGCCTTCACGCTGCTGGGTACTGATATACAGGCGGCCGAAGAGCCCGATGTTATGCTGTATTGCTTAATTGTGTTAAATGAATCCCTTTAAATAATTGCGCTGATTGGTTATCACAACATTGCCTTCTGTACACTCTCTGGTATTGAGGACAAGTAGTTCCGTCTTGGCATTTCTCTTCAAACGGGTTGCCTCATCTGTTTATTTTATTAGTTGTTTACTTGTTGCTGACACTTAGCTGTAGTGACAGACCTTCTTCGTGGTGACCAGTATCTTCCTCTCGATTGCTTATCGAACTGTGTGGTGAGCCTTACCATTTCTGGACCAGAAATCTGCGATCTGTATAATGCAGCTTGGTTCTTCGTTAGCCCCACGACTTCCTCAGTGCCCTTGACTTTGGCCTTTTCCTATTCGCGGACTTGGTCAATGGGGAACGCACAAAATCTCGTAGATGTCTATGGACGACTCAGAAATTGCCCACAATATCTCTCAGATTGTTCAAAAACGCTTGTTTATCTCGAAGATGGACACTAACCAAGCGACTATAGTTGAAGTGTTCAGAACAACTTCTTTAAGGCACTCTTGGTACAGAGTAAAGTCTCACTCTCTGTGCGGCGCGTATAAACGCCATTGTTTCTGTTGTCATCATGATTATGTCCCAAAAGCCAAGTGTTGGGCATAAATACACCTACCCATTTTGTCTTTCCCATTTTGCCGAAATGCTTTGCAAAAGGATATGATGTCGTTTTGAGACACGTGTGGTGGTGAGGAATTAACAAGCAATGTTGTGTAGCGCGTTCTCTTTATTAAGGAAATCCTCAACATATATATTATGAAAGAATTTTTCGTATTTTTTTCGTATTTTCGTAGTTTTTGTTTGAGAAAAGTAGAGTGTCACTTACACTGTTGCAGCAATCCAGTCACACACGTTCTGGCTCAAATGTTCTTATCGAGTAGTTTGTTTTTAACATCTGCTGATGTTATGCAGGCGAGCTAAAACTGTCTCACAAATAAATTGCCCTAAAGATGCATTATTAGTATATGAAATGTTTGTTAGAATGTTTATCTATTGAAGAAAAAGTAACACGTTCAAGGTAATTGAACAAATTTAGAATAATACGCCTACGCGCCAAGGCCTCATTTTTTTTTACAATTTTTGTACAATTTTTGAAACAACTGTATTTCAGAAAAGGTCCGTGTTATTAACTATTATATTATATATTATAAAGCACAATTCTGTCTGAATAAGAGCCAGGAAGTCCCTTTCCTCGTCATATTACACACAAAATAAAAAAAAACAACCAACACCACAAGTGTGACGTAACAAGTGACGTCACCTTCGCCTCCAAATGAGAATATTTTTTGGAGCATTGGATTTTTGAAAATGATATGTTCAAAGGTCTTTGTATGCCAAGTTTGGTGCTTTTGTCCGGTCTGTAACGATTTCTGCAAAATTGAGCACTAACCCACTAGACTATATATTGGTGTGACGTTGCACTATCCAGCATTTTCCGACCTCAGCGATTCGTTAGGACATCGTTATATAGAGGTTCGTTAAATCGAGGTTCCAATTATGTAACTTGTTAATATATTTCAGGGCAGGAGTTCTCAACATCTACATTTATGGCTTTGTTCTAATTGCGCCTTAAAATATTCTCCAATCATTAATGACATATTTCTTATCGTTGTTTTGAAATTCACTCATAGAGAAGATATCTTTTAATTTTTTCTTTTCTCGAAAATCTAAATTGATTTGGCTGCTCTAACAGACGTCGGAAGGTTGTTCCTGACCTGATTTCCTGGTTTTGAGTGGTTTTTTTTTTATAATTTGTTATTTGTTGATGTCTCACCACCTCTAGGCGCTCGCAATTTATTTTGCCAAGAGAAAATGACGGGACAGAGAGGGACGCACCCAGTCCAGGCTTTGGGATATGTCAATTCCACTTAAGTTATTTTCTCTTGCTTTTGCATTTTTTTTTTTGGCGTTGAAAATATAGAGAGGCGTATTAAAGATTCACATATGCAATAGCACAAGTGAATTTCGTCTGGCAGTGGCAAACGTGGTCACATTGTTGCGGACACACTGCCTCGTCCCAGGCGCCGGTCACTTCGATCCGTGAATTATCAATCCCATAGCGCAAAGTGCACCGCGCTCGACCAGGGAGTGACGCCTGGGGACGAGGCTGGCGAACACAAATGTTTCCCTGTTTGTCGACGCAACATTTTCTGCGGACAAAGAATTTTCAAGTTGTGTCCAAGCACAAAAAATGTTTCTGATTTCTTTCAGAAACATTTTGTTTCCGCAGCAAATATTTCACGTTTGCACGCGCGCCCAAGGAAACATCGTGAACAACAACCTGTTCATGCAACAGTGACGTGTGTCCTCGTTTTCCATCGCCTATAATTTGATAGATCTACAAGAAGGAGAGAGTCTGTTGTTTCTAGAAGTTTGGTCATATCTATACCAATTTTAATCGTGACGGTTTGTTGGCTGCTTTTTTGTTATTTCGGCTTTTCTCCCATTCACTCCACACTAAGCTCCAAATAACTTGAAGGTGTGTAAGGTACATAATTCTTGTTTCCTGAGCATAAAATGTTAAAGAATTTGCTACCAATACGAAACGCATACCTATTTTATTAACTGCGTTTGATCTTGGCTTCATCTCTGGAGTGAGGATCGAAATCTGACAAATTGTACTGAGTTTGGACACCTTCCTCATGTAAGATTAGAATAAATGCTAGTTTTGCTGTAATAGATCAATGACTGCTACATTTTCGTGCAGCTTCACATGACGGAGCTTCGCCTTGTAAATCTTAAATGTGTCCCCCCCCCTCCCCGAGGATAGTATCCTACACTAAACATTGATTTTGCTCATAACCGACTTAGATGATGAAGGCGTACGTATGTTTCTTTTTGTAACGAAAAACAGTCATTATTACAATTATAATCGCGAGACCAGGCACAAGTCCGGCTAAGATACCAGCTGCAATTCTCCACCCAGTGCAGTCGTTCGTCACGTGATCAGCCGCTCTTGAAACTGCTGGACATTGCCCTAAAGAAGTGTCTTGTGTGTCTTCGTCGTCAGGAGTTTTTCGTGAAATTTGAAAAGTAACAACAGCGGCCTTCATTTAAATTTGGCTTCCTAACTTATTTAACAAATCGACCACATTTTTCCATGATCTAGAGTCCGTTATTAAAATCTAGCCTTGGTATATTGCAACTCCTGAGTTTAATTGGTTTACAGGCCATGGTATATGCGGTCATATACCATGGGCCAGAATATGGTAGATGCATGCGTCAGCGAGAACAGCAGGGGAGCTCAAATATTGCAATAATTTAGGTGTTTTTAATAAAAAAAATTATCCCGCTCGCGCTTGTTGGATGAATACCAGATAGTTATAGCCAATTCATATCCAATGCGCGCTCGTGGAATAATTATTAAATATACAATAACAACGAAAATTTACTGAATGAAATTGAAAATCACTTAACACTTAAGGTGGCCCGCGGGTATTAAGCTGTCTGGCAAACTGTTAAGGTTCACTCACAGCAAGTTACAGACCTTTCGTAAACTATCTCCCGCAAGCAATCACATCACATTTAGAGTAGTCGCTTGTATCAGCAAGATAGAAACTTCGAGCCCGTAGTCAACTAGGAGTGGGGGGAGCCCCCCCCCCCCCCCCCCCCCCTCCCCTGGATTTGCCACTGTAAACTACACACTAGGTTAGAAGAAACAATTTACATACCGTCTTTGTCGACCTCCTCGAAATCATATCCAAATGAGACAGACTCTGAGAAAAACTCTTCATGGGTATACACTGGGAAAAAAGGTACCATGACGTCACACCTGTTGTGTCCAATGGGAGCTTCCGTAGCGGACAGAACAGAGGCGTCTTTCTTGTACTTTCGTACTTTTCAAAATATTTGCCTACAACATTGCCGTTTGAAGATGTGTTACCCAGCAACTCCTCAGAACAAATTTCACATTTCTCACTCTCAGTCCAGTCCCAAAATGGTATTGCATAATTTTCGTCGCCCGACATTTCTTGCAAGGCCCTTTCCCAAGCGAGCAGGTACAGGCGATGGCAGGTAGGAAAGCCCTGCCCTTCGTGAGCAAAGTCCATGAATGGTATCACCGTCTTATCAGGTAAGACAGTGTCTCTTTTACTAGTGTAGTAATGCAGCCAAACGAATAGTTCGTGTATGGATACATCTGTGAACAAACCTGTTGGGTCACTTCCATTGTTAATGGTAAAAAGCCGTTGTCACTAAATAATCACTTTCCACATATCTAGACATGTTCATGTACATCGTGAACTTATCTTGCTCTTCACGGGACAGTTGGGCAATATTTTTACGTATCAGGACTTTCCTCTGATTGCATTCGTTACCATAGTAACCATACTCACATTTGCTGCAGTCATAACCAGCAAAGTTACCCCGGCATTTACAACTTCTCCTAAAGATCCCTCTCGGCCAGTCATGTCGATCGTCTAGCTTATGTTTCGTGTTAAAGTGATCGTAGGTAGCGCTCCATGTGCGAACAGTTAAATCGCCATAGTCCCCTCTTCTTCCATCCTTACACACATGGTTCGTTGAAACCGCGGGGAACTGCACAACATTCTCTCTTCTTGAGGCTGTCAATATTCACGCAAGCCTTGGGGAATTGACCTTCAACAAGCTAAGAACAACAGCAGTTGCGGCCAATAGCAAGTATCGGACAAGAACATACCTCGTGTTACCCATCTGAAATAAAAATAAGTATTGTGTAATTATTATCATAACTTAAAAAATGATGAAAGAAAAAGAAACCAAGTCAAAGGGACCAGATTAAATGTTATAAACTGAAACAGAAAGGATTGGATAGGTAGTATTCAGCTAGTTAGTCATTATGATCCTTCCTCATGAATATCTTCCATCCGTTAGTCCATAAGAATTGAAGCCTTTGTCTTTCTTGACTTAAAGACAATCCTTGAAGAGTTCCTTGTTCCTCTGAGAGAGACTTTCATTAGTAAAGATTTTGTTCTCCTCATAATATCCAAGGTGAGGTCACATCCTTGAGGACCTTCCTGGCTCGAGAAAATTGCTCTCGAACATCCCGGCTCGTAAACTTTACAATAATTGCTGGTGGGAACTTTGCTCTTTCGCCGTTCGCATTTACCCTTGTCGGGAGACGGTGGCTTGATAATACATATGTCCTCTTTTTTCAGGTCTACTCCAACCTTCTGAGCAAGTTGCATAACAATTTCGTTCGTATCTTCCCGCGTGTCATTCTTAGGTATACCCCGAAGTTCCAAACAGTCTCGTCTCGAGTATTGTTCAAGATCGTTGAACGATTCCTTCAAAATTTTTAATTGGTTTGAAGTATTCAGGAGCTCAGCTTTTAAGGCATAGATATAATATGTTTATAATCATTTATGTGTTATTAGTTGTCATAGCCATCTATTATAGCTATATTTTTATATTCATATGTGTTAATAACTTCATAGACTTCCCCTATAATGTGCTTTTTTCTTTTCTTTCAGTTTATGTGTGAATTTGCTTTTTGCCGACCTGTAATTTATTTTCATTTAATGCTACTTTTTGTGTCAACTGGCTGCCTGGCTCGACTGTTTTGTGGACTGTCAACAACGTGTGGTAAACGTTTACAAAATGAGCACGAGTTTGATGCTTTATGGGTAATAACTTAAATATGCAACCTGCGCTTTTCATAAGACAAAACAACAACGAACTGTAACAGGACTACTCTACAAGTACCTTGAATGGAAATAACGGTGTCTCAAAATAACAATGCTGTAAAACAGTGTGATTTTAATTAAGTTCACAATTACGTAAATTAAGGTGCATAAAATCAACGGAATTTTTGAAATTTCATGCGTTTATAACATCCGGTCAAT
Organism: Meandrina meandrites; assembly: GCA_963693305.1. Classification (NCBI taxonomy): domain Eukaryota; kingdom Metazoa; phylum Cnidaria; class Anthozoa; order Scleractinia; family Meandrinidae; genus Meandrina; species Meandrina meandrites. Next base: position 10,016,072 of record OY855909.1, read on the forward strand.
ATCGACTTAATTTAATCCTTCTTGAATTTGATAGCTCTCAGTCCTTAAGACATTGCCATATGATAATTTCAGATATTGCTCTCTGGAAGTCGTACTGGCATGTAAATGATTTTGTTTTTAATTTTAAAATTCCACTTAATCTTTAAAATGATCACAATGAGGTCTTGACAGTGCAAACATTCCGACAAAGTACGATCAAACACCGTCATGTGACACTTAAAAATCAGACAAGCGACAGAGGATTTCCCCCTCACCCCTCCCCCACGTCGGCAGAGCTTCCACAGTTTATTTGGTCCCTTCGACTTGTTTTTTTTTTTTTTCCTTTCATCATGAATTTTTACAGGTATGATAATTACACAATTATTACTTTAATTTCAGATGGGTAACATGAGGTATGGTCTTGTCCGACACTTGCTATTGACCGCAACTGCTGTTGCTGTCCTCGTTGAAGGTCAATTCCCCTAGCCTGTGTACAGGTAAATTCCCCAAGGCTTGCGTGAATATTGACAGCCTCAAGAAGAGAGAATGTTGTCCAGTTCCCCGCGATTTCAAACAACCATGTGGTAAGGATGGAAAAAGAGGGGACTGTGGTGAGTTAACTGTTCGCACATGGAGCGCTACCTACGATCACTTTAACACGAAAGACAAGCTAGACGATCGACATGACTGGCCGAGAGAAGTCTTTAGGAGAAGTTGTAAATGCAGGGGTAACTTCGCTGGTTATGACCGCAGTGTAAGGGCCAAATCCCTCAAATAATACAAATCTCTGCGATCCAAACGTCAAAACTGGCAAGCTGAAACGCTCTCCTGCCGGTAAACAAAAACAAACAAACGTGTTGAACATGACCTTTCCAACCTAAAATGAGGCGTACGACCTACCTCCCTTTAGCGAAGAGTCTAGCTGCAGTTTCAGAAACCTTCTTGAAGGCTACGCCAACACTACCAGTGGATATCGTGAGGCACCCGTCTTGTCCACCCTGCACAACGTAGTTCATCTCGTGCTGGGAGGTGTAATGGCGACCGTCCCTGCAGCTTCAAACGACCCAATATTTCTCCTTCACCACTGCTTTGTGGATCGAATTTTTGAGAAGTGGCTTCAAAAGTACAAGAAATAGGCCTCTGTTCTCTCCGCGACGGAAGCTCCCATTGGACACAACAAGGGTGACGTCATGGTACCTTTTTTCCCCGTGTATACCCATGAAGAGGTTTTGTCAGAGTCTTTTTCATTTGCATATGACTTCGAGGAGGTCGACGAAGATGGTTATAAATTGTTTCTTCTAATTAGTGTGTAGTTTTCAAGTTGACTACGAGCTCGAAGTTTCTATCTTGCTGATACAAGCGATCACCTAAAATGTGATGTGATCGCTTGCGGGAGATAGTCGTTGTGGTCGTCTACGAACCGAGGTCAGACCAAAAGGGGACTTTTGATTGGTTCATTTCGTCGTTTTAGAGGCGCAATCTAAGCACAAATGCGTCTTTAATCCCCGTAACGCTTATTTTAAGACACATCTATCGAACTCGAAGAGATTTGAGTGCGTCCCTGCAGTTTACGCTTACAGCGTAATCACAGGTAACCAAAGCGTACTATAAGAGATTGTATGGATTTAAAATTGAGCGTAATATGAGGTTGTATGGATTTGAAACTGAGTTGAAAAAATCTCTTTTTTTCCTTTGAAAAGCTACAATAAAGTTTGAAACCTTACCTGGTGTCTTTTGTTTGTCTTTTTAGTGCTTTGGAAAGCCATACGCCCGATTTTCGTTTCGGTGGTCTATCAAGCACGCTTTCCAAAGCACTAAAAAGACAAATAAACGACACCAGGTAAGATTCAAACTTTATTGTAGCTTTTCAAAGGAAAAAAATAGATATTTTCAACTCAGTTTCAAATCCATACAATTCATATTACGCTCAATTTTAAATCCATACAATCTCTTAAAGTACGCTTTGGTTACATGTGGTGTAATAATGATTGGTGAACATCAGATGCCGCGAGAAACAAAATGTTCTGATTTAACAACAAACTTTATGGCGTCTAGTCACCCAATTGAATCCCGTAGTGAGGTTGTATCCTGTGAAGTAGTCGCTTACCGGAGTTTAAAAAGAACAGAAAATTCCAAACCCTCAGCCCTAAAAGATGTCGCGGTCCCCCCGGAAATCAGGCTAGGTAATGTTGTCGGCAGTGGGAAACGGGAATAACACGAGCATTTTGTTCTCAGCACAACACAAGAGTATGCGAAAGAAAGCAAAAATTCAATGAAACCCGTTATAACGATTACCGTCGATCACATTTATCTATGGTCTACATACCTATCCCGATCGGAGGGGGAGGGGGGAAGGAGGGGGGGGGGGGGGGGCAACGCTCTCGTAAATTTGCGATAGGGGTGTGCCGCGAAGGTTAAATTGATAGCCTTTGTAAAGCCGAAAGCCGAATAATGACACCCTATTCAAGGGGAGGAGGCGTGGCCTAGTGGTTAGGGCGCTGGACTTGCAACCAGGTGATCCCGGGTTCAAATCCTCCTCCCTGCCACTAGCTGGATTTGTTTTCTGTAGCCCAGAACTCGACTTCACCACGCTTTGTAAATAGCCAACTGGTCAGCCTCCTGCCAGTTGGGATTCTTAAGATGTCATGTTTAATTTGTTTCATATTTGTTTGTAACGCGCATTTGATCATATTCACATGAAATTTGCGCGCTATAAATGTTAACTATTATTATTATTATTATTATTATTTTTATTAGGAGAAGCGTTGAGTGACGACCCAAATAACTGCTAACCACGCACAAATCTTTACAAAATCGCTTTGCAAATACTCTATACTTGAACGGATAGCTTAGTTGTAATAGCTTATTTATTTTACGTTTAACTGGACGTTTACGCAGTGTAATTTTAGCTGATAGAATTTAGGTAAAGAAACTTTAAAATGCAAGGCTGATCGAACAGCTGTAAAAAGGTATATTTTACTTAACCCAATATTTCGGATAGACAACACTACCCTTCACCAGGGACATAAGTGAGGATGGAAACAAACATTTTATGCCCCTGATGAAGGATAGTGTTGTCTGTTCTCCTGCTGATCCTGATCTACACAAAGATCCAGAAACTTTAAGCTCCTGTTTGTTGAAGTGGTCCTTGCATGGTTTACAAAGTCATTAGAATTTAGGTACCCTATCCTGCGGCACATACCTATATAGCCCATATATGGGATTACCGCCCTCCCCCCCCCCCCCCCACCCCCTTCCCCGGGGATCTCCTATAGGCCATAAAAATCACGTCATAAAATGTTCCAAACTGAAGCGAAACCACGAACCAATAGGCACGTGGGTTTCACTGCAAAGTGTCTAAATCGTAGAAAACTGTTGTCGATTTGTTTTAGACAATAACACAGAAAATTTACCGGCGAATTGGAGGGAAAATCAGCGCGAAATGTGGCAGCGCGTAAGATCGCATTTTTTCCACTAAAAATGTTGTCCTAAATATTTCAGCTGTCTTGCATGTCACAATTTGCCTGATTATTTTTTGGCAAAGTCAAGACAATTTCTCAATAATACCCGTAATAATATTAAATAGTCGTTAAAATTACAATACAGCACAAAATATTTTTACTAGCACAATATATTTCTGCTAAGGAAGTCAATTTTACGCTTAAGGCAGTTGTTACTTTTCAAATTGCAGGAAAATCTTCTGACGACGAAGACACACAAGACACTTCTTTAGGGCGATGTCCAGCTGATCATGTGACGAACGGCTGCATTGAGTGGAAAATTGCCGCTGGTATCTTAGCCGGGCTTGTGTCAGTTGGCGTCGCGATTATAATTGTAAAAATTACTGTTTCTCGTTGTAAACAGAAAGATCGAAAACGCACGGAGCGCAATACGCTTTTGTCAACTTACGGCATAGCATCTGGTAGTAGTCCAAACATAACATAACATAACATAACACAATTACCTCCTATGCAAGCCACCAAAAAATTAATGAATTCTGATAATTATTATTTAAATACTCAACAGCTCAACTGATGAAGTTCATCTTGAGATGCTTATCTTTAAGAAATAATCTTCTATCGAATGAAAGTGATGCAAAACACACGTAATTGCTTCTCCTATTACATAATCCTCCGTAAGAAAAAAGATGGCGGCGGTACATTTGACCACAATACCCTGCGAACCTAACACAGCCAATATGGCACATAGAAAGCTATGTTTTTGCGAAATTCTTCCCCGTACTAACGACATTGTTCATGCTAGGTTTCAAGTTTTTAAAGTTTTTCTGTGAGTTTTTATGAGCGTTTTTACGGTTTTCGCGCGCTAAGCATTATAGGTAAATGTACCAGTCGCCATCTTTTTGCGTACGGTGGATTATGATTGTAAGAAGTTTTGTTTTACGCTTTTGCAATACTGTATGTAATAATAGTCATGCAAATAAAGCTTGTTGTTGTTGTTGTTGTTGTTGTAGTCAACTCTCTCTTGGGATTTTTGGTACTATAGTCCACTAAACGAAAGAGATCACCCTTAAACTGCTAAAGGTAATTAAGGACGTTCGCGCTAATTGTTTATGCGCATCCTTACTGCGCACGTAATTCCTGTCGCAAAGCTACGCCACGTCATGCATCGAGCGCGCGCGCTGAGGAAACTTTCCAACCACATATAGGGTGAGTAGCCGTTGCGATAACTTCGCTTGCAGTTTGCTAGCTTAAATGGTCGGTGACCCCTACTTTTTGTCTCGTGTCGTCATGACGTTGTCATGACGACACGAGAATATGCGAGGGGGAGAAGGTGCATTCCAAGGTGCATTCCATGCGCGTTTGCTTTGTGAGGCCGCGGAATTTTCCCGCCATGTCAATATTTTTCCCGCCATGTCAAGATTTGCTTTGTGAGGCCGCCGGATTTTGTGAGCGCGTGCGCGCGTTGTGAAAGAACAAATAATTTTTATTTGTAAGTAGGAGTTCAAAAATATTGCTGCATTGAAAATTTTTTGCTTTTGTGCTGGTTCATTGTAATCGTTTGTCGGTTGGGAGTGTTCATTGTAAATGGCTTTTTAGTTGAACAGAATTGAACTTTAATTTAAGGGAAAATCACGGCGAAGAATGTAAAGCAGTGAAAGAGATGTATTAAATTTGAGCAGTTTTATTAGATGACATTTTTGTACATTTTTTAAATGGAATGATTGAGACAATTAGGAAAGAGTGTTTGATTTATGAACTTGCAGCGAACGCAAATTCCTAGTGGTCCAACAGGCAATATAAATGGAAGAGAAATAAGGCCCCTTTTAGCTGTCGACAGTGCCTATTCACTAACGAACTGGCTAGTGAAACCCTAGCCGGACAGAGGACGCCTGACTCAGGAGCAGAGAAAGTTTAAAACCTAAAGTTCGGTGCGTTCGCTGGAACGAGCATTTGGCATGTTGAAAGTTCGTTGGAGAATTGCGTTGAAAAAGGTTGGACAAAAAACGAGCATCCTAAAAAAGACTATGATTGCTACGTGAGTTTTGCACAACAATTGTATGTATCGTTTCAATAACAGAAGATAAACGATTAGATAAAGACAATTATTTTGATGCTAAATCTTTAAAAATGTCAACTATGGCGTTTGTTTGTTCCATTTGCTTGCTCTGGGCATCACGGAACATTTCAGCTGATCGTTCAAATCTTGCGTTGTCCTGTTCCATACTCTTTTCACACATTTCTATAAAAGAACTCTGCATGCCAGTCTGGAGTCGTACTTTCTCCCCTTTCTTTACTCAGGATGTTGAAATAGGGGAAGCCTTCTTTAATTTTCTGAATTCCATCTTCTCCAGTCGAGCGAGATCGCTGCTTGAACTCGTACTCTAGATTCTGCTGCCGTTTCTTCACCTGCTGTAGCATTCTCTGGCTTTCTGGACACCCTTCTTTATAAGAAGAATAGATATCGTTCCAGATTTTGATTTTTTTCTTTGTGAAACTCCCCACAACTTACTGAATTTGGGGGCACACGCTTCAAGAAGTTCGTGCGTTTATTTTTCAGTCCTGTCAGCAGACTTAACGCGAGGTTTTTTCGTTTTGTGTTTGCCGTAGCAAGTACTTCGACATCACTTGCAACTGAAGACTGAAGCGATGGCATGCTTCTTCCCAGTAGAATTGGTGATCATCGAGAAATGTTTATCAGTACGCTGAGATAAAATCATTTTAAGTCGGCTGCATTAGGGGGCTAAAAAAAGCCTTAAGCTTGACTTATCTTACAAACATCTCAAAAGTTAAAGGGCAACTCTTGGCTAGAAAACTATATTTCAGTAAAAGCTTCCGAATGTTTCCAAAATTACACAGGAAGCAAAAAATTTGAATTCAGAAGCTTTTTTACCGGTTAATTTTAACGTAAAACTTCGTATTTTACCGCTTTTGTGACATTTCGCCATGAATGCTTCGATTATGATCACGAGATGTGATACGTCATAGGTGTGGAACCGCAACAAGTCACGAACATGGCTGACTCAAATTCTTGCAGTGAGAGCTCAACTTCTGCCAGCGACTCCACTGATTTTTAGAGAGCTATAGGAGGGGATATGTCAAGGGATGATTAAGAACCTTCTATGGTATTTCAACCCTGGCGTTTTGAGCCTCCAGGGAAAAACAGCGAGACAGAGAAAGGGAGTAAAATATCGAACCTCCTCACCGCCGACGGCGACGAATGGTGAGTGAATTGAAGTCCAAAATGTACAGTTTCTTTCTCTATTACCTCGGCCAGTTGTTTGTGAGCTAAGTCAAACCTGAAAAGCCTTGTTATTATTTGCATGTACACGAGAAGCTTGATTAAACATGCTTTTATACAACCAAACTGTTTGCTACATTTTGTTGTTTATATTCGGTCTTCAAATATTTTTGCTCATGTTTATCACAGTTATCACAATAGTATAGGTTTTGAGCTTCAGCCTAATGTACACTATCTATCTTGTGCGTTTGAAAGCTTGCAAATACAGAAACGCAAGTTAAATTCTTTGTCTCCTTTGTGTTACCGATTTTTCTAAATTCTGCTCGAAAACGAAGAATTCTGCCGGCGAAATGCCAGCTACCGAAACTAGACTATAATTCTCGAAATTCTGCGGCAGATTTTATCTAGAACATACTCAGGCTTGCAGTTAAATGTCGACAAAACTCTGCTGGGTCTCTTCACTCCTTTTGTTGGGAGAAGGGAGTTTGCGCTTTCTGTAGTTCAAACAACTTGCCTCGAGGAAACTTTGTTCAAGGTTGTTCGTGCATGCTTGTATGCGTAAAACTGTAGAATGATTTTGTTAACTGATTACTGCCACCGGGACTATTACACGACCCTGCAGTGCGGGATTTTATATTTATCGGTATAATTAAGTTGTCATGTTTTTATTTTGCAATTTCTTATCTTTTTGCGAAAAGCACCCCCACGAAAATCGAAAATTGTGCTGTGTTTGGCTCCTTATTACTTTCGCGTTTGCTTGCGTTTTAATTCATGGTTTGCATTTGAAATGGTAGTTGCGCTCTTCGTGTCTTACAACTTTTGGCATGTTATCCTTTAGTTATCTCGTCAACTGACATCTGCTCGAATCTGCACACGAAACTCTTTCGTGGTCAGGCTAGGGAGGGTGAAGGGAAAGAGCGTGACACGCTTTCATACCCGGGTTTCATGCTACACCCCAGGTTGCCTAATTTACAACAATTGTTTCTCAAAAGGAATCACAGAATAAGTACTTCACGCAACACTTCTTCTCTTAGTTATCCGGATATTGTTTTATATTTGATTCCCCATTTCTTCGCATAATTTTATATCCCGCGAGAGCGCCTCTGCTAGCGCGCGGGGTAGTGGCTTCTTATTGCGCAGTACTGACCTGCACGCAAATCACGCGCGCCTTTCGAAGGCATATACTTCAAAGAAACACTACATTTGCTGGTGGGAATCGCTTTCTATTTTGCCAATTAACAGCAGGAGAAATCTGAGGGTGGCTACAAATTTCTCAACAACAGAATCAAAATATATCGGTCTGTTTCCGAACACGTGGATTTCGCTTACATATAGGACATATAGAGGCTCAGTATTCCTGCTCATAAATGAAGAGATTTCTGACAAATTATGCGAGTCAGCACTCGCAGACCCTTTTGAATTTACTATCTACTCCAGACAAAAGGCATCTTTATCACGATACGGTGCAAGAGAGGATGCATGGTATTATAAAGCTATGTACATTTGCTGACCTTAGAAGGCCGATCAATCTGACGGATTTGTTTCGTTTCACAAACACATGATTTACTCTTTTTAAGTTTATTTCCTTTCATATTTAAGCACTGAAGCACTACCTTTTTTTATCTTGGACATCATTGAACAGCATAGGGTCTTTCTCTCCTTGTCATTCTCATTTATGAAGAGAAGCTTGGCGTGTTTTCCTCTTATCAGAAGTAAAAGCAAACCTGCCTTCCACACCTGTGACGTAGCATCACGTGACGCACCAAAATCCGAACGTTTTCAAAATGGCCGCGAAATTGGCGTAAAAGAAAATTCGTAGTAAATTGATTTTGGCCGATATCTAAAAAATTTTACCTTCTAAAGATTCCTATTGCTATAAACAACTTATAGAAGAAATAAAAAAATCGGGGTAAATTTCCCATGAGTTGCCCTTTAACAAGGTCAAAGACAGACCTCACGCTAAGAAACCCAGATAAGAAGATATGATGATATTCGGCCGGGATGGGAGCTGAAAACAGGAGCGGTAAGCGGAAATTTCAAGAAAGAGCCGGAGCGGGATTTTGTGTTTTTATGCAGTCGCGATGCGAGAATCTTTACGGAAAGTTTTTTTCGTAACTGCATAAAATGTAATCAACAAAATTTGACTGGAACAAATTGCTTAAACTGTGTAGCGGTGTAGGCTTTCAAGTACGGAATAGGTTAATAGTGTAGTCTGTCAAATTTATATAGTTGCGGTTACACATCGTCCTTTTAACATGATAAAAGGGCTCTTTAAATAAATAATATGTGCTCTGTCATTTTGTTTTTCCGCATGCTTTGTAATTTTGTTTTCCGGGTGTTTTGTCATTTTCATGGCCTGTTCACCATTTTTATTTCCCGCTTATGAAAAAAAAGACTAAAAATTATCTCAGCAAAATGTTCCCCCAAGGTAAATTTATGGCGGTGTGAAAAAGAACAAAAGAATCGCCTATGAAAGTTACCGAGGCAAATAGGTAGGTTTTCCAAGTACCCTAAGATAAATGACCAATCGCGAGGCAAACCTCAAAGATAAGCAAATAAAATAAACAGAGAAATTTGAAATTAAATATGATGGCGTGACGTTTAGATTTCCTGAGGTCACCTTTGCGTGTTCAAGGCAGCAAAAACGTGGTCTTTCTTAGAATCATAGCTTGATGGCTTGCTGATTTGTAAGTAAATGCTATTTTTTTGGAAATTTGGCGTTTAAATACAACACTAGTCAAGGAAGATCTATAGTGCGTTTTCTTATATGTATTTCGATTTCATCTCAAGGTTTAGAAAAATCCAACAAAGAGATTTATATAAACGGAGTCTTCGCCTTCTATTTCTTCGCTGTTTGAAACACTGACATAACAAAGCAGTAGAGGACTGTCGAAACAGTATAAATAATAAAAGCGAGATGATGCTAAGCAAGCACCCTCGAATTACCCATTTTCGCATTTCGCGCCGAAAACAGTATGAAAAAATTGACCTTCGTAAAGTGTTAAGTGTGTGACCGCAAACACCTCGGTAACGTATAACCGAGGTGAGTTTACTTTGGTGTTATTTACCTTGGGAATGCTATTTGCCTGGATATGTGTAAAACGTTCGTTACAAACGTATCGGCATTTCTATTTTCAGCGTTTTCGTCACAAGAAACATGTATGAAATACTCTATTTTCTGATATTGTTCTTTGATCGTTAAAAACGGGCAATAAATAACAAAAGAAATGGAAAACAGCGCAAAACGTCGGCGCAAGGAGGTGACGTGGGGGACGAGTGCTTCGAGTAACGCTCAATTCCTCTTGCGTTCAGTTTGCGTCGGAAATAGAGAGGACGGACGTTTTTTGGTAAAAATCATAAATAATATGTGTTCTGTCATTTTGTTTTCCCGCATTTTGTTTTCCAGCGTATGGAAAAAGAAGACTAAATATTATCCCAACAAAATGTTCCCCCGTCTCTGCTTTCCCTATCCCCGGATATGGTAAATTTTCTAAGAACACCTATTTTTTTAGTGGCGCGAAAGTCTTTAATGAACTTCCTGTAAAGCGTAAATAACATACAAGCTTTTTGCAGCTTAGCAAAACATTTACTTTTATAATAAGTATTTAGTAAAGTATATTTTAATCTCTTTTTGACTGACACGAGACAGCCCAAAGGGCCTTTGATTTCTTAACAGATCACTTTTGTTAACGATTATCTACGTTTTGTGAGAAAATGAAAAAAATCTATCGATTAAAAGGTTGATTTTTTTTGCCCCACGCACGTTCAAATTCCGCTTTTTGATCTTTTCGTTTTGCCGTACGACGGGTTCAAATGCCTCTTCCAGGGCTAAGTTTTGCATAAAAGATGGCAACACTTAAAATTATCTACGCAACAGACGCACTTCTTCAAAATATCACCAAGATCGTTTGCCTCCGTTTTCTCATCATCGATAATTTAAACTACAACCCTTGAAAGCCGTGCGAAATTACGTGCGCCAATTTTTCAAAATCAGGGTAGTTTTCTACAGACTTTATCTCTGAAACGAAGTCGGTGACTCCCACTTTTTTTTGTATTTCTGACACAAGTAACTCATTATCCGTCCTCAGTTAAAATTTTAGAAAAATCTATCGACTAGAAAATTTTCGCGCGAACGTCCTTAAACAGACTTCTAGTAACTCAACTTGCGGCGATGCAATTAGATTTCGCTTCACCATACAATTTTCATAATTTTGGTTGGCACCGAAAATGGCGCAGGCTGATTAGAGTCAGGACACCTCTATAAGACGGACAGTTGGGGCTGGTCACGACGTTGTCTATCTCGGAGAGAGTTGACTGTGTGGGGAGGGGAGGGGAGGGGAGGGGTGGGGATACTCCACAACGATTTATAAGTGGAGCTGCTGCTCCAAGGCCAAAATGCTTATTTGCTGGAAGTCGGTTATATAAAATTTACATTTTCTGTTGTCTTGTTGCATGTAGCTGGGCGAATGACATTTAATTGCGCTGTAATTAAGAATAAAATTGAACTGAGAGCAGATTTAATACACACCATCAAATAGACTAACCCACACAAGCGCAAGCGCCCTGTGACCTAATGGTATTTTTAGATTGCATAAAATCACAAGAGATAATCGAAAAAGAATTCTGAAGCTGCACGAAAAACGTAGCAGTCATTGATCTATTATAACTCGTTAGCTGTTAAATACACATTGTATCTTCACGATAAATACCAAGAGTTCTTCGTTAAAGATATCTATAGACATTCATTCTCTGAGTAAAATAGCTCAGTAAAAACAAATATGCTCCTTTTTTGAGAGGATCGGCGGTGCCTCTCTCCACCCAGGTGTATAAATGGGTACCAAATTTACTGCTGGGGCAACCTTGCGATGGAAATACTTCTCGGAAAAAGCTCCGGCCTGGTGAGCCACTAGGCTCGAACCGCGTACGTAGCCTTGGATTTTTCCAGGGGTACGCACAATTTTCCAAATCCTCCCCCTCTCTCCTGTCTCTCCTTCCCTCAAGTCTCGAACCTCCCTTTTCTTCACGTGCTTTGTTTAAATTATATTGTAAGCGCTCTTTCTTGATTTGAAATGCCAACAAAGTCGTAAATATTCAGCGGGTCTCTCGTTGCAACTACAAAGCTATAAATCCTCTGTCTTTCTTTCTTCCTAGCAAATAAAAGTAGGATCAGAATGACCTAATTTAAAGTTCTTGTCAGCCCTTTCAGACATGTACATATATTTTAGTTTATTTCCTTTTTTAAAAAATTTTATTTTCTACTTTTTCAGGTACGCACGTGCGTATGTGCGTACAGGTAGCTACGCCCCTTCGAACGTAGACTTGACCAGGCTCAGTAAAATTACGAAAAAGGAGCCAACG
>OY855909.1:10033107-10123107 GCA_963693305.1 Meandrina meandrites
ATAGAAACACGATTTTTAACCAATCAGCGCGCGAGTTTTCTAAAATATAATATTAAGAAGTTGTTTTGACTTTACCAATAAAATATCCGGCGAATTGTTAGCCTCCTGTGCAGACGTCTTTGGGCTTGTCCCTAAGACGTCTGCACAGGAGGCTAGCGAATTGTGACAAGCAAGTCAGCTGGAATATTTGGCACGAAAATTTTCTAGTCGATAGATTTTTCTAAAATTTTCACTGAGGACGGATAATGAGTTACTTGTGTCAGAAATACAAAAAAAAGTGGGGGTCACCGACTTCGTTTCAGAGATAAAGTCTGTAGAAAACTACCCTGATTTTGAAAAATTGGCGCACGTAATTTCGCACGGCTTTCTAGGTTTGTAGTTTAAATTATCGATGATGAGAAAACGGAGGCAAACGATCTTGGTGATATTTTGAAGAAGTGCGTCTGTGGCGTAAATAATTTTAAGTGTTGCCATCTTTTATGCAAAACTTAGCCCTGGAAGAGGCATTTGAACCCGTCGTACGGCAAAACGAAACGATCAAAAAGCGAAATTCGAACGTGCGTGGGGCAAAAAAAATCAACCTTTTCACCGATAGATTTTTTTCATTTTCTCACAAAACGTAGATAATCGTTAACAAAAGTGATCTGTTAAGAAAAAAGTAGGGGTCACCGACCATTTAAGCTGGCAAACTGCAAGCGAAGTTATCGCAACGGCTACTCACCCTATATGTGGTTGGAAAGTTTCCTCAGCGCGCGCGCTCGATGCATGACGTGGCGTAGCCTTGCGACAGGAATTACGTGCGCAGTAAGGATGCGCATAAACAATTAGCGCGAACGTCCTTAAGTAAAAAATAATCCAATCTTACAAGCTGTCTCACGCGCGCGCACGCGATTTCGCTCTGATTTTCCCTCCAATTCGCCGTTAAATTTCCTTTGTTATTGTATAAAACAAATCGACATTTTTCTATGATCTACACTCGTACAGACCACAAAGATGACGCCATAAAATGTCCAAAACTTTCCAGTGAAACCACTGGCCTATTGTTTCGTGATACTGCTCGAGTCTGGAACATTTTGTAGCGTGATTTTTTATGGTCTATGGGAGTGTAGAAATTTAACCAAAAAATGTGATCGACGGTGATCGCTCTAACTGGGTTGGTTAACTTTCTTTCCTATGTTCTTGTGTTGTGGTGACAACAAAATCATACTCGCGTTATTCCTCTTTCCTAGACAACATTTACTAGGCGAAAAAATATATTTGACTATGGACAAATGCGGTCCAAATATAGATCAAATATGATGTTTGTCGCATTTGTCTTAGCATGACCTCCGGGGGGACCGCGACATCTCTTAGGACGACGCTTTACAACCCTGATGCGACAAAAAGTAGGTTGTTACATCAGAAAATTTTATTTCTCGCGGCATCCAAAGTTCATCAGTGACTATTGGTTTATTGTCTGTAAGCGTAAACTGCAGAAACGCAATAAAATCTCTTCGAGTCTGATAGATGTGTCTTGATCAGATTGAAGAGTTTAAGGAATTACAGAAGCATTTGTGTTTGGATTACGCCCCTCAAACAAGGAAATGTATGAGTCGAAAATTAAGACCTAGTTTGGTATGACCTTTCGTAAACGACCACAACGACTATCTCCCGTACTGAAGCGATCACTTCACATTTTAGGTGGTCGCTTGTAGAAACTTCGAGCTCGTAGTTAACTTGTAAACCAGTGCTGGATCCAGACCTCAGCTAAGTCAGTCTTGCTTTTGAAGGCTTGACTATGAATATTGAATTCTGCGAAGATAATTCCGACAGTGCACAGAAAATGCGCTATTTCCGAAAAAATAAGAGCGGGGGAGCGACCCCTCCCCTGGATCCGCCACTGTAAACTATACACTAGTTAGAAGAAACAATTTACATACCATCTTTGTCGACCCCCTCGAAGTCATATCCAAATGAGAAAGACTCTGAGAAAACCTCTTCATGGGTATACACGGGGGAAAAAGGTACCATGACGTCACCCCTGTTGTGTCCAATGGGAGCTTCCGTCGCTGTGAGAACAGAGGCGTCTTTCTTGTACTTTCGAAGCCACTTCTCAAGAATTCGGTCACAAAGCAGTGGTGGAGGAGACAGATTGGGTCGTTCGATGCCGCAGGGACTGAGGCCATTACACCTCCAAATACGAGATGAACTACGTTGTGCATGGTGGAAAAGACGGGCGCCACACGGTATCCACTGGTAGTGTTGGCGTAGCCTTCAAGAAGGTTTCTGAAACTGCAGCTAGACTCTTCGCTAAAAGGAGGTAGGTCGTACTTTTCAAAGCGAAGAGCGAACGCAACTTCCTTTTTGGTTGGAAGGGTCATATTCAACCCATTTATTTGTTTTTGCATTCCGGCAGGAGACCGTTTCAGCTTGCCAGTTTTAACGCTTGAATCGCAGAGATTTGAATTATTTGTTGCATTTGTTCCCAACGGATAACATATCGTCAACCACTCCTCAAAATAGTTGCCTACAACATCGCCGTTTGAAGTTGTTTTTCCCATCAACTCCTCAGAACAAATTTCACATTTCTCACTCTCAGTCCAGTCCCAAAATGGTATTGTATAATATTCGTCGCCCGACATTTCTTGCAAGGCCCTTTCCCAAGCGAGCAAGTACAGGCGATGCCAGGTAGGAAAGTCCTGCCCTTCGTGAGCAAAGTCCGTTTGTGGCATTGCCGCTTCATCAAGCAAGAAATTGTTATTAAAAGTTGCGTAATAGTGCGGCCAAACGAATAGTTCGTGTACGGACACATTTCTGAACAAACGCATTGGGTCACGTCCATTGCTTATGGCGTCATTTATTTCCTGATAAAAGGCTGTTGTCACTAAGTAATCACTTAATCAGTGTCTCTTTCAGTAGTGTAATAGTGCAGCCAAACGAACAGTTCGTGTATGGATACATTTGTGAACAAACCTGTTGGGTCGCATTGTTTATGACGTCACCTATTTCCTGGTAAAAGGCTGTTGTCACTAAGTAATCACTTTTCACATATCTGGTCATGTTCATGTACATCATGAACTTGTCTTGCTCTTCAGGAGATAGCTTGACAAAGTTTTTGCGTGTCAGAACCTTTTTCTGATTGCATTCGTTGCCATAGTAACCATACTCACATTTGCTGCAGTCATAACCAGCAAAGTTACCCCGGCATTTACAACTTCTCCTAAAGATCCCTCTCGGTCAGTCATGTCGATCGTCTAGCTTGTGTTTCGTGTTAAAGTGATCGTAGGTAGCGCTCCATGTGCGAACAGTTAACTCGCCACAGTCTCCTCTTTCTCCATCCTTACCGCACGGTTCTTTGAAACCACGGGGAACTGGACAACATTCTCCCTTCTTGAGGCTGTCAATATTCACGCAAGCCTCGGGGAATTGACCTTCAACGAGGACAACAGCAGTTGCGGCCAATAGCAAGTATCGGACAAGAACATACCTCATGTTACCCATCTGAACAAAACAAATTAAGGGTAAATTTGCAGTAACCCTGTGTAATTATTGAAAACTAATTACTGCAATATTTCACAAGGAAAAAGAAACCGAGGATATTGACGCCGGAATATTTAAAAATATTTCATGGCCGTGTCTTACAAGGACAGAAAACTACCAAATTCGCGAATTTGATTGGCTACAGTCGGATAGAACGGAAGAGCCAAAGGACTTTGACATGAAAGCGGGTAAAAAGAAAAATCAAGCTTTGGTTAATTAAAGTTCATCTCAGGCACTTTTTAACAGCAGCAGGAGACGACATCGATACGTTTTGCAAGCCCAGAAGTTATAAGCGCTCAATACAAGCCTGTGAGACTGACTTTGTGGGTCAATCCGTGTTACTATTTTATCATTCCAAAAAAAAGACCACAGACCACTTCATTGTGTTGCGCAATGAAGGCGCCCAGGCGGCCCAAATTCAAGCTGTGAGCAAGTGAAGATCATATTGCGTAATCGGTGAAAGTCGCCAACATAAGATACAAACTTTAATCCTTATGTATTGGACTATGTTCAGTAATTGAACAATACCAGAATGAAGGTTTCCTTGTTTAAGAGATTCCCCGTTCCCCCGTTCCTATTCCTCCAATTTGATGGAAATGGTTTAAACTTGTCCTAGTAAATGCCGCAGCCAATGGCATTGCGCGTAGTAACAGACGCCTGCAAAATATTCTCGCCAGACGCTCGATCGCTTCGTGGTTCAGTTCGCCTAATGGTTCAGTTTGCGAAACAGAGTTTTTTCAGACGCGTTCAACAATGTTGTAAAAAGGTTGTGGTTGTTCATCGTGGTAAACTACAATGACTATAAAGTTCTGTCGTTTGTCTCACGATGTAGTAACATATGATGTGAATCGTGACGTTTCGACCCGGGGCGTTTCGACTGCATACAGCTAGTCTTCATCGCCTGATGAAGATTAGTACTATGCAGTCGATACTTCACGATTCACATTATACCGTAAAATTCCGGTTATAAGCCCTGGGCTTATACAACTTCGGAATTTTACGGTACGGTATGTTTTACGGTATGCTACTACATCGTGAGAGAAACGACAATATTGTATTATTATTGAGTTCAACAATCCTTCCATTTTTGTTCGATTTACAATTCCTTCGGCCCCGTTAGGTTCTCCAGTTCCTCGGCCAAGACCTTCTCTATTTCACAGTGCCTTGCAGAACCAGTTCTCGCATTTTACAGCTCATCATGATGCGCAGAGATACGCCCGCGTTTTATTGTTTTTCTATCTGTGTTGAAGAATTTTTATAGCAGAGTAAAGCTCGATCTTAATTTTGAACCTTTCCGTCGTCCAGCCCTTTATTTCTGTTATCGGGATACACGGAGCGACGAGCAAGAATTTGCAAGCGCACCAACTGCAAGCGAACGGGGACTAAGCAACAGTTGACGTAAACAAGAAAAACAGCTCACCTCGGTAAAAACTTCAAGATGTCAGTGTTCAGGACAGCTTATCTATGAGTTGTTTCTTTTACGCTCTTACGATAAGCACAAGAATGGACACCACCGTGTCCCCAGCCCTATTTGTTTCAGGGTTTTGAAGATGCTCTCCTTAAGGCCTACCCTTGGTGCCAGAGAGCCTTTTCTCCCGCGGTTTCTGGTTTCGGTCACGTTTTCTGGTGATAAAATGTAATTCCTGAAGCACAAAACATTGATAAATTAAAGGCTCTCGTCCAGTCAGAACCGCTTATGGCCGGTATACCCACTGTGATAATACCCTTCCTGCTTATCGCACGATAGGCATTTTTTTTGTTGTTTTTACTGTGACGGTCGTTGCTGTGTTTGAATGATGGACTCAAACTACAGTCACCTCTCGTTATAGCAGACACGCTTGGGACTTCGTTTAGTGTCCGTATTAGCGAGAGTCCGTAATAGCGGGGAGTGAGAAAACAAGTGCCGTTAACAGGCGTAAAATAACACAGACTATGACGAGCTTATCAACAGTGGTGAAAATGCTAAACAGTCGTTGGGATTGGAGGATGGGGGCTTGATCTCTCCTAAAGAGTCTGGAAGCTAAAGACGCAAGCTGAAGTGAAAACGCAAAGTCTGTTGTACGGCTACTGAACAAATTGATTCAAAAATATATATTCTTGACAAATAGCGAACAACAGACTGTAATTTTACGTAATTATGTGATATGTAAGTTCATGGTGTCCGCTTTATCGAGAGTCATAGGGGGAATTTATAAAATTAAAATTTTTTTGATAAATTAAGTTTGTATTTATGAAACATTTTTAGCCATTAATTTTCTTTGTATATCTTACAACCCCAAATTAAGCCATAAATTTACGGCTAAAATTGTTTTTATACATAACCCCAGTTTAGCCGTAATTTAACGGCTAAAATCGTGCCATATAATAAAACAGTGACCCAAGTTTAGCCGTAAAATTAACTGTTCATTTGGTACCACCAAAAGTGACCGTAATTCCGTAATAGCGAGAGTCCGTAATCGCGGGAGTCAAACTTCTTAGCTTTGCCGGGGACCTGAATCAGTTTGTGCGTAATAGCGAGTGTCCATACTGAATATAGGGGTGTCAGCAAGGCGAAAGTTGACTGTATTGCAAAAAAAACTCATTATTGTTATATCATTGCAATGGATCACGCAGAGGTTTGAGACAAAAACAGCGAATCTTTTAACACAATCCCTTTTTGCAGTAGCGGAATAGGGAAAATTCCCTATTCCGCGTGGCTATTTTGCAGAACACCTGATAAACTACCGCAAAATTCCAGTTATAAGCCTGGGCTTATACAACTTCGTAAGGGGTTTTGAGTGGGCTTATAAGCTGAGGAGCTTATATCCGGGGGAGCTTATAAGCGGAATAAAAAACATCGTTTCGAAACGAGCCACGGCAGTGTTGATTGAAATACGTTTTTAAGTTAAAAAGTCATACTAAAGCAACACCTAGCCTTGTTCAGTACTGTCATCCAGCAGAGAGGTCTTATATCCGGGGAGGGGGGGGGGGGGGCTTATAACCGGATGTATTTTATTGTTTCCAGATAGATGGGCCTAAAACCGGCGGAGCTAATAAGCGGGGGGGGGGGGAGCTTAAAACCGGAATTTTACGGTATTCTCACTAGGGATAAACACACACTAAGGCCAAAATAAACCACGATGCGCCACCTTACAGTTCCAGCGTGTCTCAGGGGAGTACACGGCATCCCCACAGACCTCACCCTTCTATTTAAGAGCAGTCTGTTTGATAACTCAGCCAGTTTCAGTAAAGTTTAGGTCTCGGTACTTTTGCTAGGAGATTCGCCCAGCCCTCCAGCTCTCCTCCCCGCTGCGATGGAACATATCATGTTCTGCTGACTTGCAAAGCCTCGGGCCGATTCTCCCATATCTTATGCATCTAGTCCATTTGGCTTTGTGTGTGGGTGTACCTTGTGGGAATATATTGCTGTTCCTAGTCTTCTGCTTTCTCATTTTCTTTCTTTCATCGCTAAACGCGGGAAAAATAAAGAACTTTTGGAACAGTCCAGGACCATTCGGGAACATCTTTTTTTAGCGGCCGGAAATCAATGAAAACATCTAGAATTTGTTTCTTGAATTCTGCTCTACAAAGCAATCGGTTCTATTACAGGTATGTAGCCCAAGCTCGATATATGTATGAATATTCTGTTGTCCAGGCGTAGTCCGACTCTTCACCACCTCTTCCCACTCACCGTTTCTTTTGCGCTTTCGGCGGTGAAAAAACAGAGGCTTATTAAGGATTCATTAATCTAACCTGATTTGACAAAAGGTACCTTATGAAAATTAAGCAAATGGTCGAAATTCCATTATTTTTTACGGCGTTTATGATTATTTTGCTTACTTTCCATGAAATATCACCTGTACTGCTGCAGTGATATTAAATTTGTTCTGTTAGGGCCTTTCTATTAGCTTCCCAACCACCACCCCCCCCCCCCCCCCAACCTCTCCCTCTTGTCCGTTTTCCCCAGTCTCTAGCGCGTTAATTTAGTTGAGCGCGCTATGCCGATCGCTGCCTAAAGAAAGTCTGCTTGAGGACATCATGAAGTCCAGCGAAGGTGGAAGTCTAGCAATTTTCAAGTTATGGACCGGCTGTTATCCTACCTGAAACTGAATTTTAGCGGGTTGAAATTAACTTGATTAGTCGTGCGAAGTAAAGATATTGTTTTGCTTGCTTTAGACAGCAAAGAACTACAATGGAGGTCAAAAATACTTGAGACATTTCTAAAAAAAGCATTGAATAGTGCAAGAGATCCTTAGAGGATTTTATGTCCCGCATTGTAGGCTTAAGGGTTGATTTTAGAGGCGGTCATAACGATATTTGGCTGGAACTTTACTGTGACTATAAATCTTAAATATTTCTTACTTCTCCAACTTTCACTAATCCTTTGAGAAAAAGTATCTCTTCCCAAACATCCCCGAAAATCACCCAAAAAAATTACAAAACACCGCTAAACACAGCTTTGTGAAATAAGCATAGGGTTTTTGGATGGCTTAAAATGCGAACGCGATATTCGCATTAAACCCAAGTTTACCGGTGGAAAAACGGGCTTCGGGTGTACCCCCGCCTAAAGGCCTTAAGAGGTTTAAAGAAGGAATAGAAGAAAAAATCTTATTTTTGGAACATGCGGTCATTTTCGTCTTCGCTGCAAAGTATCATCGCTTGATACTTATCCAATATGACAGATGACGCTAAGATTCCGTGTGCCTTTTGACCCGCTACGGAAATTTCTCAGAAAATCTCTGAACAAACACGAACCTGTCAGCAGGGGTTTATCAGACCTTCATAGGTTCTAGCCAGTGAGAACAAACCTTGCCTGTTTAAGCTTCCAATTGTAACTGATATGTCAGTGAACCCTCCGGCAGTGTGTTACAACTTCAAACGCTAGCTCCACAAAGGAAAGCTGAGGTAAGTTTGTCTCACTGACTGATATTTTCTCCGCTTTAGTTGGTACTGACACCCACGGAAGGTAAGATAATCAATTCTGTTTTTACAAATCTGTAACAAGCCAGAAAAGCAAACTTGAAAGAACTTTTGTAAAAAAGACCTAAATACTGTTACGGTTGAAAATGAGATTTCTTACCAGAATACTTGGAGATTTAGGCTGAATTCTGGTTTCATGTATATTTTCCGTAAACGGTATTAAAAACTCCTTTGCTTATTTGCCGATCACTCCATGGAGCGGTTTATATTCCGATTTGTGCATCCAAACCCAGTCCAGCTCCAATTCGGAATACGGGAAAGAAGAGCCCACGAGGCAGCGCCCAAATAAAAATCGTCTTCTGTTGTTTTATTTTATCTGCCCTATTTGTTCTCATCTCGTCTCTTAGGACGATTTGGATCGAGACAGCCAACTACAAATTTAGAATGCTGTCGAGTAATGCAATTTCCAATCGAATCTCTATTTTATAACGGATTTATCGCTATTTGTGAACTAAGGCAAGCCCGTTGCGTGATCAAATGGTGCCCTGCACACTTTGACCTAGGAATTTATTTAATTGTTTACAGGATTCAGTTGTTCAAAGTTTGTTCTAATCGGCCGAAAATCTCGGTATATCTACATTTCTCTAAGACAAAGCAAAGGACCTGCAATGTTTAGATGTCACCGAAGATTTTAACGTTATTTCGTTTAAAAAATGCAAAGAGCAAAATCCTCTTATTCTAAGAATCACTCTAAATTATGATTGTTGTTATTTAATAACAATAATGATAATACCATCAGCTCTGCGTAATGAGTCATGATCATTCACATAGAAATCCGGTTTTAACTAGAAAACTGTTTTTCTCAAATATACAGAATAGCTATATTTCTCGGAAAAGCTTGTTATTTTGTCATTACTTCGAATTAAGGTTTATATTTCGACACAGTCTAGCGTTGCAAGCATTCAAACTCTTAAGTATTAACGAGTTTGCTGCTGTTTGCTGTGTGTGGTAAAACTACAAATATCATTCAATTCAACTCAGTTAATATTTTATTTCATTTATAAAACAAGTATGCATGAGTGCATATGTATGGAACAAATTATAACATAGTATTAATAGACAGACAATTCCGACAGATCGCGACAGACGCTAATTTTTATGCTAATGCATTTTTCTTCAATTCATTGAACTGTTGAATGCAGCTTTCAACTCTGAGCCGACAGATATCGTTCTTACACGTTCATGGACATTTTCGTTAAATTACACTCCAGCAAAAAGCTTTTCTAATTAAGAAATGTGTTTATACGAAGATCAGTCTTCTTTCTTCGAAAGGGAGGATGTAGATGAAGTGACGTCACAAAAGACGCTTGTAACATAACAATTGGTGATGCACTTAGCTGGAACTGCACTATAAAGCTAGAATTCATAACTCGTAAAATTGGTACCACTGGGAGACCACCGTGAACCGGCCAGCAGTTTTAAAAGGTAAAGGAAAATGTTAACATGGTGTTTCTTAAAATGATTTCCTTCTGGTTCGATTGAAACATTTGAATTAATACTCTCTTGCGGACGCCTAGCAGTAGTTTTACTTTCGGAATTATAAAAATAATGCCTGCAGGCAGTGGAACGTCGAAGATTGACTAGGACTTGCCTAAAACAGGTCTGCCGAGTGTCAGGATAAGTTTTATGAAGTTAAAAGAAGCAAAATGAGTCTTATATCAGAATCTTAGACTGATTTTCTAAAAACGGTTATCAACTATAGCCTTGGGCATTGAATATTACTAGATCTGAGCTACACCTGGATCCAGTGCATTATGACAAGTGCTTTCTCGGAAACTATAATAAACTTAGGAAGAGAAAAGAAAATTCCCCATGTTCATTCTTTAGTGTTTCAATGATTTAGTCCTTTTCCTTTTCGTGCAGTTCTCGACGAAACGCAAGCTAGGTTGCCATGCAGTTCCGCATAGCCACCCAAAACTACACAGTTCAAAGAGTAATTGTTTCAACGGTAAATAAACTGATTTGCATTTCTTTCACCGAGCGAGTGAGAAAATATTTGCATAGTAAAGTTCACTGCCGGGGTTTAAGCGCCGGACTTTCTCCAGCATAAGATCGATGGGTCTCAGGTCGTGGCGAACAAGTTTGTCGAACAAATTTATTATCGTTCCTAAAATCTTCAGTTATGCTGTGGTAGATCGATCTTGTAATGTATACCTGTTTCTGCGAATTAGTGGCCACTCTGAGAGATAAGCCTCGAGAATATACGAGAATAAGCCTCAAAAATCGAACAAAACGCTGAAAACTTTTCGGCTTGTTTTATTTTTCTCTGTTTTTGAAAACAAACTAAGTGTAGACATTGTAGTATCGAAGGTATTTTTTTTATTATCCGCAAAATGTGCCATGCATTATTTAGGGTATGAGGGATTATAATCATGTCTGCTTTTTCTGAACACACATAGATGATGAGGGTTCTAGCACAAATTTTATAACACAATCCTAACAAAGCTTTATTATCAAAAACTCGGCTCCCATGCTCGCCTCGTTTTTGATAAAAAAGCTTTGTTAGGATTGTGTTATAAAATTTCTGCTAGAACCCTCATCATCTATGTGTGTGGTGGTATTTGAGTGAAAATAAGCAAGCATGGAAGTAAACAAAGAGCGTGACACCCGAGCGAGCGGATATGTCACAAAAAAATTATTTTCTTTTGAAGAAATGTATGCACTGTAAATATACAAAAGTGTGCCAGAATTATTTTCCATTTGAACAATTATCTGCACTTGTATATAGGCGAGATGGGTAGAGGAAGAGACAATGGTCCTGTTGATCAAAGCACTAAAAAACCGAAAGTTAGAAAAAACAAAGAAAGGGGAGACAATTGGGCATTATTTAAGCCAAACTCAATAGGAGAAAATACGGAATTGCCAATACTTGTATCAGAAGAACTTCTTGCAGAAATGAAAAAAATGACTCCACAAGAATTAATGAATATTCTTTTGCCGGATAATAAAAACAATGACAGTTCAACATCAGAAAAAAAAAATAACTGCCAACTTACCGATGCAATACAAATATTACCGACAGAATTAAGGGAAATAATTTATAAAGAGTATATTAAAATAAAACTCAGGGAGCGAAAAGCTCTCGGCTGGGAGGAGATAAACGCTGCAATCAAAGAAGCACCAGTTTGTGAAAAAAATCATCAAATTGTAAAGGTCTTATTTTGTTATAAATATGGTAATTGCATGCGAAATTGTCTCTGTAATCTGTGCAAAAGAAATGGAGTAAATCACTATCTCGGCTATCCTATTTATGATGAAAATGATTACGACGAGTGCTTCAAAAAATCTTGTTATAATAGTTGGTGCGGAGCCGTTGCGTGACATTTTTCTCAGAAAGACCGGAAACCAATATTTATAGTCGAAGCGGGGGTTTCCCTGTTTTAAGGAACAGGTAAGCAAAGGGGGTTGTAAGAAAGAAAACACAACAAGAGTGTAAAATGAATTAATTTTATTCAAGTAGATTATAAATTTTATGTAAGTACAACATGACGTCACGACACAGCTGTGTCGGTCCACAACAATGGAAACAAGATAGAAGCTGGTGATTTGCATAAGTCCCACGCCGTGGGACACACACCAAATAAAAATTCGAACTTGAAGAAAATTCGGTTACGGCGTAACCCATTTCTGTTGTTATTCTAATTTATGCTAAAAATTCGGTTACGGCGTAACCCATTTCTAATGTTTTTGAATCAACAGTTCTTCAGTCAGCGTAAATCTTAGCAACTCTTCGAATAGCGATTTAACCTTTTCACTCCCGTTTGAAGCATTCACGAACGCATCTCACAGCTTTCCAAGATCAGTTCGAAAGGATAAAACCGCGTCTTGTTAATTTTTTTGTTCTAACCAAACGACAAGAACTGTCTATACGCTAGAAGATGAAGCAACTGAATAGATTTTAAGTGTGTTGTACTAATAAAGCAACGGGCTTTCACGCTTCGCCAAGCATGTCAATCAAAACACGTGAAACTTGTCTCGAGAACGTTCTGTACACGTGTCAATAACACGAGTCAAAACACGTGAAACTTGTCTCGAGAACGTTCTGTACACGAGTCAAAACACGTGCCATAACACGAGACAGGAAAAACTAAATGCATGACGGCGGGCGGAAAACCGCTTCTTCCAAACACTGAACAACTTCGCGTGTTATATCTCTAACTTCTCTAAGACATGCCGGGGTGAAATATTCATTCACAAGAAAAGAAATGAAATGTGTTAGTACGATCATGATTTGAAATATAATTAAAAATCTTCTTTTTTGAAATATTAATTAAAGCACCAGTCAAGCCGTCACACAACGTCACGCGTGAAGATAACAGAAATCATTCTTTAATAAAGTGAAAGAGTGTGCGCTTTGACTGATATCTTATTTCGAAATGTCGACCGCGCTGCCCAGAAACTTTTTTTGAAGCCTAATTCTTTCTTCGTGCATGGCCTCTTGTCGTATTTTTTCGATGTCAGGGCTACTCTGTTTATTTTTTTCCTTGGGAAGTGTGCCTATCCGAAGAATCTCCTTCTGAATTAGATAGCTCTCTTTTTCATCAAGAATGCTTTGAAACTCAGAATCGCTGATTTTTCTGTCAATGAGTGATTTTGACAGTATGCGGTTGACAGTATCGTATTTTGACATAGCCAGTGTCATGATTTTGCAGTGTTTGTTAAGTTTGGGCTCAAGCTTTTTGTAAAAACGGGTAAGCCCAGCAGCTGTTAGCCCAAATAAACAGGCAACACAGCCAATTGGTATTGCCGCTGGAATTCCAATGCCTGTTAACGCAGCTGCTACGCCACCTGCGGAAAGAAAACCACTAATACCGCAAGAAGAAAAGCAAGCGTAGTCGATAATTTTTTCAGTTCGTTTATATTTTTTGGCAACAAGCCTATAATGTGAAACTTCATCACTTAAATTTTTTAAAACTTCATTGGCTTTATGCATATAAAAATTGTTATCTGGTTGAGTTGGAAGACCTGGATAAAGTTTTGTCTGAGTTTCTGTTTGTTCATAAGCTGGCGCAGTTGGTAATACGTTGGATGCCATGGTTATATTTACAAAATTATTTTTTTGTTTAATTAATTTCAATTTGAAACTGAAGAGGCAAGCCGTTAAAGTCAAATAGATTATTATTTTGGTCCCTGACAGAAATTGTCATATTTGAGATATGCTTATCAGCAGAAACATCGCGTAAGACATGTTGTGGGCTGCTTTGATAAAAAACTTTTTCAAAAGGTTTTCCTGTTATTTCAAAAGTTTGTAAAACAGTAGACGGTTTGCCATTTAACAGATTCTGTTCTTTGTCAAGTAGGTCGCAATGAATGTAATATGTCGTTTCGGAATTCAGCTTTTTTATGAACATTTTAAATGGCAATGTAAAAGTGTTCAAATTGAGTAAATGGCCTAAATTGGAATCAAAAACAATCTTTTTAAACTCTGGATTTGTGATTACAAGCTGGCCAACGATAGTATTTAAATCTGTTTGCAATGGGACCCTATGTTTGTTTAAACTGTTTCTGATTTCACTCGCCAACGCATCGAGTGTATAATGGCCCGGCAAAAAAGTAACTTTGAAAGGCTTTTCGACAGCATCTGACAAAGTAATTGCCCCCTCTTCCTTTAAGTTAAACCACGAATTGTAAAGAGAACAACTTAACAGCCTGATATAGCTTGGTTTTTGAATAGGCTGGTGAAAATAGACCGTATGTGGATTTTCTTTTGTAACAACAGTAAGAATAACCATTTTTATAATTAGAGAAAAATATTTTGTTTAAATAATGGATAATGAATGGACAGGTGGTGGAGGATGGTTGAATGCTTATTCGAGGCAGCAAAGAACCAAAAGTGCAGCGAAAGCTGATGCAGCAAAAGACAAGGCCCCTCAGCCTTCACAGCACAGCAGCGCATCTGCGCTTTTAAAATGGATTCAGACACCAGAAGCTAACAGCATTGCCAAAGTAGCAGAACAAAAGGCATGGAAAACTTTTAATGCAAAATACCCGAATGCTGATAAATCAAAGTTTGAGCCACAGACCGATTTCACCAAAGACCACACAGCAACCTCAGAAATTTATTTCAAAGCAGGGCCAGGCAATTTGATAAACGTTTTTGGTTCAGACAGCAAATATTGGAGCCCGGAAATGAAAAGTGCGCTGGGTATTGGCCAATCATCAGAAGGGTTCCCACAACAGCTTACACCAAGTGGTTTAAAAGGTGACTCTTTGCCCATCCCTGCTGTTGGCTTTCACGATGCCGCACCGAGTTTGAAAAAAATATTTAATGACCAACTGAATATTTACGTAACACCGGACCAGTATTTCACAACAAAGTTCAGAGAGGTATTTCAAAAAACCAAACTCACCCACCATTCAGGGAAAGAGTCTAAAACATGGCTAGCCGGCCCAAATATGAGATATTGGCCACAGCAGCTGAATTTTGCTGTCTGGTGTGCGACAACGGGCTGTGGTATAAGTCGCGAAATTTTCGATAACAACTATGCTATGCCAGAGAATGTGCGAGCTTTTTACAAGTTCCATATATATTTTACTGTCAGGCGAATATTGTTTCAGATGGGGGGAATACAAAGCATAAGCGCTTTGCCAGGCGACCCAACTTTTGACCAGATTAACAACAAATACGACGTGGCTTCATACAAAAGAATATGCAATGAGTTCGGAGTCGACCCGTCAAGCGATTTTCGTTTTACAAGAGGCGCAAACCACGGCCTGGGAAGCGTTTACATCTATGTGTCAAACATTGGACCATCAAAAGAAGAGGGAGACATTTACCCCGGGGGGTCAAAAAAGTTCTCAGACGAAGGTGGATCAGGCTCAAAAGGTAACTTGATTTATTATATCGAGCCAGATGACGCTGCCTACGGACAGGCAGACTGGTTTTGTCCAAATGTAGCAGAAGGTCTAACGCAGGCGGGTTTGTCGCGAATAAACCAGTCGATAGAGGCGTTCGTTTACTGTGTTTTGGGTTCACAGGTAAACGTTAGAAGCAGCATACTTGGGTCAGGAGGGCGCGCAAAGGAAGCGCAAAGTGAGTTCCTTGTCCTAGTGGAAGATGCGATAAGGCAACCAGATCTGGCAAAGTCAGTTCAAAGGTACCAACTTGCAGTCGACGAGGCAAAGGTGAGGCTTAACCTTGCTGTGTGCCCGGGGGCCTGGCTGATGCCTGCGAGTATGGTGATAAATACTGAGAGTACGATTGGTTACAACAACCAGCTCAAACAAGCTATCCCTGGCATGAAGCTCGGGGTTAACGACGAAGTGAATAAGAGCACAAAAAAAGTGGGCGTAACAAACATGAGCGGGGGTCCGTCAAAAGTAAAAAGACCAATAGGTCATACTTCTGATAAAAAACCACCTGTCGTTCCCGCACAGCCAGAAAATATCGAACCTGTGCAGGCAACACAAGTTACAGCAAAGCCCACAGCGCATGAGAATAATAAAGTCTATCTTATTGCTGGCGGCGCTGTTTTGGCATTTATCGCCGCTCACTACGCTTTTTAACTTGCTCGAAGAGAAAGACGGCCACACCGACAATCAACAGCCAAGCATTTTTGCCAAGAAAGCTGATCACCTGACCGGCCGCGCGAAACACAAAGCTGACAATTGAGCCAAGTAGTCCAGGCAGAATGCCTGCTATTTTTTTGCCGAGCGTTTGAAGGCCATCGCCGACACCCTTTGCAACAGCCTTAAGCCCGTTTGAGAGAGAGCTCAGAATGACCCCAATAGTCGTGCCAACAGCAAGCAAAACTGCTGTGACGGTGAAGCCATACTTTTTGAAAATCTCTTTAACCTTTTCTCTTAATTTGTCTGTTAAGGACAACCTTTCGATCTCTTCTTCTCTTTCCTTCTCTATTTCATTTATTTCTTGATCTAATTCAAGAACTCTTTCACGAGCTTGTTGTCTTTCATCTTGTTGCGCGTTTTCGTCGTTTGCAATTTCTTCTTGTTCTTGTCTTTCTTGCCGTATTTCTTGTTCCCTTTCCTGCCTTTCTTCTTCATTTTGTTGGAATTCTTGTAAAGTGGGTGCTTTTGGAATTCTTGTTTCTTGTCCAAGTATCTGATTTTCAACAGCATTTATTCGATTATCAATTTTCTCTATTTCTTCTTTTGCCTTTTTTATGTTTCGCTCTGCCAAAGCTCTTTCTGAACTGTCTTTTGAGGTATCTTTTGAAATTTTTTCTTTATCGGCAATATATTTTTCCCATTTTCCCTTTTCTTTTTTCTGTTTGTCCAAGAAGTCTTCTCTTTTCAAGCCAAGTTTTGTTTTAAATCTATTTATGAAAGTAGAAAGAAGTGATTTTTTGTTTGCTTTAAAAACTTCAATGTCTCCACCTCGGACTCCTTTCGCAATGATTTTGCCACTATCGTTTACAGTCAAATCAATGCTTTCATTATAGTCTGGGAAATAGTATTTGATCTTTTTTTGCGCCTCTTGTAACTGAAATTCCGTTGTCAGATTACCACGACCCTCGATAAAAGAGGTTTCTGCAGTATGTGAGCCGCGCTCAGGCGGCCTATTCATCGTGGTAGTTCTCATTGGTATTCGTTCGCGTCCGGGTGTCGACGAGGAGCGTGGATCAAACGCCCCTGTTGTGTCGCCGTCATCGTCGTCATTGCGGTCATCTGTATGTTTCATGAGAGGATCTGTTTCATCATAGCCACCTTCTGCCATCACGTTATTTTATATTTACAATTGAAATTTTTTAATTGAACTTTTTATATTCTTTGTAATAATGGACGGTGTACAGGAAAACCTTCGGCCAACACGCAGTGAGAAAACTCTTGGCGCGCTAAAAGCGGAGCGCGCGGTAAAACGCATCACTTTCGTGAAAACAGAAGCCAAACCGCAGGAAACGCTTTATGTTTCAGTGCCCAAGCTGAATGAAAACGAGGTCATTGTTCCTGGTTCACTTGCGCTGCGCTTCAACATCGATTTGAGCGGAGGTCATGCCAACAACTTTCTTGTCGACAATGTTGGACGGGCGCTAGTTGAAAAACTTGTTGTAAAGTACTCTGGCACAATCCTGCAGGACACAGTTGATTACGACATTTACAAGATATTCGAGGATCTCTTCCTATCGCAGGAGGAGCGCGACAACATGTTGCAAGATGGAATCCAGGGTGAGGACCTCAACAAAATTCGCTCAAACGCGGGTGATAAGAAGACCTCAGGCGTCGCTGCAGAAATCAAACTGAACGGGATTTACGGAACCAAATACAGGATCCGCCTTGACCACCAGATTTTGAACGACCACGGGGCCTTTTATTCGCAGGCTCTATTCAACGATCTTGTGTTCGAACTGACACTTGCGCCAGCCTCTCAGGTTGTCAGAGGCTCCGATAAAACAAAACTGGAATACAAGCTGACAAACATCCAGCTGGAGTACGAGATGATAAGAAGCAAAACACTGGCAGATGAAGCCCTCAGCGCGTACACAAATGGAAAAGAATTTGCGTATGACCACATCCAGCGTGACGAAGTGGTTACCTTTGTCAAAGCAACAGACACAAGTCTGAATCTCAAAGTTAACCCGCAGAGAAGGTCCCTCAAAGGCATCTTGCTACTGTTTGTCGAGCCTTATGTTGCTGGTGGAAGGCATTCAGAAACTTACTTTAACCCAGACCTAACGAAAATTAGTGTCACAGTGAACGGCTCGCCCAACAGGCTGTACAACAACGGACTTGAAGGAATTGATATTTGGGAGGAGGTCAAACGCTTCTTTCTAAAATCCAAAAACAAAACACAGCACATGAATGCAACAAAGTTTTATACAGATAACAAGTTCGGGGTTATGATCGATCTGCGTTCCATGGCTGATCACTCGATGCACGGAAGCGGCACGCGACTTGTAAACACAAAGGATGGAGTACAGCTGGAGCTTGAGAGGAATGCAAGCGGCTCTGGCAATGACAAAGTTAGATGCCACATTTACGTAATCAGTGACGCGCAGATGAATATATTAGGAAGACAATTAGAATCTGTGCAGTACTAATATAGCAACTGAGTTGCTGACGATGGATCCGAGAAAGATACCCTTTAACGCTCTGATTGTGGGGCCGACAAATTCAGGCAAATCGAAATATGTGGTTGACCAGATCTACGGCCCTTTCCGCGGCAAGTTCGACTACATTGTGCTTATCTGCCCAACATTCGCGCACAACAAGACCTACCACCGAATTGGTGAAAATGACCCAAGAATGTTTATAATAATATGCATGCAGCACGAGGTTGAAAGTTGGTTGAAGGTCGTGACCTGGCTGTTTGAGGGCACAAACACGCTCATAATCCTAGATGACTGCGCAGCCTCCAAAGATGTGAAAGGGCGCACAGGCCAGCTGGTGAATCTTGGCTTTTCCGCTCGGCATATCGGAATCAGCGTTTGGGTGCTGACCCAGAAGATAACCAGCATAACACCTTCCTTCCGTGAAAACGTGGCGGCTATCGTTTTATTTTACACTCCCTCAGCCAAAACTACGAAGGCAATCTTTGAAGATTACGCCGGCGAACTCTCCCACGATGAGTACAAAAATCTGATTTCAAAGCTGAAAGAGCGGAAGTTCTCTTATCTCGTGTTCTCGCTTCGCTACCCATATGGTATTCATTTTGAATTAAAAAAATAAAAGTTGTTGTATATAGACAATGGCTGAACAAGAGTTCGCAGATGTTATAAACCTACTGGAAGCTGAGCCGTCGAGCAGCCCGGCTGATAGTAGCCTTGTGCCTAGCAACTTAGTTGCTGCTCCTAACATTCCTGCCCTTCGTGAGCAGCTGGCCGTGCTTGTATCAACAGGCAAATCCAAAGAGGCCATTGGAGTGCAGTTAACACATGAGCAGTTGAAACGCTTGACCGATAAAGAAGTTGAAAAGTACTACAAGAGATATGAAACCTTCGTTGGCAGCAAGACAACCGAAAGCATGGTTGACAGCCTGCTTACTCTTCTGACAAGAGGCCTGCAAATGGTTGTTGAAATAGATGACATTGATGCAATGAAAAAAGAACTAAAAGAAGACTTCATTATTAACAAAGAAATGACAGATTTTGTCGGCAGTCTCTCTTTGAAATATGGAAAATTTCTTGCTCCTATTTCTGCTGCTTTGATAACGGCGAAGCACATTGATTTTAACTCACATTTGCAGAGAAAGGATGAAACAAAATTAGAAGAAATTTCTGAGCATACCTCACCAACTGCTGAACAATTACAGACAAATTCTGAGTAATTTCTAAGTATTATTTTATTTGCTTAACATATACGCTTTGTTTCAAAATGTCAACCGAACAATCCGAGAAGGGTGATACCCCTCAGGTCGATATCACACAGCAAGCAACAACTCCAACTCCAACTACAGCTCCGCATCGTGCAAAAAATCCCAAGCGTGTGGCTGCAGGTAAATTGGTTGCTGAAAGAACGCGGCTAGCCCGTGAGCAACAGAAAAAAGCAGCAGCTGAGGCTGCTATTATAATCGCAAACAACAAGACAAAGGCTGCCGCTCCGCCCCCTGAGCCAACACTGCCTACAGAAAACGAAACACCAAAGAGCAACAAAGTTGATAATAGCAGTCTCAACATCACCCAATGGATTGGTGTTGTCGGCATAGTCATTTCACTGATAGGCATTTATTACAAACGCGAAGAGCTGAAGGCTGCATTCAGCAAAAAGGCACCTGAGCCACAACCTGTTAGCAAAAAGACACCTGATCCACAGCCTGCTCGCATGACACAGCCCAGAGGTGTAAAACATTTGGATTGAATATTTACAAATTAATATTATATCTGTATCATATATCATGAAGAAAGTTGATATTCCACAAGTTCTTATCTCAACCGCGGCCATTTTTGGAATCGGACTGATATGGTACGACTTTAACGTGAAGGTTTTTCATACGGTCCGCGATCTTATGAAGGCCACAATATTTGACCCGGACGCTGTAGAAGAAGAGACAAATAATTAATTTTGATTTAAACTTTTGTAGGTTTTTCTATAGTTACAAAATAATGTCAGACAACAAGCTTGTTAAAACAATCACGGATGCGGCTACGCTCACTGGTTTAGTCGCCGGCATAGGTTGGGTCGCAAAAAAGGTTGTGAAAGAGAATTTTACTTCTGACCCCAGCAGCAGTGCAATGAACTACGTGAAGTTCACCGCCGTCATGGCAGGTAGCATTGCGCTCAAACAGTACCTCGAGGACCAAAAAATCCTTCCCACCAGCATGTAAGTGGGGGATCAGCAACTGAGTTGCTACCCACACCCCAAGATTTTTATTTAAAAAATCTCTGCTCTGATATATAATTATCAAAGTTGATCAATGGCAAGTATCGCGATTATGGCTGGTGGGGCTATATTGAATGCTGCGGCTTTTATAGGTGGCAATTATCTTGCGAAGGCACTTGGCGGAGGTGACGCTGCACTTGATGAAAAAGTACGACATGATAAAGCTCTCGAGGCATATCAAGCGGCTTACGCCAAATACTCCCGTGACCGAACCAAACTTCTCGACTGGATTGCGACTAACACACAAATCAAGGAGCGGGCCAAGCAGAACTTTACCAACACTGACTACGCCTTCAAACTGTATAACCAGGCGCACCCTGACAAACAAATGATTCCCCCCAAAGAGCCCAAGTTCTCAGATTTCTATCAACCAAGCCAGCAGCAAAAAAATGGTGAACTCATGTTTGTAGGCGCTGGAGCTCTTGCTCTGGGCTACGCTGCCTTTCGTTTCCTTTAGTGAGCAACTGAGTTGCTACCCACACCCCAGCATTTTAAACTTTTTTAATTTCTTACTTATATATGGATGCCAAACTCGCAAAGATATACTATAGCCCTGGGGGCTACTGGAAAGGCTTTGCCGCGATAAAAAAATTATCTGAAGCTGCATCATCAACAAAGTTGATAATACCAGAAGAAACCGCAAAAAAGTGGCTGTTCAAGCCAGCACTCTGGCAGATATTCCTCCCTGCACCGAAGCGCATTCCTCGGCCGAAATTCGACGTTCCTTCACCTAACAAAGTGCACCAGGCGGATCTTCTTTTTTTGCCGCATGACAAACTGCCCCGCGGACGCAAAGTTTTTAAATATGCACTCACCGTTGTCGACGTGGCCAGCAGATACAAAGAGGCTGAACCCTTGACATCGAAAAACTCTGATGAAGTTGCCCTGGCTTTTAAGAGAATTTACAAACGCTCACCTCTGAAATGGCCTGAACTTCTGCAGGTTGATCCTGGGCGCGAATTCATGGGCGCTGTTACAAAAGAAATGGAAAATCACAAAACATATATTAGGCGTGGGCGAGTTGACATTCACCGTGATCAGGCCATTGTTGAACGTTTTAACCGCACCCTGGCTGAGCGCTTGTTCGGGCACCAGTACGCCGTTGAAATGCGCATGCCTGAGGGCCAGCGGTCTACGGCGTGGGTAAAAAGACTTCCTGAAGTTGTGGCCGCTCTGAACAATGAAGTCACAAGCCTTATCGGCAAGAAACCTGTAGTTGCCATCAAAGAAAAAAATATTTATGCAAAGCCGTCAACAAAATATTTGAGGCCTGTTGGAGACAGCGAAAAAAAGCTCCCCTCTGTTGTGAATGTTAGGTATTTATACCAACCTGGCGAGCTTGAAGGTGGTGTGAAAAGAGCCACCGATCCAATCTGGTCTTTGAAAGTTTACAACATTGAACGATCTTTTACCAAACCGAATCAGCCCGTTCTCTACTATTTGCATGACGGGCCCAAGCGCGGCTTCGTGCGTGAAGAACTGCTTGTTGTGCCTCCAAACACACAATTACCCCCCGAGCGACTTTAAAGCTTCTTCTATTTCTTTCATTTCGGCATTTGTTAATTCTATTTCTTCCATTTCTGTAGTAGCGAATAAAGCTTCCATTTCTTCCATTGCACTGTTGTACCCGTAAGCTTTTGTATTTACCCCGTCGTCAGCTATCCAGCGCTTTGAATCAAACGGGGACAGTGAAATTTTATTTACATGCATTCCGTAGATTTCGTGCCCCTCGCTTCGCAAAATGTTCATTCCGTGCCACATCTGCTCTTTGCTGAACAGCACCTGCTTGTACTGTTCATGCTTTATCTGTTTCTTAACAACGTTCTTTTTCACGCCTTTCGCTTTTCTTACGTTTATTTCATCAGCTTTTATCATTTTACAGCATTGCGACACTATTGCTTTCGAATGTTTCTTTTTTATTTTTTTGAACAACTCCGCGTCTTTTGCTATTATTGCCTGCACTTTTATTCCATCGCAGGTGCACTCTTTTATTTCCACCTCAGGGAAGTCTTTCTTTATTTTGTCTATTCCCTTTTTGCTTTCATCTACCTTCATGACTGAGTACATTTTTGACCTCAGGCCCACATACTCCGATATTGGGGTCCCCGCGCACTCATCTTTCATTTTTCCCAGTACCTTTTTGTTCACGGTTGAGTGGAGCGGATGCTCCTTCGGGTAGTCTGATGTATCATAGAAGCTTTCGTTAGCTTTTATGTCTTTGTAGACGTCCTCTGTTTCTATCTTCAGCAGCAGGCTGTCCGTGTCAGTGTACAAGAGCTCGCATTTCTCGCCGTACTGCTTTTTCAGGTGGTTGTAAAAGAAGTCGTACATCAGTATCTTGCTTTTGTCAAGGATTGTCATTCCTGTGTAGACCGGCTTGTTGAGCAGCAGGCGGCTTTTGTGCATGTCAATGCCCACCAAGTCGTTTGTAAATATTACATGCCTTGAGTACAAAGGGCTGGCGACCAATTTCCTTATTTTGTCTTTCTCATTGCTGCGGACTATTCTTATGTCTACTCGGTTGCGCAGGTTTTCCATGGTTTTGCCGAAAACTGAGTTATTCATCAGCTTGTAAAAGTTCTTTTCAAAGTCATTCTTTGCTTGCTTTCTGAATTCTGTGTTCATCCGAATGTACGGCTCCATCCAGCACTCTTGTTCGAACTCCAGCGCCCTTTTTACACGCTTCAGTTTCATCCCCTGCTTCAGATAGAACTTCAAGTTTTCGTAGTGAACCACGTAGTTTTTTTTGTCCTCAAGCGTCAGCAGTAGCTTCTTGCTGTTTGGGATTTTCAGGTCCAATTCTTTTATCAGATTATTTTGGTAGTCCGACATGTTTTCTTTTTTCACGACCTTTTTCTCTGGCGCCAGCGGGTAGCTGTTGTGTTCTTTATGCAGCTCCGCCGGGTACTCCAGGTCTACTTCAAGGATCCAGCCTTTCTTGGCGTTTTCTTTTTTGTTCATTATTTCCTCCTCTGTCGGCATAACGCGTTTCCATTTGAATCCGCTTTTGGGGAGAGGCTTGCTCTTGCCCAGCCGTACAGGTTGTTTGCGTCCAGATACATAATGTAACTGTTTGGTTTGCTTTCGTCATAGTATGATACCAAAGGATTGTTTGCCTTTGCGTGTCTTTTGCTTACCATCGAGATTCCTCCGCGAATTCCTCGTTCCACGAACATATGCATTTCATAATCTGTTAACAACTCAAGCTCGACACCAGTCTTTTTCAAGAGTGCGTCCCATGAGAGGCCTGGTGATGTGAAATAGTGCGCAGGGTCAAGACCGTACTGCTGCAAACACAATTTACGGAAATTTTCAAATACATCTGCCAACAGTGCTACATCCGTTTTCACGTAAAGGTCATGGTAATCCCCCAATGTTTTACAATCAAAAGTCTTCCATACTTTCTTCGCGTGAGCGTACTCATATTCTGTTATGTGATCATCGTTGAGTTTGCTGTAGAAGTCTTCTTTTTTGGGCAGACTTGTTTCGCTGAATTTTTCAAATGAATCCATGTACTCGTATGGGTAAATTCCCTTTTTGTAAAGCAGATCACTACCATTTGATAATGTTGATGTGATTTTGAGTTCCTCCTTAATTTTCTTTTTGTACTGCAGCTCTCTGTCTTTTAATTTTGATGTGGCTTCTTCTACCCCATCTACTATTACTTTTACCAATGAGTCCAAGCTTCCTTGCAAAAAGTTCAAGCTGTCTATAAATCGCAAACCGTCAACCGAAATGGTTATGTACTTCTCCATGTTGTTTGCGACACATTTCACCTCTTTTTGCAAATTTGACATTGCTTGCATTAAATGGTGTGCGTCGTAACCCCTCAGGTTGTGAAACACAATTGGTATCTGATCTGTTTTGGGCTTTATTCTCAGTTTTTGGTTACATGCGTTATGCGCAGCTCCGCGGTACCTACCCGTTATGTGGCAATGTTCTTTTACCGCATCTCTGTAGTTTTTCTGAAGTAAAGGTTCTGCGCAGAACAAACATGCTTCCTGATTGTTTGCAATCCATTGGTCTATTTTGTCTTTTTCTTTTCTTTCTCTTTTTGGCCCAACTAATTTTATTTTTTTGAGTGCCGCGTAATAACAACCTTTGTGGCTTTGACCGCAATAACAGCCTGTATCATTGTCGCAGACGGGTATTGAGTCTAAGAATTCATCTTTTATCAAACGTTTGTTACAAATATGACATTCAGACGCGTTTTTGTATTTTTCCCAGTCTTCGGCCGTCATCACAATCGGCTTTGGTGTGGCCAGACTCTCTCTGATTTTCGTTTCTTCCTGCTGAATGTCGCTTAAAAACGTTCTCACCGCGTTTTCACCCCTGTAAACTTTTGACCCTGTAACTTCGCCATCGCTTTTCACGACAATGTACGAATATCCGCACGCTTCATGCCGTTCTGTCTTATATGTGTAGCTTTTTTTCTTGCTCTCTGGCCCAAGCTCAATATAGCCGGGTATCTTTTTTACCAGTGCCTCAAAGTCCGCGTATATCACGTAGGGAGCTTTCATCTGTTTCTGATAATTTTTAAAAGCGAGTATGTTTTCCCCCTCTTTTGGCATCTCAATCCTTGTTGGCCTTCCGTTCACTCCATTGCAGTACTTTTTATGGTCCACAAGCAAGTCCGCTCTTGAGAAACCTGTTAAGCACATCATGCAGTAGTGTTTTGCATTTCTGTTTTTGCTTTGATCGAACAGCAAAGCGCTTTCTCTTTTTACGTAACAATAGTGCTGAATTTTCCCCGACTCAATCAACATCAGGTTTATTCTTTTCACGCTTTTTTCTTTACTGCTTATTCTGTGCACTATCACTGTGTCTTTTTCCCATCCGAACACGTTTATTGCCAGGTTTGGGTTTTGTTTTTCAAGCTTGTCTATTTGTTTTACCGGTGTTGGAAAGTCAATTCCTTTGTAGTTTATGCCATCATTTTTAACCGGATATCTGCTTGGTCTTTGTGGGTTCTTTCCATCTTGTGGAGGAAATAAAGCTGCTTTTAGAGCCCACTTCAGGCATTCGTTGTCTTTGTTTTTTACATTTATTATTGCCTTCTTTTTTGCTAGATCGGCTGGAAGTGGCAAATAGGTTCCTCCGCGCAGTGGCTGATATTTTGCGACATTCACGTATGCTAACTCTATATTTTCAATTTCCCATCCTGATCCTTGCAATGACCAGTTTTCTATTTCTCCCTTTATTCTTCCCATGAATTCTTCATATTTTTGTTCTATCTGTTCTTTGTCATACCTGGTAAAAACGTGCGGCTGGTCCTCTTTGAAATAGTGCGACATTTCTTGCGTTTCTCCGTTTCTTTCTATTTCAAAATTTACTTTTAGCCCGAAGCTCACCTTTACACTTCCCAACTTTAGAATTTCCTGTTCAATCAAATTTGTATACTTTTCTTTATTTGCATTTTTAAACATATAAATATCTTTGTTGTTTGGATTTGTTTGAGATACGTTCATTATCCATACACGAAGCCATTCCTGGAAATTACTCTGACTTATTTTAAACCCATCACGTACAGGAACATGTTCAGGTTGTAATGGTTGAGGAAGATTTCTATTTTCCTCTCTAGTTATTGGACTGTAAAATGTTTGCAGAACATTAGACGAAAATCTTGCGGCTGCCATCTCGCCTATATACAAGTGCAGATAATTGTTCAAATGGAAAATAATTCTGGCACACTTTTGTATATTTACAGTGCATACATTTCTTCAAAAGAAAATAATTTTTTTGTGACATATCCGCTCGCTCGGGTGTCACGCTCTTTGTTTACTTCCATGCTTGCTTATTTTCACTCAAATACCACCACACACATAGATGATGAGGGTTCTAGTAGAAATTTTATAACACAATCCTAACAAAGCTTTTTTATCAAAAACGAGGCGAG
This sequence comes from Meandrina meandrites, assembly GCA_963693305.1. NCBI lineage: Eukaryota > Metazoa > Cnidaria > Anthozoa > Scleractinia > Meandrinidae > Meandrina > Meandrina meandrites. The sequence goes on from OY855909.1 coordinate 10,059,759, forward strand.
CATGGGAGCCGAGTTTTTGATAATAAAGCTTTGTTAGGATTGTGTTATAAAATTTGTGCTAGAACCCTCATCATCTATGTGTGTTCTGAGAAGTGATGATTTTAACACCGGTGCTCGGATTTTTCACAAGCCAGGGACCTGGACTCGCTTGGTCTTGAAATAATTCAGGCGAATGAATCCGGGATAAATCTGGGATCTAAAGTTAATTATAAAGGTAAGGGGCTCAAAGGATGGCGAACAGAACAAATGGTATTAAGATTCAGCTTACATACAAACTAACTTTATAGATCCAAGATTTCATCCCGGATTCATTTTACTTGAAAAACGGCCTTTGAAATGTCGTACGGATGAGTGTATTTCATAAATTCATACAAATAACAGCAACTAACGAGGGACTTTAAGCGATTGAGTGAAACCAGAGTAATCAATCAGGCCCACAATTGACACAGAGAATCCAGTGAACCAATCAAAACTCGAAGCAAATACACGTAACCAGTGCCAAGCGCGGGAAAACATGTGTGAACGTGTCACGATTGGTTTTGGTCTTACTTCTGATTGGTCGAGAAAGTGACGCGCGTTTTATAAACCAAACATTCAGGATAGCCAAAACCAAAACAAACGTGAATCACTTTCGACCCTTTCATTCGAATTAGTTTGAAACTTTAAAAAAAAAAGAAAAAGAAAAAGATTTAAGCGGCGCTGTGGCCTTATGGTTTGTACGCCGGACTCCAGATCAAGCGGTACGTTTGGGTTCAAGCATGGCCGTGGTTATCTGCGTTGTGGTCTCGGGCAAGTCGGTGCCTCTAACCACCCAAACGTATAATAATAATAATAATAATAATAATAATAATAATAATAATAATAATAATAATAATAGTTAACATTTATAGCGCGCAAATTTCATGTGAATATGATCAAATGCGCGTTACAAACAAATATGAAACAAATTAAACATGAAATCTTAAGAATCCCAACTGACAGGAGGCTGACCAGTTGGCTATTTACAAAGCGTGGTGAAGTCGAGTTCTGGGCTACAGAAAACAGAATCCAGCTAGTGGCAGGGAGGAGGACTTGAACCCGGGACCACCTGGTTGCAAGTCCAGCGCCCTAACCACTAGGCCACGCCGCCTCCAAGTGGGTACCAGTGATTATAATGCTGGCAGTTATCCCTGCAATGGAAGTAGCATATGCATAGACGAAATAGTCCTCCGGGATAAACTTTGGCCATAAGGGAAAATGTAGCAGTAGCCAGTGAAGTCAGATACTAATGGGAGGTACCATTTTAAATTAACGATTTCATTGGAACTCACAAACGAAGTGATTTGTGATCATTGAGGCATCAGTGTCTCCGGATGTCATCACTGAACTCAAGAGAATTGCTGTACTGTATAAACGAACAAACCTGAATAGTTGCTGCTGTAACGTAACGGCCTTATAACACGCACTAACCTTAATTTGATGGTGAATCCGGAAACTCCTGCCCCACTTTAAAAGAAATTGATTGGCGGAAAAGCTTTATTGAATGCTGAAAACTTAAAATTCACTTGAAGGACTTCTTGCAGTCTAACTGGTGGGTGGGAAAGATCCGGGGTCGGAATGAAAATGGATCGTTTCTCAGTGCTTACAAATTGCGGGGAAGGAAACGAAAGACTCCTTCCGAGCGTACGTCAACCCATTGTTTGACTCGAGTGTGTGAGGGCTGTGATCTTTCATTGGAGTTTTGTGCTTACTGGACATTTCCAATTTGCTTGGAAATAAACAGTCCTCTCTTTTATTCATTTTAGGTAGTGAAGATGAGTTTAAGCCTCACTATCGCTTGCCTTGTGCTTGTCACTCTACCCTGGACAGAAGGTCAATTTCCAAAAGTCTGTGTGACCCTTGACAGCCTGCAGAGCAAAGAATGCTGTCCAATCCCAAAGGGCTTCAAAGCGCCATGTGGTAGCGATGGGAACAGAGGCACGTGCCAGGAATTGATCATTCGAGAATGGAATTTTACCTACAGTCATTACCAACCGTTTCAGGAGAAGGACGAGCGCCATGATTGGCCCCATGCCCTTTACCACAAAACCTGCAAATGTCATTCAAACTTCGCCAGTTACGACTGCAGCAAGTGCGAGTTTGGTTACTATGGTAACAACTGCACCCAGAAGAAGACCTTGATGCGCAAGAACTTCGGCAAGTTACCACCCGAGGAGAAAGAACGTTACATGAGATACATAAACATGTCCAAGTATCATGAGAGCGATTATGTGGTGACTTCAACTCCCTACGAAGAGATCAACAGGACCGTCCAGGCTGGCGGCGACCCCAGTACCTTGTTTCACAATATCACCAACTATGACTTGTTTGTGTGGATGCATTACTACGCTGCTCGTGACACAATTCATCCAAACAACATCACGGAGGCAGCCATCGACTTTGCACATGATGGGCAGGGGTTCCCAACCTGGCATCGACTGTACATGCTAGCCTGGGAGAGAACCTTGCAGGAACTTGCTGGCGATGAGAACTTTACCGTTCCATATTGGGACTGGACCACAAATGCGACAGGGTGTGACCCTACAATTTGCTCTGAAGAACTTCTTGGCGTGACACAACAAGAAGATGGTGTGGTGAAAGGCAAATACTTTAAAGATTGGTACGTCCTTTGCACCAGAGAACAAACCAAAGAACTCACTGTTATGTGTGATCCTCGAGTTCGACAACCTGGGTTGGAGCGAGCGACAGAGAAGGAAAAAGAAGCAAAAGCAAAGAACCAGGGATACATAATGACTCTTCCAACCAAAGAAGACGTTAACTTTGCACTCCGGTTTGAAACGTTCGACCTCCCACCCTACAGCAAAGAGTCCAGCTGCAATTTCAAGAACATCCTTGAAGGCTACGTCAGCACCAAGATTGGGTATCGTTTGCCCAACGCCCACACAATGCATAACCAAGTTCACATTGTCGTAGGTGGACAGATGGGTGATGTACCCTCCGCCTCCAACGATCCTATCTTCCCTCTTCACCACTCCTTCGTGGATCGCATCTATGAAAAGTGGCTCCGCAAGTACAACAAAGACGCCTCTGTTCTTTCTGTCTACAATGCACCCATTGGCCACAACAAGGATGACGTCATTGTACCACTGTTCCCTGTGTACACTCACCAACAGATGTTCAAGAAGTCCTTTGAGTTTGGTTATGATTATGAAGACGTTGACGAAGATGGTAGGTACATTCCTTTAGAGTTTGTGACCTTATTTTGTGTGTTTCTTTCTATACTCAACAATGGCATATTAACAAGCTACGTTTGTTTGACATAATAGCAATATTTGTCGCCTTCTTCAGTTTTAGTTATCTTCATGAAAATAATAATAATCTATAACTAAGTGAGCGCGAGGGCCGCGTACCGGCGAATGTTGGGCCAAGAACGTGGTGTGATAGCTGTCAAACTGTCGTCGTCGCCTTTCGCGTAAAAGACAAAATTGATTGAGCTTAAAGTTATTGGTTTTACAAGTAATTCCACTGGATCTGCATTCTAAGTCTGGTCAAATTTGAGAATTTTCGATTTTTTCGCCAGTGTATAGGATAAATCGTTCTCTCCGTTCATCGTTTTTCGTTCAACGTCATAGTTTAAAACATATTTTATATCCTTCCCTACCTTGGGGAACTTATAAAAAAATCAAATAAACTAATCCCATTATTTATTCTATCGTTAGGCAAGTCTGCCGATGATGAGGAGCTAGAGGAGCCCGTTCCTTTGGGGGAATGCCCGATGCCTTGCCCTAAACGCGTAGTTTCTGCAGTGCCAGGCATGCAGATATGTTCGTGGTTGGTTATCTCCTTGCTAATATTGGAGTTACTATTGGCTGATTAAAGATGGCGAGTAGAATAGAGCAGAGTAGAGCGAAGCAGAAGAGCAGGATAGAGTAGTCAGTAGAATAGTAGAGTAGAGTAGAGTAGAGTAGATCCAGAATAGAATAGAAAACAAGAAGAGTACTATGGTAGGTTAGAGCACAGCACAGCATGGCACAGCCAGGGCCGTAGGCAGGGGGTGCGATGGGTGCGTCCGCATCCTCTCACGCGCCGCTAAGGTCCGCTTAATCTGAGATGGAGGGATAACATTACTCTCAGAATGCAGGAAAAGTGGACTTCAGCGACTTGATTTTTCAAAATTTCGCGGGGAATTATACCCCCGTATCCCTCCTAGACGCTCATGCTTCCGGTACTCGCACCCTCCCAAGCACAATCCTGCCTACGGCCCTGACAGCACAAGAGTAGAGAGTAGAGCGAGGCAGGGCAGACTTGAGCAGGGCAGAGCAGAGCAGAGTAGAGCAGAGCTGAGCAAAGCAGAGCTGAGCTGAGCAGAGCAGAGCAGAGCATAGCAGAGCAGAGCAGAGCAGAGCAGGCGAGAGCAGAGCAGAGCATAGCATAGCAGAGCTGAGCAGAGCAGAGCAGAGCTGAGCTGAGCTGAGCTGAGCAGAGCAGAGCTGAGCTGAGCTGAGCTGAGCTGAGCTGAGCATAGCATAGCATAGCAGACAGAGCAGAGCAGAGCAGAGCAGAGCTGAGCAGAGCAGAGCTGAGCAGGGCAGAACAGAGCTGAGCAGAGCTGAGCTGAGCAGAGCAGAGCAGAGAGGAGTAGAACATAGCTTAGAGTTAAACAGGACTGGGTACTTTACAGATTGGTCATAGATGTTATTTGTGTTAAGTAGTAAAGTAACTGAAGGTGCCAAACGCAAAGTTCATCAAACGGTACAGGTCGAGCCGCCTCTTTTAGTAAGCGAACACTTAAACCCTAATGGCCCAGCTCTTTTACAATCAATTAAACTATGTAAATTCAATATCCATTTATTATAGAGGGGGACGTTGGGGTTTGCAAGTTTTCATGCGGTATTTCTGTAATTTTAATCTTGAATTGCGGTATTGTGGAATTCTCCAAACCTGCGGGATGTGTTTTCTTGGCGTTTCGGTCGACGATAGTCGGTATAAAAACGTAGCCTTCACCTTTTTCAGACCATTTTTAGCCGTTTCTGGTCGTTTCGGAAGCACCCCTGAAGCAACCTTAATATGTCACACATTTTACTCTACAATTTGATTGTTTTAACAACCATTTTAAACCCGTGTCTTTGTTTCCACGGTCCCACCACTCATTTTTGCCTCTATTTTTGTCCTCGCGTTAACGAATCCGCCAGCTATACTGGTCTACTATGAAATTGCGGTTTTGCCGCATTTTTTGCGGTAATGCAGTGTTCAGCAACCCTCAATGTCCCCCTCTATTATGGAGCAATTTTCGATTGAGTCTCGTTAAGCCAAGACCAAAGTGTTTAAATCTGGCCAATCACAAAGGACACAGACAGAGACTGCGCCTCGTGTTTTAAACTTGATGAAACACTGCTTGCTGTTCATTTATCAAACATTACATAAAAGGTAAATACTGTAAAACCAAAGAAAATGCGAAACGCTTTCGACAATCAAGTGAAAACCGCATAAAAACTGAGAAGGAAGTTACTGCTATCATAGACATAGATTTAAAGTAGGTATACCCCTAAGCATAAGCTTTTTTTTACCTCATCAGAGTGTGCGTATGTGGTAATTTAAGTTTAAACTTACTGAGCTGATGAAATCTTTATATTATATAATAGTCACGTATATACTAACCACGTTCATCTTGTTGTACTTAAAAAGTTAAGATGTAATTCTTTGAAATATACTATGGCATCTAGCGTGATCTTTCAGACTAGTGAAATTGATTGACAGATGTTCAAAACACAAGCTGAAATTTTGTTGAATGAAAACGAGAATCTTTGCATCGCACATATTACCTCAACCAGGCCCTTCAACGATTTCGGTTGTGATGTGCCTTTTTGCTTTCAAAGAACCCTTCCTGCTGTGACCTTTCTGTTGCAACATAATATGACCAGGGCCGTAGGAAGCGGGGGGGGGGGGGGTGTGCGATGGGTGCATCCGCTCCCCATCACGCGCCTAAAAGGTCCGCTTAATCTGAGAGGGAGGATTAAAATGACTCTCAGAATGCTGGAAAAGTGGACTTCAACAACTTGATTTTTCAAAATTCCCCGGGGAAATATACCCCCGGATCCCCCCTAGACGCTCATGCTTCCGGTGCTCGTACCCACCCAAGCAAAAACCTACCTACGGTCCTGTATGAGATAGTTGTTATACAATTGTGAATGGTCTCCTTTCCTCTCATTTGTAACCTGAACTTATACCCCACTCCCCAACTCGGAGAAACCCCACTTTCCCCGTTCCACCTCTATCACGGATCACCTTGCCATTCAGTTAAAACCTAAAAAGAAGAAAGTACAACTATCAAGCGAGCAACAACTTCGATCAGAAAAGGTTGCACCAAAAAAGCGCGCGCCAACCAGCTGTCCTCAGCTGTTGAAAAAGACAGGGTAAATTTCGTCCCCTCCATCCTAACTGGTGAATTGACAGTCTATTCATAGGCGTTTTCGAGACCCTAGTTTTACAAGGAGCCTGGGTATGATTGCAAAACTGAAAACAACTTCTTGTGGAAGATCTTCTAGCACGCCATTATGGTTAAATCAGCTGAAGGCGGATTAAGAGTATGGGAAATCCAGTGCGCTAAAAAAGTTGCACAAAATGTCAGTTAACCTCAAGTTGCTTTATGCAACCGGGTCCTGAGCCCAAGCATGACAGATATGATGACGTCACCAACAGCACTCGCCACAGGCTCGGGCACCAAGTGAACGCCTCATCAGTTCCGATTGGAAAAAAGTTTCGCCTTTTAATATAAACAACCTAGCTGTGTCACTCTCTTTCATACAGTCCTTGTTGTTAGAGACTTGTTTTCTGCTACAGTTCCAGTTTTATCATAGTTATCCTTGTTAATAGCGTATCGCGCGAGTGACGTCAAGATTTAGACAAACAAACCGGAATGGTGGAAGATATGAAGCTTTCTTCATATTGAGCGAGGCTAAAAAACGTTTCTGAAAGGAAAACTTCGCCTACATTCCCTCTATTTCTCCCAGAACACGCTAATATTGTCCAAGTTTCGCGGGGAATCCAAAAGTATGCGATCTATTTTTAGACCTCGCACGCTTTGCTATTATCCATCCTCACTCTGAGATGGTTCCTGTTTTTGATCTACTTATGATTGTTAATTAACCAACAATTCAGTCAATTCAGAGAATGATTCTTGAGGGTGACCGTTTCCCGATAAGCTGCTTTTAAACGAAATCAAGTGATCAGCCAGTCTATAAAACGTGACTTTCGACAAACCAGCGTATATACAACAGGTGACTTTCAGTTTGCAGTTTTAGGTCTAACTTGATTGTTTAACTGGAACCTTCCTAATGCTAATATTGCTTGCTTGATATCTCTCTTAAACAAAGCATAAGCTAACGGGTTTAGGGCAGAATTTGTGACCAATAAAAGATGGCGAGCGTACCAGAACTGCCAGGATATCGAGAACAAACTGAAAACGTCACAAACACAGATAAACACATCCACTGAATAACAAAGAATGAATACACCAACCACAAAAACTACAACGCTGATGTTGTGATTTCTAGACCTTTCCACTCGGAAATGGACTCGCATCATTGGTGATCCTAATTCTCTGGACGAATCTTCATTCACGCTAGAGCTTCGTCTTTTTCTCACAATACAAACCATGCGAAATGTAAAGCAAGGAAGCACCATACATGGAACAAACTCGAACATCACCAAAAACACCGGGACAAGATATTTCAAGGCTGTCTCTTTGCTGCTCAGGTATACCGGAGTGAAGATGCATACTCGAGTTATCATTGGTATAACCCAGGCAGTAATGACCGCTAGGGCGATACAAGTCGGTGTCATACACCTCCTGTGTTTTAAAGGTGAAGTGAGGGCGATGTAACGATCCACAGTTAAAGCAAAAAGGTTGCTTACAGATGCATAGAGAAATAACCATTGGATTGTTTGTCGTACAAACCAAACCAGTTCGCTACAAGACACTTTCTTGCATGCGTAAAGAGGAGGGATGTAGGTGAACGCAACAAAAAAATCGGCGACCGCCAGCGACAAAATAAACCAATTGGGTTTCTTGTGAAGATGGTGTTTTGTGGCTATTAAGTAGATAACTAGGCCGTTTCCAACAATTGCCACTACAGTAACGAACCAGCCAACACACCAAAACCAAGCCTCATCTTTTCCCATGGCTGCGAAATTTTGTAGAATCGAGCGTAAATTGACATATTTGTCTTCGAACCGACGAAATGACGTTCGTATTTCACCATCGACTGAAAAGATGCATGTAATTATTATTGTTTCAATTTATTTGTTTTACAACATTGTTTAGACCGAGTGACCTGTTTTAATTTCTTCTAGCCTTCTATTTCATTATGGAATTGTTATGTCAGTTTAAATTGCATCTGACAGCTTTTGGCAGCCGGTTTGACAGCCGGTTTGGGGCGCAGTAAATGCATTTGAAAATAGTTCCTTTATTTGAAAAATATGTTTAATCATTTGGAAAAAGTATCTTGCGCTTTCTCAAAGCTTATTTTAGCTAGTTCAATATTCACTGGATCTACGGCTAAATCTCTTTTGATTATGAATTTTAAAATGTTCAGTAAAAACAACCCTGACTGTACAAAGGTTTGTGTTTGAACAAAGCCTTGTGTTTGAACACAGGTTCTCGCTTTCTAATTGTTCTTTCGTTATTACATGGTGAATCGGAAACAAAAAATAAGCACATTGCTGACATGGCTAACAAACTTTTCATAAAAGACCGGAAAAATAGAAGTACAGTACTAACTACAAACATTTAATTTTTAATTCTCTTTTGTAATTGAATTAATGCGAATAACGCCAAGCATGTTTATAACAAGCAAGCATATATAAACCAGCAAAAAATATTTAGAATGCTACCAAAATTAATAAGCTAAAAAGTGCATTTGCTGTGCTCTTTCTATTGAAAATTTAAGGTATATGATTAAAAAAATTATAACATTGGCGTAATTCGTTCCATATTCCAATAAGAATATTACTCCCGCCTACTGACATTAAGATAGCCTGCGAACGCAGACGTATTTCCGGCTGTCGCTTGTCTCCGCCAACATTAAGACGAACTTTCACATTGGATGCAATTTACCTCTTACAATAGCAATTAACACAAATAACTCAGCAGCTTTTAAATTACGTTGAATAAGAGCTTAAAATTATAACTAGTTCGCTCTTTTAACAGTCTCTGTAGCTAGTTTGCTTGTTCTCCCTCGTCAGCCGCGCTCGTTGTTTGTTTCGGTTCTTTGTCGACCTCCTCGTTTACCTCATCTGTTTCCATGGTGACTTCAACGGTTCTTTCAGGTGGCAACAAAACTGAATCACGTGATGCTTCTATTGTCAGCAGGCCTTCTTTTGACAAGCGTGACGTCACTGAACTGACATCTGCGTCATCGGGCAGCAGAATTCGACGACTGTAATCACGTGACAGGTAAAAATCGTCGCGTTCTGATACGTGTTTTCCAGTGACGGTCAACTCTTTTCCGCTGACTTGGATCTTGATCTCTTCTGGTTTGAAACCTCTGAAATCCAATTTGGCCTCAAATTTGCTGTCGTTCGCTTTCTCCTCCACGCGTTTTGTACCCTCGATCACGAGAGCGCCGCCATCTTGGCTGGTGCGTGACTTGACTGTTTTTGGATCGACACCCTGGGGAATTTTGAAGACTCTCTTGAACTCGCTTTCCTCGAATCCATCTTCTCTTTCCAATCGATGCTGGCCATGTAAGGTTACCGTTTCGCTATCAACCTCGACCGAGATTTCGTCTGGCTTGTACTGACTCAGCGGCACAGAGGCGATCTTTATGGGTCCTTGATGAGTTTTTTGGCAGCAATAGTTTCCTGTTTGCCGCTCATACGGGACAGCGATCTCTCTCCATAGATCGTGCAAAACGTCAAAGTCGCTGGGAGCTCGGTTGTAGTAACTGTGACAGAAGAAGAAAAATTTTTTAAATCAGTTAGTTAAATGCCGAGACACTGAACGTATGCGTGCCAACGAACAGACGATTTTGGCAGCAAATTTGCACACCTTTCAAAACTCAGTAGAAAAGCCTCAACTGGCAAAACACGGGAAAACAGACATTTGATAAAATGGTTAACAAGATACCTGCATGGATGATAGCTTGGAATTCTGAAAACGAGAGCCATTTTGTTTGAACTTCTTCTCTTGATGTTTTCCACTGCTTGTATCTTGTTTGTAACTAACTTCTGAGAAAACTTTGTGAACTGTAGAACGGTGGACTGAAGACCTTCTTATATACCCACGATTTTTCTTCTAGAATGATCGAAAGTTGCTAAAATTAAACTCTTAGGTCAACGCTTTGTAAGAATGACTGGACAAAAACGATTGTCTTTAATTTGATTTCTGGCAAAAGCGAGAAATTTCTGGACGAAAAAAATATCTTTTAGATTTTTCTGGCAAAATCGAGAAAGTTCTGGCACAAAATCAGCAGTTTGATCACGCGTGAAAGGGATCATGGGAGAATCTGACGTCATTTCCACAACAACAAAAATGGCGGACATGCGAAGGGGTATAATCTCATGTCGCGATTTAGACGAAGAAAATCCTAATCTAACCAACTGCATACCATAGAATTAATAATTGAAATGCCGTAGCTCCTCACCTGATCAAAATCCATAAAGAAACGAGCCTGAAGATATCTATTACAATGTTATCTTGACCATTTTTTGCGGAAAATTAAAGCGTTATGTGATGGAACAACCGGCAGTGTGGAGCAAGTGCCAGCTTAATGTGCGGGTGAGTAGCGACAATTAGTAAAGAAAACAGCGAAAAAAGGAGGGAGAGAGCTTTGTGCTTTAGTCAGTTTAGTGCACGCTCTTTGCAGCACTTATATATATATATATTAATTTGCCAAGGTTTTCCATCACGTAAATATGCCTAAAAAGTATATGGTCATATATGCCTAAATTAAAGCATGCTTCAATCAATTTCTTTTATTTCGCTTTATGACAAAATATACTAGTAGACTGCATAACCATAACCATGATGTATACAAACATGGACCCAGGTCCATGGACGACCTTATGGACCATGGACCCACTCCATGGATCACCTTGTGGACCCAGTGCATGGACCACCACACGGACCTGGTCCATGGACCACCCTTGGGCCTGATTTTCATTGTACACATTCATGCACTATGTATCAGTATGGTGAATTGGACACATATTTTGTTTACACTCCACTAGGTCAGCTTCATTTAACCAGTAATTTTTGACAGCATTTGTATATTTTCAAGGCTACACTAAATGGCCCGGGGGGAGGGGGCTACTTCGCAGTAATGGGCTAATGGGGATGTGTTGCTGGATGGGGTTGCATTTTCACGACTGAATGGCTTTAATGGGGTTGCATTTTCAATACAGTTACTAAACACACATTTTCGGTATTTTTGGGATAAGAAAATTCATCTATTCAAGGCATGACAACCTTTGAAAATACTTATAATTAGCAAAACGTACCAAAATGTTTGTAGTTGAAGAGTAAAGTACTCGACATTTTGTTAAACAAATGTGTCAATTCATTTTAATATGACCTAGCTAAATGGGCTTATAAACAGAAGCCATGTATCAACAGAAACTGAAAGTGACTAAGCTGTGATCGTAAAATTTACATTTACACAAAAGTGACTCAGATATGGTCATGGGGTCTTTAATTGGCCAAAGAATAGCATAAGCGTCTAGGGGGGATCCAGGGTATATTTCCCCAGGAAATTTTGAAAAAAAAAAACAAGTTGTTGAAGTCCATTTTTCCTGCATTCTGAGAGTCATTTTAACCCTCTCTCTCGGATTAAGTGGACCCTTGCAGCGCTTGAGTTGATGCGGAGGCACCCATCGCACCCCCCTGCCTATGGCCCTGTATAGGCTGGTCCTTCCCAATAGTACGGTTTGTACTTTGTTTGAGAAATAATATCAAGCAACATCCCTGAGCAGAACATTATGGTTTCACATGCCCAGGCAAAAGCCTCAATTACATAGAAAGTAGGAAGTGAATGTTAAACTCCATAAGTCTTTGTCTCCAGTCTAATAACCTTGACATTGAAGGGTACAATTTTCTTTCAAAAATTAGGGGCAGTCAATGAGATGGTCTATGGACTGGGTCCACAAGGTGACCGATGGACCAGGTCCATGGTCCATAAGATGGTCCATGGACTGGGTCCACAGAAGTGGGCCATGCCTGCGACATGTTGCATAGAGTTTAACTTGTTGAACTTCATGGGATCTGTCACAGGGGCAAAATTTTGTAGGGGACACAGGCGCAGATCCAGACCAGTTTCCACCGTTTTACGGAAATCGGTCAACACCTTGCCTGAGTAACTCAAAAGACCTGGAAATGGTTTTTAGGGAATCAACTCCTGAACATTTTTAAAAGTTAGCATTTCCGCTGACCCCTCTACTGGTTGCGCCTTCGATCCTCATGTTATAAGAAAACGGTCAACATTTTCCTGGATCTGCGCCAGGGACAGAGGGAGCATAAGCAATACAGACGGCAGGGCTGAGCAGAAATGCCTACTGCAAAATGAACTTTAGTTTTTAATTACTTAAATCTAAAATGAAATTTTAATTTTAGGCAAAATAAAATTTTACTTTAAATAGTTTTTTCGGGATTCTTACAAAAGTTCCATAATGATCTATTTGATCTATTCACTTTGTCTAGCTGAATAGAGAGCATTTCAAAAAGAAGTACAACAAAATACCAAAAATAACCTTCATAGTCCAAATTCTCCAAACACGCAGAATTTAGTTATTTTGCGTTTTTGTTTTGCAGAGGACAAATAAAAAAAATAGCAATATGCACATGCAGACCCATTGTACTATTCATTAAACCTTTATAGAGTCATTATTTGTATTTATTTGTTGCCCAACGCATTCTGGTTGTTTTCAAAAGGAAACACTTTCTAGATGATGTGCTCATTCACACAGAAGACTTGTAACTTCAACATCTCCCTGGAACATATCCCCACTACATTTTTCATGCGTGTACAGTCATATTGCAATTTTGTTACTGTTGCATGTTCCCGCTGCACATCCCTGATACATTTCCCCTTGTGTGAACAGTGCATGATTCTGTTGCTCCTACATCCTCAACAATTTTTTTCTCATGTGTCAGTAGCACCTTTAAGATTTTGGTGAGGAATAAGAATGCATAGTTTTCTTGTGTTAATTAATACAATTTCTTTTTTGTTTTCTTTTCAGGTTTATTTGTTCACACAGTTATTTTACACTGTGATACCAGACCTTAATGTTTACCAAAAGTACAAGGCTTTGCTTTTAAAATTTTGAAATTAATTATTTTGGTTTCAACAGCATTTTCTTTTCCCATGGCTTTTCAATGTTGTGGTGTGCCAAAAACGCAATATTACTGTAATTTTATTGGCAGTTTGTTCAAGCAGCTTGCAAATTCAATAGGCCATTGTACAGTTCTGTGAAATATAACCGAGCCTCTGTATAAAAGCAAGGTTTGTTCTTCAATCCACAGAAAAGAAATAAGTTAATACAAAAAATAAACAGAACTACATTTCAACATTTCCTGGCATTTTATTGTCAAATTGCATTCCCGTACATGGTGCAAGCTACAGATAGAAATGTGTACAAAGGTGTTTCAAACAAACATACATGTAAATGTTTGACCTAACCACGTGGAGTTGAAAATATAAAATGGATTATTATGAGACATCATCAGGCATCACTCTTCATGACTCAGCAGCTGAAAATAAAAAAAAAGTGATAGTTAAACATGAAAATTAATAAAACGGGCTTACACTATTGTCACAAAGACCAGTAAAATCCTGCCGAAAGAAAAGGGGGGGGAGGTACTCCCTTGGATAATCAATAATAGGTATGTACGGCGCTAAAGCTAGGGTGTGGTTTTCGTGCCGTTTTGTTCAGAAGTAGGGTACAGATTTTGATTACCAGTACGTGTTATTATCATCAGCATCGGGCGTACATAATTCAAATCCCATAGCTGTTTAGCCCCACGCCTGCATCACCAATATCCCACATTTACTGAGTATTGTTTCGATTTTGTTAAAATGTGTTACCAAACAGCACTAAGTGAACATATTTTTACAGATCTGAAATATGACACCCCCCCCCCCCCCCCGCCATCTCCAATAAGTTCTTTAAAAGAAATATGGTCCCCAGGCCCCCATCTTCGATAAGCCCCCCACCTCCCCCCCCCCCCCCAAAAAAAAAACTTTCAAAAAAGTTCTTAAAAAGAAACATGGCAACCTCAATCCGCCTTTCGACAACGCTTTCAATACAGCTATCATTTCTGTTCGAGATAGGTACGCGTCATTTGTACAAAATGGTAGTCTCTCTTTCAAACTATCCGCAAAAGTTTGCCTTAATGTTTCAAATCAAATCAAATCAAATTTTATTTATACCATGTATACACGTGACACTTAGGAGTACATACAGTTCTCGTTAGAATGTGTACGTGTGTAAAAATAAACAATTTATATAAATAGGAATAAAAAAGTATTTTTAAAATTCTCTAAAGCGTTAAAAATTATCATTGATATTTACAATTAATATTTACAAGTGAAAAGTTAAAATATATAATGATTTAAATGTCGCAAATTACAGGTTAAAAAGGTACTAAATTTAAGCCATATTGGCCTTAAGAAATCGCTTAAAAGATTTAATGTCCTTTGATTCTCTTATTGTTGGAGGCAACGCATTCCACAGTTTGCAGGCCAGAAATGCGAAGGATCTATGCATCCATTCCATATTGAAATAAGGGAGTTCCAGCCTTGTGCTGAGCCCACGTAAATTATACGGAACATTCATGCTTAAAATTAAAAAATTCACTGATACAACAAGGTGCTTTCTAGTTGTACAAGCACTTGTACAGCAGAACTAATGATTTAAATTCTCTACGTTGCTCTAACGACTTAATATCAGGTAAGAAATGTTTATCAAACTACCGCGGCACTGACGCTGATCTATACACTTTACCAAACTTAATTAAACACGAGGATATCAAAGTTTGTCATGGACAAGCGCGCCCGCAATAACTACGGAGTCACCTTAAGGACGTTCGCGCGAAAATTTTCTAGTCGATAGATTTTTCGAAAATTTTTACTGAGGACGGATAATGAGTTACTTGTGTCAGAAATACAAAAAAAGTGGGGGTCACCGACTTCGTTTCAGAGATAAAGTCTGTAGAAAACTACCCTGATTTTGAAAAATTGGCGCACGTAATTTCGCACGGCTTTCAAGGTTTGTAGTTTAAATTATCGATGATGAGAAAACGGAGGCAAACGATCTTGGTGATATTTTGAAGAAGTGCGTCTGTAGCGTAAATAATTTTAAGTGTTGCCATCTTTTATGCAAAACTTAGCCCTGGAAGAGGCATTTGAACCCGTCGTACGGCAAAACGAAAAGATCAAAAAGCGGAATTCGAACGTGCGTGGGGCAAAAAAAATCATCCTTTTAATCGATAGATTTTTTTCATTTTCTCACAAAACGTAGATAATCGTTAACAAAAGTGATCTGTTAAGAAAAAAGTAGGGGTCACCGACCATTTAAGCTAGCAAACTGCAAGCGAAGTTATCGCAACAGCTACTCACCCTATATGTGGTTGGAAAGTTTCCTCAGTGCGCGCGCTCGATGCATGACGTGGCGTAGCGTTGCGACAGGAATTACGTGCGCAGTAAGGATGCGCATAAACAATTAGCGCGAACGTCCTTCAACCATATCAGGGCCATATTTTATGTCCGTGTGATACTTCGTCTGGACCTCCAGAAGACGATCGTTTACGAAAGGACGCAATTTTCAATCGCACCTCAGTTGATCAATCTCGAAATTTTGTGTTTTTGCTGGTTTTTGTGTATTCAATTTTTCCGTTTTTGAAAGAAATTTGTAGTTTTAAACAAAATATCAATACATTCTATTTTGTTTTATTCTGCGCTTTCTTCGATTTTTTCAAAACAATTGCTGTTATGAAAACTTCAAAATTCCCAGGTTCTGGTGATGGTAAAGTCACGATAGCCCCCCCCCCCCCCCCCCCCCCGGGGGGAGTACTCCCATAAATTTCGGATAGGGGTGTGCCCCGAAGGTTCTTAAACCCTGACCCTATATAAGGATAAAGAAAACGAAAATTGATACCCTTTTTAAGGCCCAAACCCGAAAAATGACACCCTATTCAAGGAAAGGAGAAGCGTTGGGGACGATTCAAATAACGGCTAACCGCGCACAGCAAAACACAAATCTTTACAAAATCGCTTTGCTACTAGTTGAACGGATAGTTTTTATTAAAAATTTAAAGGCGATCTCTGGCTAAAAATATTTAAAAAGTACGAGCTTTCGACTGTTTGAACTACAGTCTTCAACGGGTAAAAAAGAATGACGAAATATGAATATAAATGTGTAAGAATAAAAAAGAATGGACTATGTAAATTAATTATGAATGTGTGTAAAAAGAATGTTGTATTGCCCAGGGAGTGGGCAGGAATTGTTATCAGCATTTGGAGTGACCATGGAATGCCACGATTCTAGTGTTTTTCTTGTTCGGAAGCTGCCTTTGTCGATTACGGAGGCGTTATTAAAGTCAATGGAATGGTCATGGGACCATGCATGGTTCGCAATTCTGGAGCCTTTAGCCGCTGTTTTTACATTTCTTAAATGTTCTTTTCTTCGCGTGTTAAATGCTCTGCCAGTTTCACCAATGTAACACCACGAACAGTCGGCGCAAGGAATTTTGTAAACAACGTTGGTTTGTAAATCCGGAGCTGGGCGAAACTTCGGGGCCGGGAACTGCTGTTGTAGAGTGTTCATTGGCTTATTTGTGACCGAGATATCATACTTCTTCAAGACGCGGGTCAAGGGCTCAGTTACACCTTTGATATATGGAAGGGACGCGAAAGACTTGCGTGACTCAGTAGATTCGACTAAATTGAAAAACATTCCAACAAGTTCCTCAGGGGATAAATTTGGCGGTGGTCGAGTTTTTTTGGTCTGTAAATCGTGGATAAGTTTTGACGGATAGCCATTAGACTCCAGCGCTGCGTAAACATGATTAAGTTCGCGTTCTTTCCCTTCAGATGTGTTAGGTAAATTCAACGCTCTATGTAGGAGGGTTGCTGCCGTGCTCTCTTTGTGTTTTTTGTCATGGTGGGAATTAAAATCTAAGTATCTGTCTGTGTGTGTCGGTTTTCTATAGACATCCACAGAAATTGCTCCATTGCTGCGAGAAACCAATGTGTCAAGGAAAGAGATTTTTCCATTGCATTCTTGTTCAATGGTGAAAGAAATGTTAGTGTCTATTGAATTGAGGGTGTCATGGAAGGCTGTAACTCCATTCTTTTTAATGATGCAAAAGCTGTCATCAACGTAACGTTTCCAAATTTTAGGTGCAACAGGTGACGCATTGATAGCAGATTCCTCGATATCTTCCATGCAGAGATTGGCCACAACGGGACTGACAGGACTTCCCATGGCACATCCGTGAATCTGTTTGTAGATTTTGTCGTTGAAGACGAAATAGTTGTTCGACAAAGTGAAGTTAAGCAGAGAAACAATGTCACTGATGTTTAGATTTGTCCTGGAGAGGAGAGATGTGTCATCTTCCAGTTTTTTCTTGATGTAGTCACACGCTTTGTTTACAGGGATTGCAGTAAATAGTGAAACAACGTCAAAAGAAACCAAGACTTCATCGTCGTTGATCCTGATGTCAGACACTTCGTTGGAAAACTGTAAGGAGTTAGAAACCGAATATCCGTTGCGGTTTTGTAGCGGGGAAAGGATGTCTGTCAGGAATTTGGATGTATTGTAAAGTGCTGAACCAATGCAGGTGACGATGGGCCTCAGAGGGTTTCCCTCTTTGTGGTGTTTAATAGAACCTCGAATAGCTGGGGGTGTGCCATCAGTCGAGTGGAGCTTTCGATAGGTTGGCTCATCTATCTTTTTCTGTTTCTTTAAAGAAAGTAACATTGCATTTAGATTACGTTCAATTCGTCGGAAGGGAGCTGTAGAAACAAGTTCATAGGTGTTTCTGTCATTGAGTAGGGTTTCCATCTTGTTGTCGTAGTCTGATTTGTCCATGACGACAAAGCAGTTTCCTTTATCCGCCTTCATTATGACTCTGGACTGATCTTTCTTAAGATCGTTTAAAGCTCTTCTTTCTTGTTTTGAGACGTTGTTGTGCACCGGCAGTCGTGCCCTGTGGAGAATGGCGGCAGATGTCGTTCTTACAGCATCTTTTGAAACATCAGGAAGGTGACGGATAGCCGCTTCGATTTCAGCTACGATGTTCTTGTGTGGAATGGTCGTTGGAGTTGGGGCGAACTTCGGACCTTTTTCCAAGAGAGATCGTTCTTCTGGTGAAAGAGGTTTACTCGAAAGGTTCACTACCCAGTTGTTTTTGTCGATGATGGACTGATTACGCGTAGGCTTCAAGTTCGCAATTTTCTTCGCATGTCTATTGTCGATGTTACTGTGGAAAGTGCTGGCTCTGTTCTTCAAAAATGATAGTAAGGTCAAAAAGGTTTCCTCGTGGACGAGAGAAGACAGTTCTCGTTTGGTGTTCTCAATGGTGTTCTTTGATGTTTTGATGTGATCATGGCAGATGGATATTCTTGCTCGTAAGCAATGTTTACTGGCGCGATCCATTATTCGTTGGAAGATAGGATGACTGCCTGGTGGTTTAAATCTCAGCGATTTAGGAACTAATTGGTAATCCAATGCCTTGTGAGTGAAGTGGAGGTGACGATGATGTGCTTCTAATTTGAACGTGGTTTTTTCCAATCGTCGGGCGAGTGAAAGGGCTTTCTGCCCAGCCTCTTGGCGAATACGTAAAAATATTGAAGGACCGTAGCCAGGGTTAAACATATTAAAAATTTAAAGGCGATCTCTGGCGTCCCTTCCATATATCAAAGGTGTAACTGAGCCCTTGACCCGCGTCTTGAAGAAGTATGATATCTCGGTCACAAATAAGCCAATGAACACTCTACAACAGCAGTTCCCGGCCCCGAAGTTTCGCCCAGCTCCGGATTTACAAACCAACGTTGTTTACAAAATTCCTTGCGCCGACTGTTCGTGGTGTTACATTGGTGAAACTGGCAGAGCATTTAACACGCGAAGAAAAGAACATTTAAGAAATGTAAAAACAGCGGCTAAAGGCTCCAGAATTGCGAACCATGCATGGTCCCATGACCATTCCATTGACTTTAATAACGCCTCCGTAATCGACAAAGGCAGCTTCCGAACAAGAAAAACACTAGAATCGTGGCATTCCATGGTCACTCCAAATGCTGATAACAATTCCTGCCCACTCCCTGGGCAATACAACATTCTTTTTACACACATTCATAATTAATTTACATAGTCCATTCTTTTTTATTCTTACACATTTATATTCATATTTCGTCATTCTTTTTTACCCGTTGAAGACTGTAGTTCAAACAGTCGAAAGCTCGTACTTTTTAAATATTTTTAGCCAGAGATCGCCTTTAAATTTTTAATATGTTTAACCCTGGCTACGGTCCTTCAATATTTTTACGGATAGTTTTTAGTTTAAACAGACCATTTTTTTTTGTTACGTTTAGTTGGGCATTTATTTTAGCTGATTGAATTTAGGTACCCTATCTAAGGATAACACCACGAACACAATGCTAAAAGGAGTAAAACTCAACTTAAGCGAGGACGTCATCGCTTAATGTCTTCGTGCGAGTGGACGGGATCTCTTGTCTGTTGCAATGGACCGAACCGAATAGGAATGGGAAAAGAAATCAAGTCAACTCAACAAGAAGTCGTCGCGTAGAACTCAAAGCAAAATACTCCTAGTTAGAAAGGATTAATTTAAAGTATAAACGAAAGAGACAAATTATATTTGATGCGTTCCATAAGATTTAGTAAACAGAAATCTTTCCATTCTTTTAAAACAAAAGGTGTAAGGAGTTTCAAAACAGCGTTTGACCTTGCATTGTATATCGTATATCGGATGTCACGCCAAGATAACGCAACTTTTGTTGAACAGTCACTCAGCACAGAAGTTGTCAGCTACTTTTATTTACCTTAATTTTTTGAGAAATGTCCCGAAAATTATTTAAGACCCCTTGTGAAACGTCATCGCTTCTGCATGCATTGCGTGACGTTTATTATTTTTTTTGCAAGGGTCATCAAATTTGTTGTTTTTTATATAGTTTATAGAATTTGAAACGAGTGTAGTACCCTTGATCCTCGGTAATCTGAGTGGGTAGTAGTTTTTTAACACACGAAAAAAAGTGCGTCATCAGTAATGAGACCTCATGACAAATAAAACATTTCCTTTGACTTTCCTCTGAACGTTACTTAAGATTAAACAAAATACCATAGCGTACTGTCCGTACTGGTATGTCACAGTAGTGCTATTTATATGGGAAATATCAACTTTTTGGTTCGAACGCAAATAAACGCCGGGGCGTCGATTAAACGCCCCCCGGCGTTTATTTAAAAACAACTGTTTTGACCCGGCGTTTATACGAGGCCGGCGTTTAATCGGGGTCCGGCGTTAAATTGAGAAAATACGGTAATCGCGGCGTCTGAATCAATTTAGCCGATCTAAATAATTTAGGTCGGCCCAAAATCAGCAAAATCTTTATTCGATGAGGCTCATGTGAAGTACGGCGTCTGAAACGGACCTAACTTCGGCGCTTCGCAATATGCCTTCAAAGTAAGTTGAACAGTCCCAGTCCTTTTGTGTAGCTCAGGAGCTGGTTATTGCTAAAAGTTAGTGGACTGAGCTAAAAGCTCGTATATATATCTAGCGTGATAGTACTTTTACTCGTGGCAAGTAAAGATCAAAGTATATCTAAAACTAGATAGCTATGATACATGCAGTGAAATTACACTTGCATCATATGTTGTGTGGGGTCATGTAGCAGCTCTCGTAAGGTCTCACATGAGTGGCTGAGAGAACAATAGAACAAACAACAAGAACAATGCCCCTAGCCCCCAAAACAATAGCAGCCAGACTGACCAAGTCCCAGTTAGCAACAAAACGTTCTTCCCGGCATCCTTTGAGTCATGAGCAGACATGGCGGACAGATCAGGAACATGTCGGGGTTCGTAAACACTCTCCAGCTAGATGAAAGCCATGTTTGGTAGGAACGTTGTGCTGCTATTCCTTTCAGTGGTACCTTTTATTTCATGCCAGCAGAGTGATATACAAACAAAATGCCCAGTGTTTTCAGGAAAGTCTTTCTTCGTAAACACTTCAGGAGAAAACACTTTGACCTGTGGAACGCAAACGAAGCCTTGTTGTAGTATATCTTACGCGGTTAACCTTGCAGTAAGACAGAACATTAGCTCAGTTCTAATTAATGTTTCTACGGGAAGCTACAAAGAGGCGGAAAGCATTAAACTGGACTGTGGCAGGTGGATTTTGCGGAGTATCACTTTCTGGGGAGCAAGGTATGGCCATTAAGGTGCTACATTGATCTTGATAGCTGTATTTAATTTGGGACGTTCCATTTTTTATCCGCACCCCCCTAAGGATGGCAGGAATCCGAACCCTCAATTTTTTGTCGGTGCCCTTTGAAAAATGAAATCCGAAGACAAAATCCGAACCCCCCTTTGCAAAAACCTGCCATCCTTAGGGGGCGTGCGGATAAAAAATGGAATGTCCCTTTGTAATAACTGACCCAAGGAGGCAGTTTATTTTACCTGTCTTGGTGGCTTCGTTGCTTTTGTTTTGAGCACGAAAGTGGATGAGAGAGGCAAAGGAGGGAAGGATCACTTACTTTGTTTAATTTATCATTTACCAAAGATTTTGGCTAAACTTTACAATACCGGGCCACTTCAAAAGCGTAAGATTCGCGGCAACACGGTCCGCGGTCCCGCAGTTGGCCAGAATATTAAATCGAGTGCCACCGCGGTCCGCGGTCCCGCAGTCACTAATAGTTCAATAAAACAAGTAACACCATGGTCCGCGGTTTTCCAGTGTACGAGAGTAAGAAAACATGTGCCACCGCGGTCCGCGGTCTGCGGTCACAGTTACAAGAGTAGGGGTTGTCGTAGGATATTTAGGTAAAAAAATATAGGGATACGGGATATATGGGGGAAAATTTAAAAATTAAACGAGACTTACCTGAAAGTTGAAGTTTGATTGTAATTCTACCGAGTTACAGAATGCTGAGAGATTACATGAGATAGCAAGCGCATGCGCCAATCAGGCTTTAAAGAACTGAATGTGCGTGTTACCCAACAGCCAACGGGTGGGTAGGGAGCATGGGCATGTAATCTCTCAGCATTCTGTAACTCGGTAGAATTACAATCAAACTTCAACTTTCAGGTAAGTCTCGTTTAATTTTTAAATTCCACCTCGTTACCATGCTGAGAGATTCCATGAGATTTCAAAGCAACACGGACATGAAGAATCAATAACAACATGCCACTTTAATGATCAGATGTAACTGTTTACATTTACAAACATGTCAGCACCAATTTGGCATAACTTGAAGTCTTAGCTATAGGTTTGTTGTAATGTCGAGCAAAACAGTATGCAGATGACCATCCTGCAGTTCGGAGAATGTCATCTAGATTTACAGAAGCCCTGCTTGCTGCCGAGACAGATGCAGCTCTCGTACTATGTGCTGAATATTTTGTTACATCAATACCAGCTAAACTCATAGTAGATCGTACCCATCTAGTTACAGTATCTCTGCTTACAGGCTTATAAGGTTTAACATAACTTATTAGCAGTCGTGACTGGCTGCTTTCTCTCAATGCTTTGGTTCTGGTAAGGTATTCCTTAAGCGTAGTAACAATACAAATAGAGGGGTTATCAAAAGATTCCAGAACGACTTGAGGGTTAGATACTCCTGGTTTGCTTTGCTTAAGGTGGTTTGGGATAACAAACGTGTATTTGTTATCACTCACAAACATATTGTCAGTGTCTAACAAATGAATAGTCTGGCCACGTTGGCCTGATACTAATAACAACAACATAACAAGTTTGAACGTCAATGCTTTAAGAGTCAATGATTCAACAGGGTGAAGAGTGGCCAGGTAAGTTAACACCACTTGGACATCCCAAACCTCGGCATACTTGGGCTTGGGTGGTCATGACTGAAAAACGCCTTTCAACAGTCGGCAAACCAGTGGGTTCTGTCCAACCACGGAGCCATCATCCAAAGACACATATGAGGACAGTGCACTTCTAGCACAGTTAATAGCACTGTATGTAAGTCCCTGGTCAAAAAGTTCAGAAAGAAAGTCCAAGACTGTTCCTATAGGTGGTTGAAGATGATTGACTTTCCTTTTGAGACAAAATGCTGTCCACTTTTTGATATACCCCGAGTACTGTTTCTTGGTACCTCCTCGCCAAGACGCCATGAGCAATCCGACAGCTGACTTCGATACTCCTCTTGCTTCAAAAGATTGCTTGACAACAGACATGCCATCATTCTCATTTGGTTTCTTAGAGGATGTTGAGCCCCTGAGTGTGGTAGCATAAGCAGGTCCTTGTTTTGCGGGAGCATCAACGGGGTTGCCACAAGAAGTCTTAGTAGTCGAGGCCACCAAACCTGAGTTGGCCAAATGGGAGCCACCAATAGTGCTAAAGTTTGATCTTTCTCCAATTTTTGTAGACATCTGTTGAGCAGGGAAAATGGAGGAAAAATGTAAACGAAACTATCACTCCAGGAGAAAGAGAATGCATCTACATGGGTAGCCCCAGGGTCAGGCTTCCAAGAAACATATTTTGGAAGCTGGTTGTTCAATCGGGAAGCAAACAAGTCGATTTCAGGGGTACCCAGTATGTCTGTAATCTTATGAAAAATTTTTGGTTGGAGCTGCCACTCAGTTCTCTCATTAAACTGTCTGGAGTGTTTATCTGCCTCAACATTGAGAACACCAGGCAAATGACATGCAGTCAACCAAGTATCATTTTCCATACAGCACAGCCAAATCTTTTTGGCAAGTGTGTTACAAGGAGGAGATTTTGTGCCCCCCATTGCATTTAGGTAGCAGACAGTTGTGGAGTTATCGCTTTTTATGCACACATGCTTCCCTTTCAATAAAGGGAGAAACGATTTAATACCAAAATGCGCTGCCAGTAATTCAAGCTCATTGATGTGCTTTTGTTTTTCAACAGGGGACCACATGCCTTGGGCTGACTGTCCATTACATACTGCCCCCCAGCCCAATAATGAAGCATCAGTTTCCATTTCTATATCTGGGTTGACTGTGACGATATTCTTGCATGCTGTAGGTAGATTAGCTACCCACCAGCGAAGATCGCTTATAGATTCTGGGGAGAGTGTCATACTAGCTTCATAATTGCCTTTATTTTGTTGCAAGGCAGTATTCTTGTCAATTTCGATACTCCTATAAAAGAGAGGTCCAAACTGGACAGCTGGCAGAGCAGATACCAATAGACCAATAACTTGGGCAACCTCTCTTATGGAGGTTGGTTTTCCCTTCAACAGTTGTTGGCAAGCTAAAATTATTTTCTCTGTTTTTTCTGTAGTGAGAAATACTTTCATCTCAGTAGAATCCAGAATGAAGCCAAGAAATGCTAATTTTTGACAAGGTTGCAACACTGACTTGTCATAGTTCATAAGGAAACCTAAAGACTCAAACAGAGTTTGGGTGGCTAGAACATTGTTTTTACAGTCAGTCTTAGAGTCCCCTTGTAGATAGGAATCATCGATGTATCCAACATTCAAGTAGCCTTGGCTACGCAATGTGCTATATACTGGTTTTAACAGTTTGGTAAAACATCTTGGTGCAGATGCTAGGCCATTGGGTAGACATGTGTATTGAAACAAGGTATTTCTCCAGAAAAACCGTAAATATTTCCTGTGCTCAACAGCCACAGGAACTGTATAGTAAGCATCTGTCAGATCTATAGAGGCCATATAACAATTTTTCTTCATTAATTGTATAGCACATGTCAAACTTTCCATTTTAAAATGTTGATACTCTATTGAGGCATTCAATCCTTTCAGATTCAAGATCAATCTGTAAGAACCATTTTTCTTTTTCCTGAGAAAAATGGTAGAGATGTACTGACCATAACTGGGAACAGCTTCCTCAAGAACCCCTTTACAGAGCAATTTTTGTATTTCAGCATCAATAATTGCAGCCTCATGACGATTAAATTTAATTGGAGGCATAGGATACTGTTGGAAGGGGTTTTCAATAAACTCGAGGTGGCAGTGTTCAACCATGTCAAGAATATGACTGTCAGAGGTAATGGCTTGCCAAGCAGAGAGAAAATATTTGAGCCTGCCAGCAACTTGCAATTTTATGTCCCTTACCTCAATATTTTGGTCATTGCTCAGTTCTGGTTCTTCTGAGCACTCTTTTTTCCCCCTCCTTCTTGTTGAAGAAGGGGCGACGGTAGTTTTTTGACGGCCCAGAGTAGTTGTTTTTATACCTGCTTTGGTATCTGTCTGAGTGGCCATCATTCCTAGATCTTTTGAAGCTTTGCTTCATCTCCCTGCTAATCTTTGAAGTAATTCGATTAGTGTCAGTGATGTCTTTTACCGCTTTGGGTAGGTCGTCTCCAAATAGCTCCGTTGTTATTGGGTTTGATGGAGCACAGAGATAGCGGTAGCTAGTATGGAGCTCTGGTTTGAGGGCTTCTCTGCGCCTGATGTTTAGTTCTATGTTAGCATTAGCCATCAGTAGAACACCATCCATGAGTCTACTGACTATTTGGTCCTTTGGTAACATATCTGGTGTGCTGATTAGGTCATTTACAACCTGAACCACAGATGTTGTTCCCTTTATAAGAGACTTCTGTACCTTCTGGAGTTTGATGTCCGAGGTACGTGCTCTATCTGAAAGATTATTCCAGATAGCTAAATTAACTCTGGTTTCAGCCAGGGTTGCACAGTTCTTTGGCCTGAGGTAGCGTTTTTTGATCTCATTCAGCTTATCTTCCTCAGGTTTTTCTTTCAGCAACTTTTGGACAATAACAGCCAAGTTTTCGTTAATTTCAGCGCCATCTTGTTCAGACACATTGAACTCTTTTTCGAGTTGGCTAAGTATGGCACTATTATCCTTGCTTAGAACAGTGTTATCGTCAGTTTTTTGTTTCTTTGGAGCAGGCTCCTCGGGTTCAATGTCCGACCCGCCATCAGTGTCATCCGACTCGGAGAGTGCGGATGCATTGTCGTCGCCTTTGGCGTCGTCGTTTTTAGCTTGTAGCAGTTTATTTAAACTGCTGAATCCTTTGTTCATCTGTACAGCAAAGCCTGAAAAAGCCTCTTTCAAAACAACAGCCATATCTGTGGATGAACTTTGGTCCGAGGCAGCAGATTTTCGTGCACTGCTTAGACGCTCTTTTGGCGCGCTTTCTCCCTTTGAATGAGTCGAAGAACTGCTGGGCTCTGCCGCCGTAGTTTTTCCCGCGGCCTTCTTGCGAAGTTTAGAGCCACCAGAGGGTGTTTTAGTACCCTTCGTTTGCAATTGAGCATCACTTTTGAGTGATTTAGTGGGATCTTTGGTCCCAGAATTAGGATTTGTGCCCTCTTTTGGAGTCGAATCGATGTGCTTCTCGGCACGTGCTTTGCTTCGTCTTTGGTTAATTCCGCCATTGTTTACCGGCGGTGTCGCGTCAATTCCTTCGGTCCAGTTCGCTAAAACTGCGTCTGAGTCTGAGCTCACTCGGAGCCGAGTCTCTGCGGTAGGTTTGTTGTCAATTTCCGATGGTTCATCCATGCTTATCGTTCAGAAAAACAGCTGTGATATGAAGAGTAAAATTTTCACAGCCAACCTGATCGGCGACAAGCGTTGCACTGATTGGCGCATGCGCTTGCTATCTCATGGAATCTCTCAGCATGGTAACGAGGTGGAATTAACGGTATACGGGGATGCAAACCATAAAACTTAACAGGATACAGAATATTTAGGCCAAAAATTAATAGGATACGGGATACATGCTGATCTGTATCAACAAGGGTTAAGTACTAGGATATAGACGTTAACGCCAAGCCAGCTGTTAGCCTTCACGCGGTTTTCTTTTCACTCCAGTCTGCTTGCGGTTAGCTCTTTGTTGTTGTTTGGGTCAACACTATTGTAATAAGTTTGCTCGATCCCAAGCCAGCGGTTAGCCTTTTGCAAGTTTTTTATTCACTCCGGTTTGCTTGCGGTTAGCTTTCACTCCAGTCTGCTTGCGGTTAGCTCTTTGTTGTTGTTTGGGTCAACACTATTGTAATAAGTTTGCTCGATCCCAAGCCAGCGGTTAGCCTTTTGCAAGTTTTCTATTCACTCCGGTTTGCTTGCGGTTAGCTTTCACTCCAGTCTGCTTGCGGTTAGCTCTTTGTTGTTGTTTGGGTCAACACTATTGTAATGAGTTTGCTCGATCCCAAGCCAGCGGTTAGCCTTTCGCGGGTTTTTTATTCACTCCGGTTTGCTTGCAGTTAGCTTTCAGACCAGATTCCGCTTTATTCCTAAGTGCATTATTTTTTTGCCCCATTATTCATATGTTCAAAACAACTGCGGCACCACGGATCACAGTGGCCCTCCAAAATACATGTACATTTCTATCTTATTTATTTTTTTAATATATGCAAATCAACTGCGGCACCGCGGACCACGGACCACGGTGGCATTATTGCAAATATTTAAATCAAGTACGGCACCGCGGACCGCGGACCACGGTGGCATTATTTCAAATATTTAAATCAACTGCGACACTGCGGACCGCGGACCACGGACCACGGTGGCATTATTTCAAATATTTAAATCAACTGCGGCACCGCGGACCACGGTGGCATTATTTCAAATATTTAAATCAAGTACGGCACCGCGCACCGCGGACCACGGTGGCATTATTTCAAATATTTAAATCAACTGCGGCACCGCGGACCGCGGACCACGGTGGCATTATTGCAAATATTTAAATCAAGTACGGCACCGCGGACCGCGGACCACGGTGGCATTATTTCAAATATTTAAATCAACTGCGGCACCGCGGATCGCGGACCACGGTGGCATTATTTCAAATATTTAAATCAAGTGCTGCACCGCGGACCTCGGAGGCCGGAAAATGAAATTTAAAATTCACCGTGGCACCGCGGACCGTGTTGCTGCAAACCTTACGCTTTCAGAGTGGCCCGGTATTGTAAAATTGCTCCAAGATTTTGGTTGGAATGTTAATACTAAGCCTGTGTTTGTTTGCCTGACCAAAAAATTTCTAAGAGACATGCAGTTCAAAACCATGAACCATATTTTCTCAGCTCCTTCTCGTGGTATCAAAATCATTCTGATAGTATTGAGTAGATGTTCAGTAACTTTCTTGTTCTAACAAAATTATTGCAGCTGTTTGTCTGATCTAAATTTGCACAATCATTTTTTTTTTAACAGGCAAGGCAAACAGGTAGTTGAAGTTGATTTCTCCCTTGATGTACAGTTCTGTGAAGTGAGCTTAGTTGATCTTCACTGGAAGAACAGCCGACCTGTCCTGCATCATGCTCTGTTGTCAACCATTACCATCTGCCAGTGTACAGCACAACAAACAAATGTTAGCATCATTGCAAGCTCCTCAAATATTATGCTTCGAGACAGTATCATTTCTAGATGTTCAGGTTATTTACTGAGATTGCCATTTCTAGTAGTGACGTCACTCCCAGAATATGAAAACACATTGCAGATTATAAATTGCAATATTTCAGATCATTTTGGAGCAGTCCTTTTTGTAGGAAATGTTCATCAAGCATCCATTGCCACGTCTGACTTGGAAAGGAATAAAGTGTTCGCTTATGAGAAAATTATCACAGTTCAAGCTTCACATCTTAATGTCACAGAGACAAGATTTGTTAGAAACTTTGGTACTTTGCTAGGAATAAATGATGGTTACTCAACAGCAAGTTTAGAGGTAAGTGTTAAAATATTATCTGGTACAGTGTATTAATTAGATAAGAGATAAAAGCAAAAATAATGCAAACATCATGATGCATACCGCAAACACTTGCAGCTAAGCCACACCTTCTTAAAGAAACTTGGGGTTCAAAATTAAGGGTTTGGTTTATACATGTATGTAAGAACATATTTGGAAAAGGTGCCGTAAATTTCTGTGTCAAGTTTTCCATTGTCTGATCTTTTGATTGGTTACTAAGCTACAAACATTCCAGGAACATAACAATGCACATGCTCTTTTTGTCATCCAAAATTCTATGGAATGAAGAAATACGTGCCTGAAAAAGATCAATCATATGTCAAAGTTGGTGGACATAGTGTTCATTCCATTACATACATTTGAGAGCTAAAATTGTGGTTAATTTTTGGAAGTACGTGTCTTTTCCATGAGTGAGTTTGTTTGCATTTCGAAGAAAACTTCTTAGTTCTAAAGACTCAACTTTGGCTTTCTTTCAAAAATTGTTTTCCAGAATTTTAGTTGCAAAATTCAGGGTATGACTTATCTGTGAGTGTTTGCAGTATTTTTAAATAGTCATAACAATTGACCGAAATTATGGTACATGTAATTCTGATTGAGACGCCTTATGTGTCACCTGATGCTCAAAGGACATGATGATGATGATGGTGATGGTCACGAACTTTGAATCCCTGTTTTAAAAAACTTTCAGTGAATTTGTCTAATTCTGCATTATACATACTGCCTTGAGAAACCATGATGCCTTACTGTAGAAAGAAAACAAAATTTAGAGTATGCCGTACTTATCAACAGTTTCAGCTGTACATGTATACTTGGTTTTTTTGTTATGTCATAAAATTTTGAAAGCAAAATTCAATAGGCCTGCTAAACTTTCGATGCCACTAGGTGTAAGATGAACCAAAAATATATCTTTTTGCAAATCTCCAGCTTGGTTGTGCCCTTCGTTTTTAAAACAGAGCATTTTGAATATTCGATTTCTCCGCCATGTGTGATATCAAGCTGAGTGTCGTGACAAAGTTGTTTTGATTCAAAAAAGGCCTTTCCTTTCCATTTTTGCAGATTGAACATTCCCAATGTGCTAACTGCTGTTTATGTAAAAGTATAATAGATCATGAGCCAAAAGTAGTCACTATGAATAGCATAATTAAGTTCCAGATGGTTTCTCTGACATCACAGGGGCCATATTTGTGTCCATCGGAAGGACACAAATATGGTGTCTCCATACTGAGCCTTATAAATTTGCGTGGAAAGTTTCGGCAAATAACTCGCAAACGGTGTACCGCACAGACCTGAGACTTGGACAAATTGTTTATCTATTTATCTTCAGTGATATTATCTGAAATTCATAGCTTCTGTCGTTGAATGGTTTCGATCTTATTTTTTATTGTGTGACAGTGAAAACCACCAATATGTGGTATTCTAAATTTGGTTTGAAATTTTTTATTTAATACATTGTACATTGTACATTTTAATTTTAATTTTAATTTTCTGTCACTATTTTATTGTTATAGTCTGAAACAAAGGAAAATAAAACATAAGCTGGTTTGAACAATTTCAACCAAAAGCTCATATAAGCCGCAATGTTTAGGTTCAAAATTAATAATCCTTTGTAAGGAGATTGGTACATGTATATGGATTAATGAAGTTATTATTTTACAACAAAATTTTGCTAAGCACTTCAGGTTTGCAAGGTTGTCAGCTGAGGATACATTTAGATGATATAAACTCTAAACTTGCTTGTTTCATTGGTCACCAGAAATGCCATTTCAGTTGTAATATGGTCAACAACAGTTTGTTTTTGTCACCCGTGATGCCGCACAGTATTTGGCAAGTGTCATGTGACAACTGCACTGTGGACAGTGAGTGCCCAGGTAACCACAAATTATTACATACTTTCAAATGCTATTTGCATGCCATAGCAATATGTGACAACTGACTGTTACATTCATTGGATTTTTCCAAGTTACTAGGGACCTTCATTTCGGAGTACCACAATGAGTACAAGTATGCTTTTCAAACCAAGTGCTTATGCTTTTGATTATCACATTTTACACCAATCTTGTACCGATTGTCTCCTTTTCAACTGGACAGCAACAGGGAGGAGTGAGGACTCTGGCAATGTAATTGGATTGAATTTCAAAAGTCGTTCTTGTACTTGTACTCCGATCTGAAGGTCTCTATTTTACCTGCCACTGATACAGTGTAGCAAGTAACATATTAAGGATGTTCGCGCTAATTGTTTATGCGCATCCTTACTGCGCACGTAATTCCTCTCGCAACGCTACGCCACGTCATGCATCGAGCGGGCGCGCTGAGGAAACTTTCCAACCACATTTAGGGTGAGTAGCCGTTGCGATAACTTTGCTTGCAGTTTGCTAGCTTAAATGGTCGGTGACCCCTACTTTTTTCTTAACAGATCACTTTTGTTAACGATTATCTACGTTTTGTGAGAAAATGAAAAAAATCTATCGATTAAAAGGATGATTTTTTTTGCCCCACGCACGTTCGAATTCCGCTTTTTGATCTTTTCGTTTTGCCGTACGACGGGTTCAAATGCCTCTTCCAGGGCTAAGTTTTGCATAAAAGATGGCAACACTTAAAATTATTTACACAACAGACGCACTTCTTCAAAATATCACCAAGATCGTTTGCCTCCGTTTTCTCGTCATCGATAATTTAAACTACAAACCTTGAAAGCCGTGCGAAATTACGTGCGCCAATTTTTCAAAATCAGGGTAGTTTTCTACAGACTTTATCTCTGAAACGAAGTCGGTGACCCCCACTTTTTTGGTTTTTCTGACACAAGTAACTCATTATCCGTCCTCAGTAAAAATTTTAGAAAAATCTATCGACTAGAAAATTTTCGCGCGAACGTCCTTAAATAATGAAGGATGCCTGGAATAAAGCCTCTTACTAGTGGCTTCTGATAAATATCTAGATTCTCCTAAATAAGCTTGTTGATTAGGGCAGGAGTCACTGAACGCCTTATTCCAAGCACCTTTAACCTTCACCTTTATATTATTAAATAATACATATTTATAACTTGTGCATGCACAATCATGCAGTTTCTTTCCTCTTTGTCTCATTGTTGTTACACTTCAAATAAAAAGAATTAACACTTCATGAATGATCCTGAGAGAAACAGTTAATTTTGTTTCCTGAGATTCTCAATGTTTCCTAAGGTGGAGCCGAGGGAAACAAAATTAACTGGTTTCCCAAGGGGCCTGTCATTTAGTAATTTGTTATTATAGCACAACAAAGACTTAGAACAGG
Source organism: Meandrina meandrites (assembly GCA_963693305.1). Classification (NCBI taxonomy): domain Eukaryota; kingdom Metazoa; phylum Cnidaria; class Anthozoa; order Scleractinia; family Meandrinidae; genus Meandrina; species Meandrina meandrites. The sequence goes on from OY855909.1 coordinate 10,091,878, forward strand.
GCATCTGATAGGGTGCGGAAAAAAATAACAAATTGTGTGGAAATTTTCAGGAACATTATGCGGAAGAAAGTGTTGATTATGCGGAAAACACGTCGGATTATGCGGAAAATTTTCGGCTCGCTTCGCTCGCCAAAAATCACATCTTTTCATGCACCCGAAATCGAGCCGCCCCCGAAGGCGAGAGTCTGCTCGCAGGCTCATTTTAAACAAAAAAATATATATTAGTATTTGGGCTTTTCCAGTTATTTTCATTTGTATTTGGCATGTTATGAAATTATCTTATCAATTATGTGATGTTCAATGAAAATAACACAACCGTTATTTTGTTGGCTGAAGTTGATTTTCTTCTTATGCATAAACAATACAATTCAAGGTGCTACATGATCTACTACAACATTGCACGTTGAACAAAATAACAATCCATTATATACATAGAAAACTCCAGGATACTGGTTCACTCAATCCTTTGCTGCTATAATAGACTTCCAACAAAGTCCTTCGTCTTTCATTATGGCACGTCGCCTACAGGCCACTTTGCGGCCTCAAGCTCGCTTCACTTAATTCGTCGCTCATCTAGCCCGTGAGGTCAACTCTTGGCAAGTGTACAGTGAAGTGGCGATCCTTCTTCTTGGTCTCTTTGATGACAAATTTATCCATATACTATAGGTAACCACAGAAGAATTTTCGTTAGACCGAACGAAGGAAAGAAGACAACTGGTGTCCAGGCCCATCACGAAAAGACGCGTGGAACGCCTGGAGGTTAAAAATTGCTCACGATCGAAGCGCCGAGTTTTCGTCGCTATTTTAGGAGAAAAACTGTGCCAAAATAATCAATTTCTTCGAAATTTATGTTTGTGAGGATGGTAAACAGCTGCTTAATCATTAATAAGAAACAAATTTCTCTGTTTTATGCGGAAAATGTTCTCAAGATGCGGAAGATGCGGAAGTAAGCGAATTATGCGGATCCGCACCACCGCATCCTGTCAGATGCCCTGTTAGAAGGACGGCGGTCGGCGGTCAGCATTCACAGGTAACAGTGCACTGTTACCCTCTGACGTCATGGATTTTGCAATGTTGCCTGCTCAGAGAATTCTGGCTGGAAACAGTTTTATTGTTAGATGTCATGAGAGTGCACTCTGTTAGGGAAAAATTCCAGCTTTATAACAATCCTAATTTTCTTTTTCTTTCTCTGTAACAGTGCACTGTTCCCCTGGAGAGTATCTGTCAAGTAGTATCCTGTGCAATCCTTGTCCTGTCGGAAGTTACAGCCCAGGAACAGTTTTGAACAAAACTATGCTGCAATGTGCAAGGTAATCTCCTAACAAAGTTTCATTAGTCAGCAGTAAGTTTAATAGCCTGGAGCTTTATGTCACATTGTATAAAACTATGGACTACCTCAAGATACAGAACCCTGATTAAGCAGCCACCTTTGACAGAATGGCAAGTGGCCTCTTATAAGTAGCTCATCAGAAATCAGTTTTTAATAAACACCCATAAAACACTGTTTAATTATAATTGTAATTATGGCATTTTGTACAGTATTGAATTTGGTTTGTTTGTGAATTTTTTAGTTGTCCAGCCGGTACTTACAGTTCAAAAACTCGAAGTAAGGCATGTACACCTTGTGGAGAAGATACTTTTTCTGCAAAGACAGGGTTAGTTTAAGTTGTTCATTAATTGTACCAAAAGTATTTCATCTGCTTGAACCAATGGTGTTGCTACTGTGTTATGCTGTTCTGCTCCATTCTGCACTTTGCTGTGTGGTGCTGTGCTGCACTGTTCTATGCTGTGCTGCACTTTGCTGTGCTGCACTGCACTACATGAGGGTCCCCAATAGGTTTTTCGGGATCCGGGATTTGGCTTATTTGAAGGCCGGGATTCGGGATTTTGGAGGAAAAGGGGAGCGAGATTCGGGATGGTAATTTTGAATGGGACACGGGATTTGGCGATTTTACGAAGCGGGACTCGGGAAATGTTATTTTGAAGAGCCGCGATTCGGGAAGTCCGTTGACGAAAATGTACGAAACCAACCTGTTATCTTCATGAATATCGGAAATTGGCCAGCCAAATGTATCCACGATCCGATCACGCGGCTAATTTGTGACCCCTATGGCGATCTTGTATGTTTCCGTGAACCTTGGTCGTAATAATATCCTTTCAGTTGGATTCGATTCACAAGCGACCTTTTGTCGACCGCAAAATCTCGAGTGTCGAGTTATATCTACTGTATATTGATCGGCACGTGTGGCTGTAGCTTCAGGTCGTCGACAGAGAGTGACACAGTAGTGTTTGGAGAAGCGTGTCCTAGCGGATCCTAGTGATGTCGGCTAACACCGACACCGATGATCCAGATGTACATGATATTATAAGTTGTGAAGCTCTTTTTCATGAAAAACGGAAGAGCTGATGTTCATTTTTGGGAAAAGAAAAATTTGGGGGCGCAACTTCACCGCTCAAGGAAACTGTTAGGTTTAAGCTAAAGAAATAATCTTTGCGGTAAAATTGCAAAGAAAGAAGCCTGAAAAAATTCAGGGTTTCAACGGGATTTGAACCCGTGACCTCCGCGATACCGCTACGATGCCCTACCAACTGAGCTTGTAGTTACCGTTTTAGAACCTTGCTATTCTCAGTATTATGGACTCATTTCATCCGTACTATCGGTATAGCTTGAACCGGGGGCTCGTTCCTGCCCCTCCCCAGACCTCCATCAGCAGACACTTTTTTGGGAAAAAGAAGTCAACAACCTCATATAGTGATGTCCACATATGTCTCGGTTACTCTCGTGATTGCAAGTTACCTTAATGTGTTATATACGACAATACAGATTCAAAACATGGCTTCAAGATGGCTTGCAAATGACAACAAACTGCTTCTCAAAAATGCACCAAATGGGATTCGAGAATGTCTAGATTTTCACAATTTTCACTGGGGAGGATGTCCCCGTACCCCCTACGGAAATTGGCCTCCAACACACTTTAAACATCGTGGGAGGCGCGGTGGCCTAATGGTTAGTGCGCTGGACTCCGGATCGGACGGTCCGGGTTCGAGCCCTGGCCGGGGTCATTGTGTTGTGTTCTTGGGCAAGACACTTTACTCTCATAGTGCCTCTCTCCACCCAGGTGTATAAATGGGTACCGGCGAATTTACTGCTGGGGGTAACCCTGCGATGGACTAGCATCCCATCCAGGGGGGAGTAGAAATACTCCTAGTCGCTTAATGCTACGGAAACCGGGATAAGCTCCGGCGGTATGAGCCACTAGTAGGCTCGACGCAGACTTTACCTACACTTTAAACATCACCACCATTGGTAACTTTTGGCCCCTCTCACTTACAAATTCGTTCCTACGGGCCTGACTAAATGGTGGCACTAAAGGCATAGAATAACGACGTACAACACAATGAAGGACTGTGTGACCTAGTTCATTTGAAACTGAAATCTGCCAGATGAACTATGCCCTCGCTTTGCTGGAAAGAGCTAATTTTCATACTTGGATTTGCTGTGAAGGAATCTGGACACCCTAAAAAGGCCTTTTTCCGTTGAGGTAAGGGACCTTAAAAAACGCTAGTGACCGGGATCGGGATTGGCCACTAAAAACCGTCGGGATTACGGGATTGAGGAAAAATTTTGGTCGGGATGGCGGGATTGAAGAACCCTATTGGGGACCCTCCTACATGTATGCTGTACTGCACTGCACTATGCTGTGTGACGCTGCACTATGCTGTGCTGCACTGCACTATGCTGTGCTGCACTTAGCTGTGCTACACTGCACTATGCTGTGCTGCACTGCTCTATGCTGTGCTGCACTGCACTATGCTGTGCTGCACTGCTCTATGCTTTGCTGCACTGCACTATGCTGTGCTGCACTGCACTATTCTGTGTTGCACTGCACTATGCTGTGCTACACTGCACTGCACTATGCTGTGCTGCACTGCACTATTCTGTGTTGCACTGCACTATGCTGTGCTGCACTGCACTATGCTGTGCTGCACTGCACTATGATGTGCTGCACTGCTCTATACTGTGCTACACTGCACTATTCTGTGTTGCACTGCACTATGCTGTGCTGCACTGCACTATGCTGTGCTGCACTGCACTATGCTGTGCTGCACTGCACTCTGCTGTGCTGCACTGCACTATGCTGTGCTGCACTGCACTGCACTATTCTGTGTTGCACTGCACTATGCTGTGCTGCACTGCACTATGATGTGCTGCACTGCTCTATACTGTGCTGCACTGCACTATTCTGTGTTGCACTGCACTATGCTGTGCTGCACTGCACTATGCTGTGCTGCACTGCACTGTTCTGTGTTGCACTGCACTATGCTGTGCTGCACTGCACTATGATGTGCTGCACTGCACTATGCTGTGCTGCACTGCACTATGCTGTGCTGCACTGCACTATGCTGTGCTGCACTGCACTATGCTGTGTTGCACTGCTCTATGCTGTGCTGCACTGCATTATGCTGTGCTGCACTGCTCTATGCTGTGCTGCACTGCACTATGCTGTGTTGCACTGCTCTATGCTGTGCTGCACTGCATTATGCTGTGCTGCACTGCTCTATGCTGTGCTGCACTGCTCTATGCTGTGCTGCACTGCACTATGCTGTACTTCAAAAGTTAACTTCGGACCTTGCTATGCTGTGCTGCACTGCCCTATGCTGTGCTGTGCTGCACTGCACTGCACTATTCTGTGCTGCACTGCACTATGCTGTACTTCAAAAGTTAACTTCGGACCTTGCTATGCTGTGCTGCACTGCACTATGCTGTGCTGCACTGCCCTATGCTGTGCTGCACTGCCCTATGCTGTGCTGTGCTGCACTGCACTGCACTATTCTGTGCTGCACTGCACTATGCTGTGCTGTACTGCACTGCACTATGGCTTTATGCTGTGCAGAACTATGCTGTACTGTGCTGCACTATGCTATGCTGTTCTTAGTAGCATGGTGACAGTAAAATTTGGAGAGGTCAATGCTCATGTGATTAAAATTAATATTCTTCCCTTTTGTGAGCTAAGTGATTTTTGAATAGGCAGTGTTCCATACAAGAGAGGTACAGTATTCGCTTGCTTCAACAAATATTGACCGACCGACCGACCCATTGATTGATTGATTGATTGATTATTTGATTGATTATTTCAGCTCAACAATGTGCACTAAGTGTAAGAATGATTTTTTCACCTCTAAACCAGGCCAATCATCGTGCTCCACGTGTAAGTATACATCCTTACCAGCCTTTTGTTCTACCACAAAATTTAAAACCCAACAAAGTTGCAGAAGATGCAGACCTCTGGGAAACTTTGTAATTTTTGGATTGGTTAGTTTCAATTCTAACTTTTAGCGGTTTAAAAACGGTTTCGGCCACGAAACGAGTTTTCAAGCTAAATTTCTCGAGTAGAATAATAATTATGATAAATAGAGTGCATACAGTGTAGAGGAGTTCATAGAATTGCTAGCAATCGCCTGCCTAATTTAGGTTCACTCAGAGTATTTGACTTGCTGGATTTTCATTTTGTTTTATTTGTTTTCTTTCCACAGTGACTATCGGTTTCATCACTCTCACAGTGTGCGTGATCCTTTTAATTGTTGTTCCCCTTCTAATACTATTGATTCGAAACAGTTCACAGACTGGCCTAAAAAGAAAGTGCTGTTCATGTCATCCTCCGCATAAAGAGATCACGCAAAAATTGTGCGAAGATAAGAATCCAGGCCTTTCCGTACAGAATGTTTCCGCTAGTTTATAGTTGTAGTGGTTTAAATCTCTACTTGGTTTAAAATTGTTCAAACCAGTTTATTTAACAATTACTCCAGATTATGATAATCAAGTTAACACAAAGAGAAATAAAAATCAAACTGGTTTAACAAAATTTAAACCACAACATAATCATTAATTAAGGACCATTTAATTTATAATCATTTAATGCCATCTTCAAACACTGTTGATACAGAAGAATTGCAGACTGAGCATAGAGAAAAGTGCTTTTCATGTATTCCGCTTGTAGAGGTCGCGCAATAATTTGGCGAAAATGGCAAGCCACTGAGCTGCAGTTCAGAATGGCGCAAAGAATTCACCATCGACATTTGATCTAAGTACCAAGTAGATTGTTAGAAGTTTACTCTTCGTACTGGCGTTTGTAGCTAGGCCTCGCGTAGATGTGCTTTTGTGTCGATAGCCTCATTAAACGGGCATCTTTATTCGTTTGCTTAATTGTCTTCCCGGTTCGAGTGAAGATTGGACCCGAAAAATCCCATACTGATGACGTAGCTCTACCGAGATCGGTGTGGCGTCTCTCATTGGTTGATACTTGCGCGGGAAAAATTCAAAATCAGCCAATCAGAGACTACATAGGTCATTGTAGCCAAAGTGGAGTGCCGGCTTCTCGAACCCCAACGGAAACGAAAATTGGTTGGAGAAATCGAGGTTCGAGAAATCAGGATTCAACTTTATTTATATATTATAAAAGCATAAAAGAAAAAATAGAACGTAAAGTGTTAGTGATTAGCGATTAGTGTTTTGCATGAATGTCGTTTAACATATGTTTGTGATTAAACTATCTTAGAATATATCAGTGTGTTTTTTTTCGCGCGCGATTGATCTGAGCACGTTAGGTGACACAGGCAATATTCCATTCTTAATCATTTGTTAGCTGTTTTTTTTTTTCATATATAAAGTTGTAAACCGAATAAATAATGATTATAGTATTTCTGTAGTTGTACAAAGAGAAACTGTTCATTAAAAAAATAATTGTAAACTCGAAGGGTTGTAGAAAATTACTAAATATTCTGCTTGTCCAAGTGTCGGGTATCTACGGTATTCCGTACTCAAGTTATCCGTCAAAATGTTCCACACAAATTTAGAGAACTCAGTATGGAGACACCATGGCACAACATGGCGGCCGGAAATCATGAACAAGTAAACATTCACACAAACATTTCAACTGTTCAGGTTGTTAAATGTCTAGGATGGGGGCTTTTTTAAAGCATACGTGACTGCTTTCTGGCGGCCATCTTGATGTCGTGAGGCGTGAACCTCCGAAATTCAAAATGCTCTATCTTGAAGACGGCGTATACTATCATAGCTAAAAACCCTCAACAAGATATATATTAAGGACGTCTAATAGCCAGTGAAGGATATTAAAAAAAACTCGGGGGTCTTGCGATTCTGGATTTTAGAGTTTTAAAGACGTCACTTGAAAACCAAGAATTGTTTTTTTTGATGTGAAGGAATTTGTTTATATGTGCGCTACTTGTTTTTGATTTGTTTTGATGTAAGTGATTTGTCTTTGATGAGGGGCATTTGTTTCTGGTGGAGAAGCGAATTGTCCCCGACGTGAAAAATCCATGTCCAATACACCCAAACTGAGTCGATTCGTCAAGGATACCTGACGATTCGGCTCGATTCGCGCGGAGTCGAACCGCATCACTGGAAGTCACGATTAATGGGAATCAGTGAGAACGAAACGAGGAGAAAGCGCCGCATGACATTTAGAAACAAATTAGGCGAATGTCACTTGCCTCTCCCGTGATACGAAAGGTTAAACCAATCACGATCCAGTCGATGTTTTACGCTCCTCGATACGTTACCCGATTTAACCCAATTTGGCAAGAAAATGAGCGCGGGTTTAAAATCAACTAGATTTATCCCTCCCCCCCCCCCCCCCCCAAAAAAAAAAAATAATAATAATAATAATAAATAACATATACCTAAGTGCAGATTAGTTAATAGTTTCATAAAACTAAAATAATTACCCTGGCCAGTCTGCCTCCTCCCCAGGCGCCGATCGGCCGTTCGGTTAGAGGAGCGCAGGGGTAGATGGTTAGGGTTCGCATCAATCCTACTGCAGCGCCAAGCAAACCGCGCACTATCAATCCCACAACACAACACGCACTTCGCAGGACCAAGGAGCGTCGCCTGGGGACTAGGCAGCTGGCCAATCATAAAGGACAGAAACAATCCAGCGAACCAATCAAAACTCGAAGCAAAAACACCGGTATAAAGTGCTGGTTTTGGTTTTACGTCTGACTAGTCGACAAAATTGCAAGAAATATTTTTTTTACCAATCACAAAATGCAGTAAAGCAAATCTTGATAACTTTGGACACTCAAATGAAAATTGCTCCATCGCGCTCATCACCTACCAGTCATTAGTAGAATTCTACTATACTAATGCTGCAATCTGATTGGCTGAGCTATTGAACACTATTTAACAATTATTCCATGAGACCGCGTTGGATATGAAGTAATAAATAACCAACGAGCGCGTAGCCAGCGAGTTGATTATGATCACTTCCTTCCTTCCTTCCCATCCTTAAATTTTCGGAAATTTAAGGTGGCTCTGAAACTGCTCCGGAGAAATTTTTTTAACTTTGCAAAAAGTTGCATCTTAACCTGCCAATCATTATTCAACAATAAAAAAATGGGTGTCACCGGACTCATTTTTGAGTTATAAGCACTTAAAGGGAAAATTAAGGGTGTTTTTAACAGGTAAAACTGTTGCTATAGTAACTGGTGACGTCATGAAAATGACCACAACTTATTCAGCAAAGATTGGACATTTGTTTGATATCATTATTGTAGCAGCAACTGTTAAAGATTTGTAGTACTGACCCATCAAAGTATAAGAGCTGGAAAGTGCTGGAAACCGTCGCGAGCCTCCTTAAACATGGAGCGAGCCTATAAAAAGGCCCCGTCTAGCACTTTGTTGGCTTCAATTTTAAAAGTCGTATCAGAGTAACGGTCGTGAAAGAGAAGAGCTCCGCAAATTTTGCGTTTTAAATGCGTTCCCAGTTCATTTATATGGAATTAACAAGCTAATATGCAATATAAACTACCAATAATTCTTTCCATTCATAATTGAAGTCCACCACGCACAAACACTGTTACGACATGAAAGCTCAAACAGATAATGCTGAACACATCAATGACAATCGTTTCAGTATTTTGTTTTTATGGGTCAAGGATTCAAACAACAAAGATAACAATGCTTTGGAAAAAATCTCTACATTTCGAAATTTGGCAAACTGGGAGCTACGCTCTTTACAAACGTTCTTGTTATACTATCGTGAAACGGGAACAATAACCAAATTCAATTTTGAAGCGACAAAATTCAAAACTACAAGTTTCGTTTGCTCTTTGGCTAGCTTTTATGTGGCATATCCTTGACTAAAACCTTATTTTTCAGCAATAAGCGGATTAAGATTTCAGGAACTGAATTCATAAATATTTATTTGTTTACTTGCAATGCATTTATCCAATGAAATTGTATTCAGTATCGGCGCTAAGCTCAGGTCGCTTCCGGGCAGGAAATCCCGTGATTTCGCAGAACAGTGACTGATAGCTACAGGTATCTTTCACTATTTCTAAACCTCGCTCCCGATTATTTGCACCCAAGCAACAAAACAGAGAATTTTATACACGAGAATCTTTGATGCTATTTCTTGTACTGCTTTGAATCTATTTTTAGATCACGCCACACCTAAAGCCAGTTGATTGCATTTCCCAACCAATGAAATCGTCTCATTGGAATTTGTGATTGGCAGGGATTGGCAGGCTGAACAGTCCAGCCTCGTTATATAGGATCGCTCCGTGTTTTTACTTATTATATGGTCGTGTCTCAAAAGGACTGGGAACTACCAAATTTGCGAATTTGATTGGCTAAAATCGATATTGACCGCGGTCTAGATTTTCCCATCTAGACCGGCATCTAGACCGGTTGCACTTACGTTGAGAAGTTTACAAACAAAAATGCAAAACGTTGACTTGTTTCTGCTAAGAAGTAATAAATGGAAGAACGCATGACGAGAAAAAAGGCAAAAAAGTCAACAAGAACGAGCAAACTTTTGCAAATTTTCGTTTAGTTCACAGGCACGAAATCAAAGTACCAGCTAGAAACGCATTTGCGAGGTAATTGCAAGGTCAGAAGTTAAAAGCACTAAGCACGATTAAAAGCGACTAATATACCCGTAAGAATATCCTATCAGTCGATTAAAGGGGCTAGAGAAGTTGAAAACATACCTGCCGGTGATATCGACCTTCTCTTGTTCTAATTTTTCCGCGATCGCCGTTCACTAGCACATGCCAGCGAGTACGGCGAACCGAAGCGAATTTTTCAGCTGAAAAGTTTTCTAGTTTGGCCATATAATAAACATGGTATTAACCGAGCTTAGTCGGTCTGTATGGAAGAGAATCTTGACCTCGATCATGAGTACAGACCTCACTGCGTTCGGTCTGTACTCACGACCTCGGTCAAGATTCTCCCATACAGACCTCCTGCTCGGTTAATAAGAGCTAATTATAGTTCTTATAATCCATCAAATATTTTTCGCGCGCGTGATTGGTCTAAACACGTCACGTGATGCAGCAAAACTGGCCAACATCAGATGTTATTTTTTTCTTGGCTTGAGAGCGGGCAAGATGAACCGAATCCTGCAATCTGATTGGTTCCGGGAGCGGGCGGAATTTTCCGATCTTGACCGCGGTCAACGGAACGGGCCGGCAGTTTGTCATTTTGCGTGACGAGACGAATGAACCCATGAAAATTTTGCTCTCCAAAATTAATGTAATTGCTCACCAACTGTTGTAAAAATTAAGGAAAGGAAAAATTAGCAGTGGAATTAAAGGCCTTGAAGATCTCCAAAAGGCGAGTTTTGATTCTCTTTATTGACAAAATCAAGTTGTACAAGTTTTATGGCCGTAGTTTGTCGATCGTTGTTTGTGCATTATTTACACTGATTTTCACCCGATTGATTCGCACGTTTAGTTTTTCTCCCGAGGAAATTGTTAAAATGAATAAAACACTTTGAACAGACTTATAATATTTTGAGCGCTGACAGAATTTCTTTGGCGTTTAAAAAGCTTTGAGAAAAGGTCTCCCAAAACGCAGCCTTGTAAAAAAATATTTGAAGGATAATAAACACAATAGCATCCATTTGGCTCCAAAAATATGCACAGATATTTGTCCTTGGACATTATCTGTTCCTCGAAGCTCGAGCTTCGCTCTCGGAAAACCGTTCCCTTCTCGGAAGAGATAATGTCCGCGGACAAATATCCGTGCATATTTTCGCGCCAAATGGCGGCTATATGTTTACATATTGTAGAAAATAATTAGAAATCATTTTATGAAGGAAAATGAGTTAGAATTCTACTAAAACAATTATTCGCTCTCAATTTCTATGAGGTGATAGTTGATTGGGCATTCGGCCTCATCAACTATCACCTCATAGAAATTGAGAGCGAATAATCTGACTGTTAATTAGTGTTATCACTCCTTAAATGAGGTTTATTGTTTGTCTCAATTAGCCTGTTTTGAAATCTGTGTGCAGTAACACCTACTGAATGTTACCTGGACTCCTGATTGGTCTACAGTTTCTTTCATTAGCATAAAATGTACTCTAATTAATAAAAGGGAAATTGAAGGACCTACTCCAACACCGATCAGATCAATGCTCTCTGCCCACTAAACCTTCCGTTACAAGACGTTGTGAGATGGAAGAGCCAAGTTTCATCCACGAAGGCGTAGTTAAGCCAACTTATCGGCGTCGTAGTCGTTCACATAATCTGCCAGGAATTCCCCCAACGTATAGAACTGCCAAGACGGTACAGAGTGAAAAAGAAAGGGAATGTCGTTTTCCACCTATAGCTGGACAAGATCAAGCACTCCAACGAAGACGAAAACCAAGTGAAACGAGAGTTAAGGACGTAGAGGATATATCAAGTTTTTCAGACAAGAGCAACGAATCGGAGGGGAATGAGAAGTTCAGTGATCGTAGACCAGATGGATTTCTCGACGACCGAAGAAAGAAAATTCAGCTGAAGATCGGCCAAGAACTCGAGAGAAGCGATGCCGCATTAGCCTCGACTAGTAAGCAAAAAGCACACAGAACAAACAGCTCATTGCCTTTTCCCGCGACCGAAAACGTGATCATAGAAGAGATTTATCTCCTTCCTAAGAGCAAAAGTGCAGATTCCCTGAGGTCGGAAAGGCAAGGGATCTGCGGCCATCCAGCATTGCGAGAAACGAGAAGCGAGGATACAAACGAATTGAGACGAATCCGTCATTGCGGTGAACTCTTGTCGCGACGTATTTACAGTAGCCGTTCCCCCTCGCCTATCACTTTTCACGGAGAAGTCGTTACTGTAAAGGCACTAAATGAGGAAAGAGAAAAAGAAAAGGAAAACTCAGTCTGTTATGCCACTGGTAGAACAAAAGAAAAACAAGCACAACGTATACGACGCCATGGAATATGCGAAGTTAAGGATGAGGCAACGAACAAGGAAGAGGAAACTTCGGTCGGTTACTCTACAGATGAATCAGACGAAAAAGAAGGACAATATGAGCGACCCCAAGGAATCTGTGAAGCTTTGGATGAGACAACGGACAAGGAGAAGGAAAATCCATCCCGGGCCTGTCTCACTACTGATGAATCAGAGGAAAAACAAGGGCAGAAGATGGGACCCCGTGGAATCTGTGAAGCTAAGGGTGAGGCAGCGGAGAAGGAGAAGGAAAATCCATCCCGGGCCTGTCTCACTACTGATGAATCAGAGGAAAAACAAGAACAGCAGATGGGACCCCATGGAATCTGTGAAGCTAAGGATGAGGCAGCTGACAAGGAAGAGAAGATTTCCCGCAGTTACACTACTGACGAATCAGAAGAAAGACGAGGACAACAGATGCGACGTCAGGGAGTCTGTGAAGCTGTGGATAACACTGCCGCTCGTAGGAGAAGAGCAAGGGTGTTGAAGAAAAAACTGTTCGGTGACGATCTACCGATTCACGATGACCTAATGATACAACGTGCTCTCAATAAAAGAATGTAAGTAGGAAGTAACATTGCATCTTTTAAGCTATTTAAGGTTGTCAACATTGTGTAAACTTGATATTTATTTTAAACGATTGTTAAAGCCTTTATATTCTTGTAAATAGTATGTTTTTTGTCCATCATATAGCTTATATACATAGTTGTTGGGAAGCGCCTCGCAGAGTAACTTGTCTCCCTTTCGCGCTCTCCCTTTTTTGAAATGTTTTTGTCTTTTTTAATGGTTAATTTTCTAATGTTATTCCTTTTGTTATGTTATTAAAAACAATGTTATGTTATTAAAAACAAGCGATTTCAATTGTTGAGATGAAGGGATTTGTTTTAGATGTAAAGGGATTTTTTTATGAGAACGATCTCAAATTTGAAGATGTTTTTCATGTGGACGGTTTGTTTTGCGTGTGAAGGGATTTGTTTATTTATGTGAGGGAATTGTTTTTCATTTGGACGACTTAGTTTTGATGTAAAGGGATTTGTTTTGATGTAAGCGATTTGTCATAGACGTGAAGGATTTGCTTCTGACGTAGCAGCGATTTCTTCCTGACGTGAACAGCAATTTTGTCTATATGGGGTGATAGCGGCTCGTGTCAAAAGGGCAGTCGAGGGAGCCAATATTCAGTCAGCTCGGCTTTTCCCTTTCTAACTTCTACGAATCAAAGTTTTACAAATCCATCTTTTTCAAATTCATGTTTTACAATTCCCCTTTTTACAAATCCACCTTTTACAAATCCATGTTTTACAAATCCATGCTTTACAAATTCATCTTTAATTTTACAAATCCATGTTTAACAAATTGACTTTTTGAGAATCCATGTTTTAAAAACCCCATGTTTTTCAAATCCATGCTTTACAAATCCACCTTTTGGTGTATGACGAATTTGGCGTAATACGTATTATGAAGTGGCGTATTACGAGCATGTGCATGTTCGTTTCAATTGCCGCAATTGTTTTCTGCCTATACGCAAGAAAACACACATCAAATCCTGCTCATACTTAGAATTCTGTACATGAACCATATATGATAGTCACTTGATACTCGTAGTCTCAAAGAGACCTTTGATTGTGTGAAGGGATGTGTTTTCAGTTTTTGTGAGCGAGTTGTTTTTGATGTGAAACGATTTGCGTTTGATGTGAGCGACTTGTTTTTTATGTGAGTGAGTTGTGTTAATGTGAAAGGATTATTTTTGACAAGATTGATGTGAAAGGATTGCTTTTGATGTGAGCGATTTGTTTTTGATGCGAGGGGATTTGTTTTTGATGTGAGCGATTTGTTTTTGATGGGAGGGGATTTGTTTTTGATGTGAGCGATTTGTTTTTGATGTTCTTGTTTTTGATGGGAGGGGATTTGTTTTTGATGTTCTTGTTTTTGATGCGAGGGGATTTGTTTTTGATGTTCTTGTTTTTGATGTGAGCGATTTGTTTTTGATGTTCTTGTTTTTGATGGGAGGGGATTTGTTTTTGACGTTCTTGTTTTTGATCCGAGGGGATTTGTTTTTGATGTGAGCGATTTGTTTTTGATGGGAGGGGATTTGTTTTTGATGTGAGCGATTTGTTTTTGATGTTCTTGTTTTTGATGGGAGGGGATTTGTTTTTGATGTTCTTGTTTTTGATGGGAGGGGATTTGTTTTTGATGTTCTTGTTTTTGATGGGAGGGGATTTGCTTTTGATGTGAGCGCTTTCTTGTTGATGGGAGGGGATTTGTTTTCGATGTGAGCGATTCGTTTTTCGATGTGAGAGCGATTTGCTTTGAAATTTCATCTAATGATACTTTAACCCTCTCCCCCCACCTCCCCCACCGAAAGTGTTCCAAAGCCTTTCCATTTTTTTTAAACGTATAAAGCTCTAACCACTATTTTCAGGCACGAAAAGTACGTCACCGAATTTTGAATTATAAAAACTTATTTGTTAAAAGCTGCCGAATCTAAAAATTCGCTGACACTTTGACACTTTCAAGACTGCCCGGTACCATGCTGTCGTTGCTTATTTCGTAGAATAAAATCCATGTTTTGCAAATCCCCTTTTTACAAATCAATGTTTTATAAATCCACCTTTTACAAATCTAGTCCATGTTTTACACTAGTCCATGCAGTCCTCTCGTTGTCTTTCGATATGCCAGCGCCAGCGGTCCGATGTAGGCACTCAAAATAGGAGACAATGCAGTTAATCAATGTCAAGTCTACCCGAGGCCTAGGTGTTGACTTAGGCAATGAACTTATCAAGTCTTACACCCAGAAACTGAATCTTTTAACTCGTGTATAAATAAATGCTGCTGCTGCTGCTGCTGCTACCGCTACTGCAGCTGTTTAACTTTTCAGTGAGGTTTTCTGTCTTAATTTTCTTTCCTCCAGTTTTGACGTCGAGTTATCTCAATTTAAACTCCACAAAACATAAGCAATTGAATCCTCATTTCTGGGTATGTGTTATTTGCCTTCCGAACAAACCGGCATAGGGGGCAAAGAACGCGACAGTGGCTGCAGAGATAATTTCTTTGCCTTTTCTTTCTAGGGGGCGTTTACACAGTTCCAAAGGTAGCACGTTCCCTTGTTCAATAGAGAAACATTTCCTCCACAAAATATTGACTGAAAACTAGTTTATTTTGCAATAGTATGCTCTCCTAAAAAACCTTCTCGAGATTCCGCGCATTTTAGGAATACACTGTACATGTCTTTCTTGTTTCATGTCGTACTGATCCCAGACTATTGCACAACGCACAAATTCACTTTCAAACCCTTGTACTTCATAGCTTTATCTCTCATAAAATAAGCTGTATCAGAGCAAACAGACATCCCTTTTCGTTTGCTCAATTCTTTTCCCCGCGTGAGACATGAATCAGATGATGAATTACTCTGCGAGACAAAGGTTCCGTTCTCCTTCAACCCGGAGAGAGACGACTTTTATCTCGTCTTCTTGTTACCAAGTCGCTCAGTAATTCGCAGAATTTGTGTAGATTCACTGAAGAAATTTCTTTAGTTTCTGTAAGAAACGTGCAGCGGAAAAGTCGGAATTCAAGTTACTCATTGCGCAACCTAATGTGATTACGTACAACGTTGCGCGTGACGTATACTGACTTAATTCGAGTAGAAACATCTGTCTCGCAGAGTAGGCATCGCTAATGGTGTTTACCATTAGTCAGAACTGGCCGGCCGGTCTGGTGGTTTTGAATGTCTGAAATGGACCATTTTTCACGAGATTTTTGCACAAATCCACCACAGCAGTGTGTAATATTTGCGCATTGACTGATTTGACAGGGCAAATCTGACTAACAACGGAATTCTGTTCTCAAATAAACCAGTCTGGCCGACCAGTTCTAACCAAGATTATTATTCGCCTCAGGCTCAGTGAATCTCAGCGAATATTCCCCTCGACGAATATTCGTCAAGACTAACTTCGCCGTCGGCGAAAATCTCTTTGAAATTTCTCGGATTGACTGAGAGTCAAAGTCGAGCATCAGCCACGCAGGGACCCCACAGCTACGTCATCAGTTTGGAATTTTCGGAGTTGGATCTCTGACGTCACGTGTCTTGGTGTCTTGCATGGGAGAAGAATTGAACGCGCGAAGACTTCGCGACACTGTTGTTTTCAACTACTGTGTACCCGTGCCATAATGCACACATTTTGCATGCAAAACACTCGCACACAGTTGGATACAAAAGTTAAATATTTGCGAGGAGTTCGGCTCTAGTAGTTTGATTACAAGGTCCGTCATTGCGACCAACCTGTTGCACCAAGCGTCTTTTGAAAACTCTCCGTAACTTCTCCGTTATGCAGGCTACTAGGGTGGCTGCCGTAACTAACAGACACTTATAGACAATTATTGGCGGCGTGTGGCTAGCGCGGGAAAAGCACATGAAACTAAAAAGTGTTTACAGGCAACGTCCAACCAATTTAACATGACGGAAAAAGGATCCCCAAAACTAATTTTCATTCCTTCTTATTTCATTTGTATGGGCCATGTGTAAAATCCCCCTGATTCACGATTTACAGACATGACAAATTGCTTGCTTTTAGGAACGTTGAAGACCATCCAATAATTATAATAGCCTCTCTGTTCCCGTTTTCCGAAACACCTTGTCGTTTCGTAAACCATCTACCGCGCGTGAATTGCACGTGACCTTTCACAACAAACCTACTAATAACTTACGACATAAAGCGTTGCTGTTTTTAAAATTATTCACTGACAATTCTTGATAAAATACAATATAAGCAACCTTGTGCATTGAATTCTGTTAGGTATTTACCGCTTAATACAATTGCAACATTGACATTTTTCGAGTGAAATTTCGGCAAAATATGAAATTACATAGATAAAATCTTACCCCACCCACCCCTGCGTTTTAGCTCGAAAATTGAGACCCCGTGAAAATTGCTCGAATTTTGCTCGTGTGTTTTCAATCCAGACTTCAATGCAAACTGAAAACAGCGCATAAATCTGAACTAACTTGGTCACGGTTTTTCTTCCGAGCGGTAAAACGTTAGAAGCCTTTGACTAATGACAATTAGTTAACTAAATAGTTAATGATAATTGGTGACAATTATTTAAGAGGTGAGCAGTCCTTTCTCACAAGAAGCTAATACTTGTTTGTAATCTGCGTTCCGTTGGTGACATTGGCGGGAAAAATCTGTTATTGCTCGGCCGCGGGGGTTCCCGCGGAGGTTCTCTGGTTTGGCGCGCTTTTAGCTGCTCGCCATACGCCTGCCATCTGGCGTCATCGCTTTCGTGAGTAAGGTAACGTTCGCCTACAACCGCCTCCAGACTCCTAAGGTCCAACCAGGTCTGGTAGTCCTGGGTAGGAGACAAATGATAAACTTAGCTGGCATATAAGGCCAGCGCTCACAGCAGTCTCTGAGGCATGAAGCGACTAAGACTACCCCCCCCCCCCCCCCCCCCCCCCTGGTGGAAATACTATTTCATCGCAGGCAGCCCACAGCATTTTTTTTTTTCAAGGGCGATTGACACGGTACGACTTGTGGGCACGCGACACGCTTACAACAAGCCTACGAAGTGACGCGCGCGGGTCAGTCGCAAGGATGTGCTAGGTTGATTCACAGGACGCGATTCGTGTTGTAGTCATGGCGTAAGCTTGTCGCACGCGAAAATGCGAAAAAGTCGCACCGTGTAAATCGCCCTTCACGTTGCCTTGACAATTCGCCGGTGGTTATGTACACTTTTGGGTGGATAGAGGGACTGTGAGAGTCAAGTGGCTTGTTCAAGTACACAACTCTTGAGGAAGACTTGGAACTAAGTATCACTAATGAGGCAACTCTAAACTCACAAAAGTGTGAAATCTTCACGCAAGAAACGGCGATGTCGTCAGCACTAACTGGCTTTGCATTTGGCCAACTTACCTGAAGCCATGGATGAATAAGCGACTTATCACACGTGTAGCGACACCGTTGCTTGACTTGTAAGAGGTTGTTTATAAGGTCAATGGCTGGAAAAGAGAAAAAGAAATCACACTGGGCAATTTAACAATTGACATCAAAATTTTGTAACGCAGCAAAGACTGGTTCACTGATGTCCAGTGTAAAACCAAGATGATCAGTTATGTGTCATCACAACAAGCGCATACAACACTAAACCAATCACACTCGAAGCTGGGCCGCGCAACAGGTACGAAGCGCGGAAAAACATGCGACCGGTACGAAGAGCGGGAAAACATGCAGCCCGGTGCCAAGAGCGGGAAAACATGCGACCCGGTGCCAAGATCGGGAAAACATGCGACCGGTAAGAAGGGCGGGAAAACATGCAGCCCGGTGCCAAGAGCGGGAAAACATGCGACCGCTGCCAAGCGCGGGAAAACAAGCAACTGGGGCCAAGCGCCCGAAAAGGTGCAACCGGTAACAGGCGCGAAAAAACATGCAAACGCTGCGAGGCGCGGGAAAACGTGCAACCCGTTAATGGTGCCAATCGGGGGAAAAAATGTAGTTGGTGCAAAACTCGGGAAAATACGCTCAAGGCAAGACACGATAGGTTTTGACTTTGACCCTGATTGGTTGAAAAAGAAACACGTCTGCTCTGATTGATTAAAGCAAGCTGAACAGGTTTCTAAATCAGTGAACGCAAAACTAAAGAAAACAAGTTAATTTTCACAGCTTATCGACAACCGCTCTATGCAAGCATAGCAACACAAACCTTCAGGCGAAATCTCCTGCCAAGGATCCGGTGGATACATAAAAGCAGCGTTGTGAATTTGATCTTGAATATCTTCCTCTTCGTTGAACGGGAACGTGCCACTCAAACTGTCGAAGAATAAAACTCACTCAAAAAAAGAACGAGGTTGATTTTAACCTGGGTTCTTTAGACTGTAAGTCCAGTGCCATAAGCCACTGGGCCACGCTGTCTCCACGGAGCTAGCCGAAATGTTATCGATTCTTACCTTACATACACGACGACGCCAACCGACCACATATCGAGCGATCTGTTATATCCTTTATTGAGCAGCACCTCGGGGGCGAGGTACGCTGGGGTCCCAACCACAGAACGACGAAACGACTTCTCTTCGATTATCCGAGCAAAGCCAAAGTCGCACAGTTTGATCTGTCAGAGAGAATAAATGAACTATGCAACAACGAACTATGCTATAAGAAAGAACTAGCTACGCTAACTGGAATTTTGTCATCTTTTGAGAGGGTTAGGATAAAGTTTTTTGTGTAACGGACATTTTACAGTACAAAACACTTAACTCCAAACTCTTGAATATTAACTGATAGGCGAGCTATACTGTTGGAAAATCAAATGCTAGGAAAGCACGATTTCTTTTACAAATCGGGTAGAACCACACAGATGTGTCACGCCCCCTTTTAGGCGAAATTGATTTTCCAGTGGATATTTGGTTAGCCTACGTACCAACGTTACGTTCAATTTTATTTCAGCCACGGAAACTTGGTTGGATAGGAAATATTGTCAACTGCAACATGATTTGTTTTTGTTCCAAACTTTCATGTATGGACGAAAAGCGGTGATATTTTTTCCAAGAATGTTTCTATCGAAAGGGCACGATGTATTTGACATTTAGAATACAAGCAGTCCCATACTCTCTTTCGCAGATGGTCGAGCGAAAAACGCGAGCTGGAATATGTCCGCGCGAAGATTGGGAGCTAGGCGCGAGTAATCGTTCTGAACATTTCTGCTCCCCGTTTCTCGTTTCTCGCCTGACGATCTGAACCGGAAAAGCTGGTAAAAAAAACTGCTTGTAGTCCATATGACATTGGCACAATGGTCGAGCTGGAACTGAAAAACATGTGGCAAATTGCAAAGCAACTTTTCAGTGTAAATTAAAGGATCAAATCGAAGAAAAAAGGAAAAACCTACCTGCGGAAAACCACATTCGGATGCGAGTGACGATAACAGAACATTCTCGGGTTTCAAATCACAATGGACGATATTTCTGATGTGAAGATCTCTCAGAGCTACTAAAATCTACAACGAATAATATAAAACTCATAAAAAATACGAAGTTCGAAGGAGATTAATTTAGTCATTTTCATTCACGCGCTGTGAAGCTTGAGGTGTCTTCCTTCAATCAAACATGAAAGACATCAATTTGCAAATTCGCGCGTTTTCAATAAAACGCTACATCACAATACAAAAACAATATGCTATACATTGTCCAGACAAAAACAGGAAACAGACCCGAAGACGTGGCATTGTTTCACTAGAGTATGTTAAAATGAATCACTGAGACGGATTGATTTGTTTGTTGTTGCCTTGTTTTGTTTTTTCGTGAAAAATCCAGCCATTGTCTTAAACACCCAGCTGTTTATTTTAGCTCTTTCAAAAAGTCACTTGGCCGGAAGTGATATCTTTGTGGCGCGAATTTCAGACAAGAACGTTAATAGAGGAAATATCAAATAGTTGAGCTGTGGATGAAAGATTTGATATCGCAGTTCATGTACGCAACTTAGTTTTGAAAAGAAAGCCTGGAAATAAATTCTCCTACAGTTAAAATATAGGATATTTCATATATACACTTTCATGTCTTCATCTTCTTCCGGTATATTACGAACTCACAAAGTGATCACCTCCCAGTTGGCTTGATAGTTCGGTTGGTTAGAGCACTGGTCATGGGTTTGAATCCCATTCAAGCCACAATTTGTTAAGGCATTTTTTCGCAGTTGTTTCAAGTTGCATATGTAACTGCGACGGACTTGTATTTAATGATATCTTTGTGGTGCGAATACTGGATTTGTCTATGACACGATAAAACAGCGTTTAACAGATTCAGCAGAAACAGCACAGCTTTGCAAGAAGGCGGTACACGTTTTTTTACCTGCGTTATAAGGAATTTTGTGCACCGTTCGTCCAGCCTCCCCTTGGCGCTTGACAAAATAAGTTCCAACATGTCCCCTCTCATTTTCTCCATAACCACAAACACCTACAACAAAATAACACAAGGAGTTCACACATGAACAATGTGTGGAGGTCAGTCTTAACCAATTGAGCCAATCAAAAGTGTCGAAGTTAGCTATCAGCCTTCCTTTACTAGGGAGCTTAAGCAATGACGACGACGACGCCCAGGACAACGCCTAGTAAAATATGAATTTATATTTTACTCGAGAATCTTGCGATTACCCAGATTTATTCAGTGTATCTATCGGTTTAAGAACTGGCTCAAGCTGAATATGTAAAGAGAGCATTCAACTCCAAATAAAAGAAATGAAAAATAAGCCGTCGTGGTTCACGTTGTCCAGAATACGCAGAATTTTATGGAAAGCCATAACTGCCTTATGTGATCGTTAATCATTACGTTTTGACGTTTCGTCATTATGTGATGTGGTCCTGTCATGTTGTATCTTCCATATTCCGTTACGTGGTGCAGTTTTGGCATTATGTTTTGAAGGTTCTTCATTATGATTCCCGCTTTTCTCATTATGTGATGAGGTTTGATCATTATGTGATGTGCTTCCTTCGTTATGTGTTGTGGTTTTATCATTATGTGTTGAAGTTATTTCATTACGTGCTGGGGTCTTTCTATTATGTTGTGTCGTTGTTTCTTTATGTGTTGCAGTTCCTTCATTATGTGGTGCGGTTCCTTCATTATGTGGTGCGGTTCCTTCGTTATGAGGTTTCACCATTATGTGTTGTGGTTTTACCATTATGTAATGTTATTCTATTTTTGGCAATTCGAGTTTACTTCCGGTGTCAATCATTATTTCCCAGGTCCCTCTCGTCTTTAAGAACCCGCTTAACCGGTTTGCTCTACAAGATACTTTGTGTAGCATACTTTATGTATGTTTTGCCTTTTTGCCTTTCGGAAAAAAAATCATGGAGGACATTTTGAAGGAGTTGCATTTGGAATCTCTTATTCCCCATTTTTTAGCAGAACGAATCGAGCCTGCGAACGTGGCGGCATTATCGGACGAAGAACTTTGTCGTGTAGGCGTAACAACGATTGGAGATCGCCTTCGTCTCCGTGATCTTCTAAGTCGAGCTTGATTTTCTTCACACCAAGGCCTGCCTGAAAAAGAACTTGTTTCTCTGTAGAGGTGGGAATTTTGCTTTGGTGGCGATCAGCAACACAAACCAAACTAACTGTCCAACTCCTTTTCGCAACTGCCGTTTTTTTGCGATCAGCCCTTCTGCTATTACGACCATTTAACAGAGCCATGCGTTCCTGGAGAACATTTGACGCCACTGACTCGCGCGTACGATCTTTTTCGGCGACGGCACAAAGATCACGGAGACGAAGGCGATCTCCAATCTTTGTTACGCCTACACGACAAAGTTCTTCGTCCGATAATGCCGCCACGTTCGCAGGCTCGATTCGTTCAGCTAAAAAATGGGGAATAAGAGATTCCAAATGCAACTCCTTCAAAATGTCCTCTATGATTTTTTTTCCGAAAGGCAAAAAGGCAAAACATACGTAAAGTATGCTACACAAAGTATCTTGTAGACCAAACCGGTTAAGCGGGTTCTTAAAGACGAGAAAGACACCGGAAGTAAACTCGAATTGCCAAAAATAGAATAACATTACATAATGGTAAAACCACAACACATAATGGTGAAACCACATAACGAAGGAACCGCACCACATAATGAAGGAACCGCACCACATAATGAAGGAACCGCACCACATAACGAAGGAACCGCACCACATAATGAAGGAACCGCACCACATAATGAAGGAACCGCACCACATAAAGAAACAACGACACAACATAATAGAAAGACCCCAGCACGTAATGAAATAACTTCAACACATAATGATAAAACCACAACACATAACGAAGGAAGCACATCACATAATGATCAAACCTCATCACATAATGACAAAAGCGGGAATCATAATGAAGAACCTTCAAAACATAATGCCAAAACTGCACCACGTAACGGAATATGGAAGATACAACATGACAGGACCACATCACATAATGACGAAACGTCAAAACGTAATGATTAACGATCACATAAGGCAGTTTTGGCTTTCCATAGAATTTGGTCGTTTCACGTTGTTGTTTTGCAGAGAACGGCTAGGAAATATGCCAAGACTTCAAATGCACGTGCAGAGCTATTTTTCTGCTCATTAAGCCTTTTGTGTGGCGACGTTCTCGTTCACGTTGCCGTCGTAGTTTGCTTAAGCTCCTATCTAGAAAACGGAGAACAGTAGGCGATGTATATGGCATATGAAGCACTTTGCTGTCTGTATGTATGTAACGACTTCATAGTATGTGTTGTGGTCCAATTTTATCCTTGGTGTTGTTAAAATATTTCTTTGTTTCAAATTCAGTATCACAATTATACAACCATACACAAACAAGAACAAGGAAAATTAAAAACTGAACCAAAGATAAAATTGAACCACAACGATTGCATCTGGAAGCTATCTGCTGGAATTCAGCGAGTATTAGAAAAGTAGTGTTAACACCCGTCTCCTTTTCCCTACCAATGCTGAATAGCGTAATGATCGCTCTAGTCCGTTTTATTTCTAAACAACATTAAAAATGGCAGGAAGACAAGATTAAACCTTGAGTGTACTAACAATGTGTCACAGATTATAGCTGCCACTGCTTCTAAGTCGCTACCCGAGTTACATCTTTCGTTACACTGCGCTGGATTTGAGCAAAAAACTGGCACTAAGTGGGGTGGGGAGCTAAATGAAATGCGACAGTCACTGGTAACTAGCTTCAAATCCTCCTTGAACGGAACGGGTCACTCGAAAGAGCCAATCAGAGAAGAGCTTTGTGTGCTTACCCTTTCTGGAGTTTCAAACATCTCTTCTAAGTTCACAACCCCAGGATGATTGACGTGCTGTTAACAAATAAAATTCACTTATTACTACATCGTTTTAATAAAGTCAGCTGACATTATTTTTATGTACAAAACCCTTCCAAATGAAACTATAAAACAATTTTCTGTACTATAATTTTGAGAAAAATGATAGGTGAATAGTCACATCACACGATAAGATGATTTTGGCCGTTAGTGTGTAAAAGATTTTCGGTTCGGAAGGCTATAGACACTATAACGGCTGAAAAGCATAAGGAAAAGACTGCAAAAACAGTCGTTTTTTCTCTGAAATCGTTAACAGTCGCGCATCGAAGGCGCGAAGTGCAGATCGTCACCCTCCCCAGTCTCACGCTCTGTTTTGACATTGGCTTCAGACCTCGCGTTTGAAGACGGCTCGAGCGCGTTCGCAAAAAATACGGCTGTTTTGCAGTCTACATAAGGAATTGTGTAAAACACACATGGCGTGAGCGAGCTTACATAACATGGTTCTCCGTACAATTGACATTACACACCTGGAGAATTCCAACTTCATTCTTCAACTGTGCTTCTTGTTTCGTGGGGAAGCGTTGTTTATCGATGACTTTGATAGCCACATCTCGTCCACTTTCGCGATGAACACCTGCCAAGTTTGAACAAGTTTTCAGTAACACCGCTTTCGCATAATAGCTTTTGCTTTCGCAAAACGCGCGTGAATGAGTTATCGATCAAACACTAACCTCCATAGACAATACCAAACTGTCCTGATCCAAGAATTTCATCAGGGAATACTTGATACAGCTGACTAATATCCTTCAAAAATAGTAAAAACAAGATACAATGAGACACAAAGAGCAGTTACCAATTCCGTATCGCTCAAAATTGACTTGTGATTTGAATAAATAGTTATGGTATTAATATATGGTAATAATATTCCCTAGTATTTACACACTTCACTCACCAGCGGAGCATCTTTAACCTTCTCCTCCTCGTGTGTTACTTCCATCTCCACATCAGGATTACTCACAACTAAAAAAAAGAAAACGTTCAGCACTTACCTTTAAACCTGGATTGACTAAAACTAAATAAAGTAATTAAAATTGACTTTGTTTAACGAGGGTAGCACGTAACAGTCTTGCGATGACAAACCTGTGGCCCTCGAATTCCCTGTCGAATTGGAATTTAGAAGTGTTGATTTTTGTGGAGGGAGGAAAACCGGAGAACCCGGAGAAAAACACTCGGGGCAAGGACGAGAACCAACAACAAACTCAACCCACATATGACGCCGGGTCCGCGAATCGAACCCGGGCCACGTTGCTGGGAAGCGATTGCTCTCACCACCACGCTATCCCTGCTCCCTATAACAACTTAATAGAAAACCACACCATCAATAATGGGGACTCTGCTCCCTTACTAGGTTACACAAAGAAACTACTTTTATACTTGTTTCTTGGGGGTGGGGTGGGTAGTGGACTCACCACTGTTACTCGCCGGGGCAACACTTGTTGTCGGAGTGACACAGCCCGGCATCAGAGCAGAGCGGGTGACGCCAGCCCATGCCTGGCCAGCCACTGCCCCGATGCCACTGTCTGGGTCTGGTGTCTCGTTCTCATCTTCGACTTGACCCACGTAGTACACCATGTCTCTCGTCTTCATTTCGAAGCAGTGTGGAGCTCGTGTGGCATCTGTCGCTAGAGGGTCAATGTTGGAATCAACTGACAGTATCTCAGACAGCTGAATTTCCTATACGATATATAATAATAAATAATATTGATATTAATATCAATATTTAAAAGATGGTCTTTAATGGCAGGACTAAAATGAAATTAAAATAAGTGATTTTAAAAAGTGTCAGTGGAGTTAGCATTGCTGTGCAAATTGTGGACACTTAATTTCTAGATAACATCCTGTAAGAAAGCAAGGACTAAAGCCATACTTCTATATTCGAAAGAAGCACAGACCTAGCACGAGCTGTTAACGTAATGATGGCGCAAGAAAAGAGAATTTACATTTTGATGATCAAAATAAACGAGGGATCTAATTCTTTTTCCTCACAGTGTTTTCTAAAAGAAATAGAAAACATGTTTTTCGTGTTTCTATCGAGTTATAGAAACACTCATGAAAGCTTGGGAGAACTCGAAAAAGCTGTGGAAACACTCGCCTATTGGCTCGTGTTCCCACAGCATTTCTCCTTCTCCCAAACTTAAATAAATGTTGTCTCACAATCATAAGTGATTTTGCTCTTATCGCGACTCAGATTCTTCAACTGCAATCCCTCCTGCTAGCCAATAAGCAAACCCAATGTTCAGTTTTAGTTATAAATAACTTTTAACTTGGAATGAAGCAAACCTTGTAATATCTGTTGCTTGTTGAGTCTTGGAAAAGTGTCAAGCACTTTGTATCTAGCCTCCAGTAGTGCCTTTTTCTCTGAAAGGTACATGCAGAATACGATCAATGTAATGTCTCCAAACCTTGGAGCGAAATCAGCTGCCACAAAAAATGAACATGACATGTAGCTCTTACATAACTACAAACTGAAAGATTCCTGGAGAGGACAAAATAATTCATATATTTAAGGAACTTTTCCTCACTGCAAAAGACCTGATTTAGGATTTAGAACAATAACCGTGCATTGGACTTTTCTACTGATTAGTGAGACGTGCAAGGGCCTAATGGTTAGTGCAGTGGACTCTGGATCAAACAGTCCAGGTTTGAGCCCTGGTCAGGGTCAATGTTGTGTTCTTGGGCAAGACACTTTACTCTCATACTGCCTCCCTCCACCCAGGTGTATAAATGCCAGGGGGGGGGGGGGGGGGGTAGCACATCCTGCAATATGGGCCAGTTTGCTTGATGCAGACTTTTATTGTGACTTTTCTGTAATGCTTACAAAGCAAGTAGATGGATGGAATCAGAAGATCAATGTTCAACACTCACCTGAGTGTCCTTGTTGGTGAAATGTACCATCCATCCCTGTTTAAGCACCTTAGATCCTTTTCTCTTTGTGTGTTTCACAGATACAACTATCCTCTGTAATGGAATGTTGTTACTCATGGTTGGAGTCAACTGCGGCAGCTCACAGTCTGGAGACGAAGGACTTGCAGGTTCAAAGTCTTCCTGACTACTGCGACTTGTCGACTCTGCCTCTGTTTCATTCTCACAGAAGTCGTGTTCATCTGGAATGTCATTTGTTAGATCCATTTCTGATAAACTTTCCGATATGGCACTGGAATCTGTTGAACCTAGTGAACCTGCGACAGGAACCAGCAGATATACATGTGAACAAGTTATGAGGACCAGGAAGATTATAACATAATGTTAATATTGATTTAAATTTAGAGTGCAATAATTTATTGAAATTACCATTGTCAAACAAAGTGGGTCTTAAAGCCAGGAATGAAAGGAATGGGAAGTGAGATGAGAGTTGGATGAGAGCTTTCTTCAACTCGCATTATTTTACAATGTGCAGTTCCAGAAAATATCCATACCCACCCAATGGAAGGTCAACAGAAATTCCGAGGGGCTGGGGGGTCTCAAAGGCCAAAATTTTAAAAGGAAAGTATGCGGCCTAAGTGGAAATTCCAGAGGGATTGGGGGTTTAAACCAAAAACCTTCCATGGGAGGGGTATCGATATTTTGTGGAATAACACAATGTACATTTCTACAATGAGCACAGACGAAAAAGCAGTCAAAAAATTCAATGTTAGGCCACAACTTTATAAGGATATGCAGCAATCTTAGAAATTTGTCAACAGGGCTTTCAATAAGATTAAAAGTAGATGGCTGACCTTGTGCGGCAACTGTCAGACAGCAATATTAAGAAACTGAATACATATCCTCTTTATACAGAGTTTAGATTCATTACAGAATACCGCATGGAGCAACTTGGTGATGGTGATAGTGGTCACAATTGGCGACCTAAGTAGCAACTTTACCATCTCAAAGAAATGTCAGGGGAAGCTTGATTGCCTAATCTTTGAAATGTTATGGGTCCGAAAGAAAAAAACCAGCCTTAGCATGCAGTCAGACTCAATTTGCGTGCAACTATTTACCTAGCCCACTGAACACACACAATTCTCATTATTGCCCTTACTTTTATTGTGCCCTCACTTTTAATACAAATTATCTTTCCCATTACATTCTTCATTTGACAGGGCATCTGACAGGATGCGGTGGTGCGGATCCGCATAATTCGCTTACTTCCGCATCTTCCGCATCTTGAGAACATTTTCCGCATAAAACAGAGAAATTTGTTTCTTATTAATGATTAAGCAGCTGTTTACCATCCTCACAAACATAAATTTCGAAGAAATTGATTATTTTGGCACAGTTTTTCTCCTAAAATAGCGACGAAAACTCGGCGCTTCGATCGTGAGCAATTTTTAACCTCCAGGCGTTCCACGCGTCTTTTCGTGATGGGCCTGGACACCAGTTGTCTTCTTTCCTTCGTTCGGTCTATCGAAAATTCTTCTGCGGTTACCTATAGTATATGGATAAATTTGTCATCAAAGAGACCAAGAAGAAGGATCGCCACTTCACTGTACACTTGCCAAGAGTTGACCTCACGGGCTAGATGAGCGACGAATTAAGTGAAGCGAGCTTGAGGCCGCAAAGTGGCCTGTAGGCGACGTGCCATAATGAAAGACGAAGGACTTTGTTGGAAGTCTATTATAGCAGCAAAGGATTGAGTGAACCAGTATCCTGGAGTTTTCTATGTATATAATGGATTGTTATTTTGTTCAACGTGCAATGTTGTAGTAGATCACGTAGCACCTTGAATTGTATTGTTTATGCATAAGAAGAAAATCAACTTCAGCCAACAAAATAACGGTTGTGTTATTTTCATTGAACATCACATAATTGATAAGATAATTTCATAACATGCCAAATACAAATGAAAATAACTGGAAAAGCCCAAATACTAATATATATTTTTTTGTTTAAAATGAGCCTGCGAGCAGACTCTCGCCTTCGGGGGCGGCTCGATTTCGGGTGCATGAAAAGATGTGATTTTTGGCGAGCGAAGCGAGCCGAAAATTTTCCGCATAATCCGACGTGTTTTCCGCATAATCAACACTTTCTTCCGCATAATGTTCCTGAAAATTTCCGCACAATTTGTTATTTTTTTCCGCACCCTATCAGATGCCCTGATTTGATAATGGTGCCAAGATGACACCAAAACATCGTTCTGTCTTTTAGCCTATTTTTATTAATAGTCAACTGTATCTCTACATTAAACACTTACAGTCAAAATACTCAGCGCGTGCCACTTAGAATTCCGGAAAAGTTTTGATTAACGGCGAACGGATTGCATTATTGGTTTCAAACATTCAAATTTAATTTGAATATTGTAGATCATCCAACCGTGAACACGTGAACACGTGAGCCTGTCAGAAATGAAGCAATTTGATTGGTTTATTTTTTACAGGTTCACGTGCTCACGTGTTCATTGTTGGATGATCTACAATATTCAAATTAAATTTGAACGTTTGAAACCAATAATGCAATCCGTTCGCCGTTAATCAAAACCATTCCGGAATTCTAAGCGGCACGCGCTGAGTATTTTGACTGTAACTGGAATATAAGTTAGAGTAGTGGAATTATACAGCCATGTAGATAAGTACATACATGTACAATGAATTAACATTCAACTTACCAGTCTCTAGCATTGACACTTCACCCAGACAGTTCTTTGGCGCCTTTTCAGCACACCCTTTGCGATGGCAGTTAAACTTACAATCTGCAAAGAAACAACACTAAGAATTACATCATTCACTTGCGAAATGATACACTATGCACCAGTTGTGTTTAATATTATTATTACATTTAATACTTGTGTGTTACTGAGAGCCACAAAAGTCAATAAGAAAAGAATACCTTTGCATTGTACACCTTGACGAAACAAGCCCTTCAACTGTGAAAAGAACAAGAGTTGTGCATTACTCAAAGGTGGCAAATTAATAGACTGAGCAATACTACTAACCAAACAATTCAGCATTTATGTAGAGCGAATTTCAACAGGGATCAAGTGCTCAACTTTCTGCACACTGAGGCCCCTTCCGCATGTATCCTTTACTGTTTCAAAACAATATAGGTCAACAAGTAACGTTTTCAAATCGTTTTCGTTCATGCCCATCCACATGAAAACGCCAAGAGGGCATTTTTGACAATTTCCACTCTCTGGAGAGTGTTTTCAGTCAACCTTTGCACGGCCAATCTGCAAAGAAAAAGTTGCGTTTTCAAACGCAAATGGATGGAGAGGACCTGATTGGACACTAGTAGTAGGCAGGAAGTTCACTGCATTTATAACCTTCACTGTAAGGTTAAAGCCGAGCTTCCACAAGTCTCTAGTAACTCACAGGTAGAGTACATGTACATACACATGTACATGTACCTGGCCTGTATGCAGAAGCTAATACCAGGTTCTACTCCTGATAAGAGAACTCCAATATTTTTTTTGAGTCACTGACCAATTTATATCCCCCTAAAAACTTTTTGATTCAAAAACAAATTCTTCCAAATTTTTATTTATTACTTACAGACTGTCGTAACTGACTGAAGTCACGTTGTCCAGTATTGAGAATTTACACATACATCATGTATAATTACCACGTTGTCTACTTACTAGTCGCTTGCAGATCTGGCAGACGGTAGGCCTCTTATACGAATGAACAGCAAACGTGTGTGGAACCTGGATTCTGCCAGAAAGTGCTCTGTCTATCCAAATCGGACGTCCACTCCAAGTTGCTCTTCTTTCTTTTGATGATGGAATGCTATCATAAAATGAATTTGACTGCTGGATCAAGAATGATGTATCATTCCAACCCCCAACTTGAGAAGCTGGCCGTGGCAGGGTATTTGCATGAAGAGCGATATTCAATCCTGCCGTGCTGGCACGATGCTTTGAATCTGAACAATTATTGGGTATCTTGTATGCACATTTCTTGTGATAATTACCACCACATCCTAGGAAAGAAACAGAAGTAATCACTGATTGCAAAGCATGAGAAAACATTTAAACACATGAACTATTCCAGACTTAGGGATTGCAAAATTGCAAAAGCCTTGGCTCATTACTGCCCTTGATGAATGGGAGGGGTGGTGGTCTATTGGTTAGTGCACTGGTTTTCGGGATCCCTTGTTAGGAACCTTTGACACTTAACTCTCCACCCAAGTGTATAAAACAATGAGTACTGGCAATAAAATGCAGGGGCAGGGCTC